>JAZGLO010002426.1:0-28619 GCA_036873155.1 Biomphalaria sudanica | reverse complement strand
ATTAAAACTTAACATATTCCCTGGGGATTTATAGCAGTGAAACCTCAAGATATGTATTCACTTTGCAGACACATTTTTTATAGCATTTTAACTTCATCTTAAAATGTCTCGAAAAAATATTTTATAATCACAAGTTGTTTAGTGCCAACAATAGTGTGTTGATAGAATTTATTAAAATGACTGAAGTCATTGCAGGGCATATGAAATCTAATAGCTCTTGATTAGGAGTAGCCAAAAGGCATTTAGTTTCCTATTTGATAATGGCTTCATTTATATATACTTTAAGTTAATGGAGATCCACCAATTAACAGATTGCAACAAAATTAGCAGTTCGCTAGCACAAAAAACAAAAAGGATTATTCTTGTTACCGGTACTGCAACAACAAAAAATCAGAGAGATACAAAAGTTATTTCTTGACTAATTTTACAAACAACTTTGTTGTTCTTTTGTAGTATCCAATTTCCTTTATATTTTCCATAATCCAGTGCAAACCAGTAATGCTTTTGATGCGTCACTGTTAAGTGCTATACAGGTTTAGTACTATACAGGTTTGTTTTTGTTTGAGTGAGCTAAGTGTAGTTGTTTCGAGCAACAGCTAATGAAAATGTATGTTTCAATCAATGGCATTTACTGATTTAATGTTGCATGATTTAGGGTCACCGGTTATGAATCCAGAAGAATAATAATGTATTTGATTTTTTTTTTGTTTTCAGTGTTGTCTGTTATGAATCGTGAGAATAATGTATTAGTATGTTTATGTAAATTTTTAGTTCTAGATCACAATTTGAAAGTTTTGTTGGATGGGAAAACACAAAAAGTTGGATTTGTTAAGATGAGATAATTATTTGATTTTGCTCATGCACCTGTTGTAATGGAATCATGCACAATAAAACTGAATACATGCCCCCCCCCCCCCCCTTTGTGTTTTATGCAAAGAGCCTTGTTTTGTTTGTACCTGGGTTACCTGTTGAGCTGGGTTTGTGTTCCATGAGATGTAAATGTGTTGACATGCACATAGATGAATTTTGATTGGTGTTTTATCTATCATTTGTAATATTTTGTTTTTTAAAGGATATTTTTTCAACTGGTATTAATCAGTATCTTTTGTGTAAGACTTTTTGTAATGAATTAAATAAATCCTGTGATGAAGAGCTGAATAAAAAGTTCAAATGACTGTGTTCTTTATTATGATTAGTTTGTAATGTTTTCACTTTCTGAAGGTAGGTAGCACCACACACAATCAGGCTGAAACACAAAGCATCCTCTTTCTAGTGTCACTAAGAGCGTTCTTGTTTTTTAAAGATCTGTTACGTCATTTGTCGCTAAGTAAAACTTTTCCCTTATTCCCGAAACAAATAACTAATTCCTAATCATGTCATAACAACTCCTCCCCCTCCCGCTAAAAAAAATTGCCAGTCAATTTTTTATCTACTGTCTTAGTCTTACATTGTGCAAGGGCCAAAATGTAGGGAAACATAAAAGACAACACAACTTGAGTCTTGATTTCGGTTTCAACTTCTTCATCATTGTCCCAAACTCAAGTTGATCTAAACACATATTTCCCTCAAATGTCACAAAGTGATACTGTCCAATGTGATGTGCCATAGGTGACCGCAGACATAGGTGTCCAGCTATACTTTATCACATCACGTTCCAGAGGTTACACCACTTTCCCTCACACGTCAGGACAGACATTTTACCTAATATGACAAATTGACATTTATCAATAATCATTCTCCCACCATACACCTAACGTTCGTTCGGGCATTTACAAGTGTATTTTATTTCCTCTCTCCACTTACTTGTCCCAGCGCGACCTAACTCTTTACTGATGTATGATCATGATCAACAACAAGGAATAACTTATAAAACTTACTTTCCCTTGATATCAATACCTCATCGCCTTCTAAATGCCCTATCTATTCATACCTCCATACATACAATTCATACATATTAATATTCATACATAATAAATAACTAACATGAGTCAATCTAATACTAACTAATATAACAACAACATAATAACCATCTGATTATGACTACTAGCCAAATCAATTAAGAATAAACAATTTAAATAAAATCCAACTTATTTACACTACGGTTGTATAGTGTTATGTTTCACAGGCTATCTACACGACCCATACATTTGTTCTCTCCAACTGGAGTTAACATCTCTTCTTCCACCACTATAGCCCGCGTGTGTCCTTCTTCCTCTGTATGACGTGCGCTTACCTCTACCACAGTCATCGCTTCTATCATCAATGTCGGATACAGACCTGTGCCTCCTATCCGAACTCGCAATCTTCTGTTCAGACTGTTCTGCCCTACTCCAACAGTCTTTAGCGATGTGCCCATGTTTATGGCAGTTAAAACAAATTCTGTCCTTTCTAAGTTTGTTTCGCCTCATGTTGCCATACCTGTTTGTCCAACTTCTAACCTGTTTGTCAGTAGCGTCTCTGACACCTGCTACATTTCCAAGTAAAACATCTCTAGATAACCTCGGCATGGCTACCCCTTCACAATACCCTGTGTACAATGGAGATCGAAGGAACACTTTGCACGCTTCAAACCTCTTAACTGCGCCGTCTGCCAATCTGACTGATTTGGTATAGCCTAAATAATCATTGGACTTAACTAATCCCCCTCTAACCGCGAGTGTACTGCTAGCTGTGTCCCGGATCACATTTATCTGTTTATTATTTATCATGCCCGGATATAATTTAAATCTATCTTCCCCACAATCAGTCAGACGTAGATCTACACTAGATCTATCTACAAGCATCAACACCGCGCAGAAGCCTGAACACCACTAAAAAAAAAAACATTTAAATATCGACTATTCTATTGTTGCTGTTGTAGTTTTATTATATTTTTTTTTAACTTATGAGATGAACCAGGTACAAATCTTGCTAGGCATAAAATATAGCTCTTTGATCTGAGCCAAATTTAAAACATTGCTTCATAATTAACTTGGACCTGAGCCAAATTTAAAACATTGCTTCATAATTAGCTTTGATCTGAGCCAAATTTAAAACATTGCGTCATAATTAACTTGGACCTGAGCCAAATTTAAAACATTGCTACATAATTAGCTTTGATCTGAGCCAAATTTAAAACATTGCGTCATAATTAACTTGGACCTGAGCCAAATTTAAAACATTGCTTCATAATTAGCTTTGATTTGCTTACATTGGTTTCCAGCAACTTATCTCACTAACACATAAGCACACAGCTATCAGGACACACAGTTCTCATCTTTTGTCTAAATAGCTGCAGGAATGTTACTGTCTTTAGATAACTTAGATTTTCAAAATAACTTACCAGTACATAAAAAAACAATATTCAAGAATCATTGAAATGTTAGTTTCTTTAGTAGATTTACATAAATGGTGTCAAATCCTTAAATAGCAAGCTTTTTGATGTATCCAGTGTACAGATCATGGAGTGATAAAGTATTTTTATAACATACAATTTGTGTGCACATGTCAGCACTCTAGAATCAAATTTATAAGCTTGTAGCACAAAGTAGCTTTTAAAATCCTTACATCAACTCGCTCTGTCCGGTATAAAGTTTGTACACGTTATTTCTCCCATTCCCGATCTCGGATTAAGCTGAAATCGTGCACACTTATGTCTTTTACCTGACAACACAATCAATTTTTTAAAAATTAACCAATTAATTAATAAACTTTTGGTAATTATTTTGTTTGGCATCTTAAACAAGGGAAAGATACATAGATTTCAGAAAGAGTGGTCGAGTGATGAACGGACTGCGGATTGAAGCTTCATCGATGCAGCAGGTGGAGGTCGTATAGGTATCTGGGCGTCATCATTGATGGCATAATTTCGTGGGAGGACCACCTTGGAACTGTGACGGAGAAGGCAGCCCGGCGGCTGTTTTTCCTATACGGACCTGAGTGGCTTTGAACCAGATGGGAGAATCCTAGATGGTTTTTGCGCTCGGCTATCCAAAATCTGATAACATATGGAATAACTTGTTGGTAAGACAACGCTTCATCTAAACTGTTGCGGCGCTTAGAAAACATATAAAGGGCATCAAAAGTCACACGCACAACACTACCATATTTAAATGAACTTTTTAAACAAAAATATCAAGGAAAAATCTTGGAAGACAATAGCCACCCGCTCCATCATAACTACGTCAAGTCGTCGCGAAGTGGGCAACTTATGTCAATCAAAACAAAAACAGAGCGGTATAAAAACTAATTTATTCCTTATTCGGTCAGACTATATCAACTCCACTCTTTGATCAGGAAACATGAAAAGGACCACTATATCTGTGTGTAGTCGCTGAATGAACTCGTGTCTATGTTGTATTTATGTGTATGTTTCTGTTGTGTTTATATGAGAAAAAAGTCCTTGTAATCCCAACAAACTTACCTAAGGGTCATTAAAAACAGTCTTAGTCTTAGAAATCGTACTTGGCAGATGCGGTGGTATAGGTTGAATTAGTCCAATTTATAAAAGTTGTCTATGTCTTAGCGAACACAACATGAAAAATAGGACAAGATTATATAACAATAGATAACCAAGGCATGCGTTCTTAGCAAGCTACTGAACGGCACTGAGTCGTGGACTAGCCTACCTTCTCAAAGCAAGAGAGAAAACTCATTCCACTTGCCCTGTCTCCGAAGGATCTTGAAAATAACAAGGAAAGAAAGAGTGTGCAATACTGAGATCCTCGCGCGAAAGGGCCTTCTCATCATCTTTACAGTTCTCAGGCAACGCCGCCTGCGCTGGCTCGGACATGTTCGCCGGATGGAAGAATCGCATCCCGAAAATCATTCTGTACGGGCAACTCGCGTCTGGCTCAAGAAAAACTGATCGCCCTCTCCCTCCGTTAAGTGGATGTGATAAAACGGAATTTAAAATCAATGACCATTGGGTAGACAAAGCCTTAGACCGTACTAGATGGAGAGAGACGGTGACCAAGAAAGCTATGGACAGCGAGAAAACATGGGCCTCAGCCGTTGAAGAAAAGCGTGCCATATGAAAAATGGCCAGCTCCTCTACCACCAAATCGAAAGCCACCTTGACCTGCAATATATGTGGACGGGAGTGTCTCACCAAAATAGCCATAATCATATGAAAAAGTATTCGAGATGAACCATAGTCGTTCTACGACTGAAGGAGGCCAATGATGGAGATAACTATACAATCTTCCACGTTCATAAGCTCTCCACTAGCAGAGTGGTTACCGTGTTGGCTTGAGAAGGATTGAGCTCAGTTCGAATTCAGGCCATTCCCTCTTTCTTTTTGTACATGCTTTTTTATTGTTAGTCTAGATCTATTACAAATCTAATTACACGACTGATACAAACTAATTGATACTAGTACGCTTAATATAAGTTCTGTTTTTTTTTTTTAAGTATTTTAAAATGTGTTTTTTGTTTTAAATTTGTTTACCATTCTTCATTTTAATCCAACTACACCATTTCATAGAATGTAAAAATATATTGATAAATAAGAATAGATGTCTGTGTGTGCATGCAATTTTTTCAATGTACTGAAATTTCTACATTTTGTCATGTTTTAAACTATGTGTATGATAATATGACTATCAGCTTTTTTTTTTATGCAAACATAATCAGACCATCATCAACAAAACAAAGTGTTTTGTTTTTCTTTTCAATTTGTTTCACAGATGAATGTGTCTAAAGTTGTATGAGTCTAGTTTCAATTCCAGAACTTATCAAACAATACAACAGCAAAACATTTTAAAATATCTTATGAGATTTGAATATTATTTTCTAAAAGATTACAATGCTGATTTGTTTTAATAATGTGCAAGTTTTATCTTCAGGCAATATTTGATAAAATCCTTTAAAAAAAAAACTGGCTTACATTACACACCATATAGGTTTGTTGTCCAACCATTTACATTTGGGTTATCAGTGGACCTTTAAAGAGTTCTATACTCTACTTTGTATGCATTCATTTTTGTGTTTAGTGATATTTTTCTCTTTCCTATATTTTTATGAACATATATTTTAAGTTTTAACACTTAAAGTTACTCTTCTGGTCTTGCGATTTTAATTTCCCTGCTATCATGTATGTTGATAAAGAGTGCCATTTGTGCTTTGACATTATAAGTGGTGTTAAAGAAAAGAAAAAAAAAAGGAAGCTGTATAATTCTGAATCCTGGAGCTTCTATCATGAAAGACTGATTTGTTTAGCCACTGAGCTGTTAAAATACTTATAAAAGTTACATTTGTGAAAACAATCAAAACAAAAGTATCAACAAATTTCTTTTGAAAGGATCATTTTTATTTTTTCCTTTCTATTATAAATATGTAGATTTACAATTCAATTTAATAATCAAAGTTAATGTCCAAATAGTTGCCATCAAAGTAGTGTACACGAACGTAACCATCCTCACCACCACTGCTGTAGCTGAAAAAATATAAAAATTCATGGATTAAATCCTATCTACATGGTAGATGATACCTTGAAGAATTCTGTAAGATTTGCATGGGCTGATACAGACACATTTTTTTAAAGAAGATTTATTTAGGAGTGTGACTTGCTAGGATATAGTGACCTTTAAAGGTTCATTTTTGTTTTATTCTAGTTTTTCCTAAGCGAAAAAAAAATAATCTTATAGTAGTGCAAAATTCCCACATTTCTCTAAAAGCACCATCATTCATTTCCATAAGTCAGTCCCATGAATCACCTGTTTTGTAAATCCTCAATCACCATATTAAGCCTCATCATATCTACACATAATGGCATCACATCTTCTTATAGATTACAGACGTTACTTCAAAAGAGAAGATAATTACATCCTAAGCATTTCACGTGTTAATCTGTTCATGCATGTTACTTAAACTCAGCTAAGTAAGTTGTTTACTTGCACAAATGTACCTCTGTGTTTTTCTGAGTATTTTATTAGGTTTTGGTTTTTGTATTTGTAAATTATGGTTCAGTGATTTAAGGATTATTGTAACCTTTTGTTTATTCTTCTACTAAATGACCCAACAGTTCCAGCTTCATGAATTCATTGAGTATAGTATGTAATGGATACATATAACAATGCCAGCTTGCCATAACATATCAATTCTACTTCTAAGTGAAGAGTATTGTAACCGCCTTTAAGTTTCAGGATTTATCTCGTCTGTTTATTTTGGTTTCTGAGTTTATACAAATGAAAGATTCAAATTTCTGGGTTTAATTTTAAAGATATAAATCTCAGACCCAAGGACTAGTCAATAAAGACTTTAAAGCAACTGCAAGAAAAAGTAAGCCAGAAACATTTACCTCTTTCCATCTGGGTGAAAGGCAACACTGTTAATAGGTCCAAAGTGACCCTTGACCCTGCCAAATTCCTCTTCAAAGACTAGGTGGAAGAAGCGAGCGTCAAATTTGCCAACTCTTGTGTTAGTGGTTGTTACCTGCATAGCCTCTTGGCCTCCACCAAGCACAACCTGAATGATCACAACAAAACATTTGTTGAAACATAGTGACCTATATGTATTGTACATTTTTATAAATGACCTGTTCAAATGAATGTATTACTATGCATATTTGTAAAAGTAGAGTACCCCTTATAGACCTTGAAGATTTATGATGTAAAGGTCATCTGTTTCTGTGGCCCATTGTTAATGAGGGTATCATGTGGCCAGCACAACGGTTACCTTTCCCCAACTTATGTCAGGTACTCATTAGAGGTAGGTGGACTCAGAGGTGTTCTAAAGATCCCGAAATTAAAATTCCCAGTCTTTACCAGAATTCAATATGGGACCCCGGTTTGGAAACCAAGTAATTTACCACTCAGCCTCCGCATCTCCTGCATATTTGTTAACAAGCTTAAAAAATAAGAGAAAAATTGTACAAAAATCAGCCATGAACACAAGATGACAACATCAGTACAACAACAAAAATTCTCACATGCTCATGTAAAGGAGATATTGCAGCTGAATTAACTGGCCTTTCTGTCCTGTAGGTTTTCTTCAGCTCTAGGGTATCCATATCAAACAGCTGGTGGTTACAAAACAAGAAAAACATGAAAAAAATTTGTACAACTTCTTAGAGCAATTTTTTTCCCTCTTTAATAACTTATGAATCTTAGATTCAATAACTCAAAAATTTTTACCCCCCCCCCAGCCTACAAAGGAAGAATCCTGGTTAAGCAAATGTCTAGATCTACAACAATGTATAATATTCCAAATGATAGGCCTTGAGATTTAGACTTACAAGACAATGCGTACAATTTTCCTGAACATTAATTTATTAAACTCTTGATTTGTCTTACATTCAGCTATTCCAGGACATAATAGTCCTTTCAAAACCAATTTTGGATTAAAATCTAGCCAAATTTAAGTTTATTTCTATTTTTACTTTAAAAAATTATAACAGTTAAGTTTCTAGGATAAAAGCTCGAGCCGTTTTTTAGATCAGCGTCCAGATTCCATGAAGTTCTAACTTGAATAACAATCATATATATACACAGGTAATGCTAATGTTAACATAAAGTGAGCTGGGTAGTTGTCTACCTTGGCAGTGTTATCTTTAGAAGCTGTTATGAACATGGTGTAATCCTTGTAAGGCTGGATGTCATTGATTTGTTTAGTGTGATCTTTGCAGCTCTGCACCTTCTTGCCAGACTAAAAATATGGAAAAGTAAATACACGTATCAACAGACGTAAAAAGAAATATTGTTCCTAAACACACAAATCCAAATCATCAGAGTAAAACTGAAATTTTTGTTTTTAAATCTAATACTTTATTTTAGCCAAAGATTTTTCTACAAATAGCAAATTGCATAAATTATAAGGATTGTTTATGTGCACTAATTTATCAATAACTTGTTTGGCTAATAAAATGTGCATGTAAAGGACAGGATACAAAGGTGCCCTTTAGATAAAACCTCATAATCCATAGGCTTAACTTCTACTACAAGATTTATTTACTTTTTAAAATATTTAAACCTTTTTTTTTAAAGGATTCCATTTAAAACAACATATACCAAGTTTTAATACCTATATTTTCTCAAGTATCTACTGCATTGACTTACTTTTATATCAAATATGCAAATTTCTCCATTTTCATGACCTGTGACTATAGACTCCTCATATGGACCCCAGATAGCTGAAGTTATTTTTGATCCTTCAATAGGTATTGTCATCAGTGGAGTGTTAGAAGCTGAACAAAACAAAAAAACATATATAAGTTATCTGGTACCCAGGGTACATACAATATATATATATATATATATATATATATATATACACATATCTTTTCTTAGTAACACAAAAATATGCAAGAAGAGAAAAGCTGTATTGACTCAAAAAATTAAAAATAGCTCATCATTAATCAAAATTATTATAACACTTTGTATAATGATATAAAATGTACATAATGTTACAATTCAATTATTAAGTTATTTTTTTGGAACTAATTAAAAACGATTTTACTTTTAGACAGTAATATTCAGTGGCGTGGCTAGGGATTTGGGGACACAGGGGGCTGCTTGACCTTTTTAGGGGCCCCCTACATTTTGGCATTCAACATAATGACATGAGATAATGTAATTGATAAACATACAAGTCTAAATTCCAATTAGTTCAGTATATAAGTAAAATTAACACAAAATAATCATTAAAACTATTTTAATGAATAATACTGTTGTTTATTGGCAAGGTAATGCACAAGTGACAAATCTCAATTCTTATCGCCTATCGTTGTGCTTTCTATGCAGCAAAGGCATCTATAACATCATCTAGATCAATGCTGCCTAGTATTTTGGAATCCAAGTAAATAGCAAGATTGCATGGCAGTGGCGTAATATTTAATGTAAAAAAAATTTAGAACATTCATTTGGGGTGGGGGCCTTTCAAAATTTGGACCCCCCCCCTCCCCCAAACCTCGCTACGCCAATGGTACTATTCTTTTTGTTGTAGAAAAAATAAACTCTACAATGAATGGAGAAAACAGAACCCTTACATTACAAACAAAAAAATGAAATAAATTCAGAAAAAAATTCCCTTAGATAAAACAGTTATTGTTCACCTAGTTGGTCGCCATCTCTTAAATCGTATACATGAATTTCACAATTACAGCCCATAGTCTTATCAGTAGTAAACATGATGAGGTTGCCACTGTATGAGAACCCATTAGACCTGACTGCAGTCCTAGTTTCTATGGAGTGCAACTGTGAACCTGGCAAACATAATTTAACAAATATTGGAATTGAAGAAAAATTCAGTACTGCTAAAATGTGTACGAAAATGACTTTAATGATAAATTTGAAACAAAAAACAATATTAAATAAAAACCAAGATTAAACTTTTTAAATTAATTGTTACTTATGCTTAAAGTACAATTTTGCAAATGCCACTGATATGATGGTACCTGAGTTATGGGAATATTTTTTTTTTAGGTTTAGTGGCCATTTTCATAACTTTTATAGAAAAACATCAAATAACTATCTTTTTTGGTAACACAGCATTCCAGAATGATCACTGGCAGTTATATTAATTATAGAAAACATAAGATTATATAAAAAAAAAATTATAACATGAATCATGGATGCAAGCAACAGCCTCATTATTTCACCTGTATGGAAAGAGGGAGGGGGGGCCTATTCTAAAAAAAAAAAAAAGCCTGCAAGCATATTGTATGACACTAAGCTGTTGTATGATATTCTGGATGATACCAACCTGTTTCACAATCCCAAACTTTACAGAAGTTGTCTGCAGCACCAGTCAAGACTTTACTTGTGTCCCCTGATTATTATAGTTAAGGCTTTGTCCATGATGTTATAACATAGAAGCTAGTCAAAAAAATTATCTCTAGTTAGGATTAAATTGTCATTAAATGCATTAGAACTGGGGAACGCTGTCTCCACCAGGACTCAAACCAAGAGACCTTCAGATTAGCATCCAAGAAAACCAACTTTGCCTTCCCATCCCAATTCACCATAACTTTAAAAAGTGTTTAGTTGAACCAATTTGAGTCACTTAAACATTATGTTAACAGTTTATAAGTGCACTAAGAAAAAAAAAAAAAACAGACAAAAGTGCAGCTTTTGCATCATTAAAAATTGTAGGCTATTCCAATTAATTTAATTTTAAAAAGAAAGAGGCTTTAATTTTTTAGGTTCATTAATGTAAATTTTTTAATGAAAAAAAAATTAAGACACTCAAGCATCCCCGAGAGTTTCAACATCCATGCTGCTGCTCTGGAGATCAAAGGAAACAACAGTTAGTTAGCTTACTGTGATGCCACATTAAACTCATGGCCGAAGAAAAAAAAACAACTTACCAAAAAAACAAAAAAAAAAAAGGTTCTAGTTTATAGCCAAACATTCTAGGCTCATGTAATAAGAATAAAGCAGTAGAGATATACAAGGCTTTATTAAGCTAGAACGACACATGAACTGACAAAAGATATTCAGACAGAAATACACTACATCATTGACATTATACAAACATAAAAAAATATAACAACTATTTCATGACAGCTACAAATTTTTTTTTTACATGTCAATTCCAAGTCCACTAGATGATAGAATCTAAGTGGTCATAATAGGCTAAAATCAATAAACTTGATACAGCAATATAAAACTGTTTTCTATCAGATTTAAAACATCTAAATGCCAATAATCAAATGCCCAGACAAACGATTCAACATAAGGAATGTGTGACTGAGCTGTTACATTGGCATAAAAATATACCATGAACTTATTAAGGATACAGCTACAGTCAATGCACCACACAGCACCATTGTGACCAACAAATGTTCCAAGCCTTTCACCATTCAAAGAGTACCAAACATTGGGCTGGGAATCTTTAGCACAAGAAAAAATAAGATCCCCTTCTCTGTTGTACTTGATTTGAGTTATGGACCTCTCATGGCCGTGAAGCATAATAGGTTTCTGAAAATTAAAATAAAAAAGATAACTTTGGCTAACATGTATGTATATATATATATTGTTTAAATTATAATACATTCTACTCAGACCACTGCTAATGCAAACAAGACTGAAGTCAAATATATGCATCTATGTAAGTCAAGCTAATTATTGTGAATCATTTAACAAAAATAAATATATTATAATACTAAGGGGTAAGAGTAATGTGGCATTGTTTATTTCAAAGTTTGTGTATCTAAATATTTGTGTAATTATTTGTCTATCAACAAAACAGCAACATTAGCAGATTTGTAATTTGTTAAATTGTCACTGAAGCGACAATTAAGTTTAATCCTTTTAAATTCGATCCAGAGAATACAATATAAATCCCAATGTTGAAATGAATCAGAAATCAGTAATAAATGTTATATAAACTGACCTCATTAGTGACAAAATTTTGTTTTGTTTCCACTATCAATGATTCATTCTTTTATTTACTTAATATCTTAGAAATAACTTATTCCTCATACGAAAAATATGTGGCTCCTCTACCACCAAAAACCAAAGCCAAAGCCTCCTGAAGCTGTGATATGTGGACAAGAGTGTCTCTCCAAAATATGGCTCTACAGTCACATGAAAAAGTGAGATAAACCATAGTCCATAGATCTATAAATCTAGTCATTCTACGAATGAATGAGGCCAACTTCTTAAACTTAAGGCAGGCGTTTTATGGTATGTGATGGCTTCAGTCTTAAGGCAAGCCGCTGCAAGGCAATTACCTGTAAATACCTGTTAGTACTTTTATTAAAGACACTTTAAATTAAAGTTTAATAGTCTCTTAGTCTTAGCGATAATGACTAGAATAGATCTATTTCAGTATCTGCTATCATCTGGGTCATTCTAAGTCTTAGACAGTCTTAAAACACTTAAGACGTAAGAGTAGGAC
Organism: Biomphalaria sudanica; assembly: GCA_036873155.1. NCBI lineage: Eukaryota > Metazoa > Mollusca > Gastropoda > Planorbidae > Biomphalaria > Biomphalaria sudanica. The sequence goes on along the minus strand of JAZGLO010002426.1, from coordinate 15,800 downwards.
TTAGTCAACTTACACTGACTTAGACCTAGATCTAGAGTTCTAGACTCTATATTACTATTAGTCTAGATATATATATATACCAGATTATATAAATAATAAAGTAATATGAATAAAAAGATATAGAATCCTGAGTTAGAAATTCAACATTCAAGTTACATTGAATCACATTGTCCTACTATCTTATCTTATATAATACAGACGTTACTTCAAAAAAGAAGATGATTACGTCCTACGCGTCATGCATATTAACCAATGACTTAAATTCTGCCAAGTCACTGGTTTTTCTGGCTAGCTCAGGCAACCCATTCCATGCTCTAATAGCACTAGGGAAGAAGGAGTATTTGTACAAATTTGTCCTAGCATATGGGACGAGGAATGTGCCTTTATTTTTGTGTCTTTCAGAGTATTTTATTAGATTTTGTTTTTGTATTTGAAGATTATGGTTCAGTGTTTTATGTATAATTGCTACTTTACTTTTGAGTCTTCTGAAGGATTCCTAAATTTAGTGATTTTACTAATGGTGTTACTCTAGTCAAATGTGAATATTCGTTTGTTATGAATCTCACTGCTCTATTTTGTGTTTGTTCCAGTTTCTTAATGTTTTCTTGAGTTGAGGGGACACTATCTCGTCTAAACGACTATTCCTATACTATTCTACTATAGACTATAGTCTTATTAATAAGTCTATACTCAGAGTCTATAGTCCTAGACCTAGACTAGAGTCCTAGAAAAGGCAAACTTCAGTACAAAGAATCTAAAGTTAGTCTAAAGATATCTAAATTGTAGATATAGACTGTCATGTCGATATTGACAATGACTGACAGTCACTGACTGATAATCATATGCCAATAATTAAAATGTATTTACACAGTATTATGAATGAATACTAAAAATACTATATTATAGTATATAGATCTATAATTTTATAATTATAATACTAATAATAGGGGGGGGGGATTATTTTTCATGATTTTTATCCAGATGCCTGAGAAGTTTATTATTATTTATACATCTAGACTAGTAATTTACACAAAAATAGATCTAGTTTTATAAACAATGATAATTACCATGATTAGTTCGGTGTTAAGCTCTTGATAAATCCAAAATTAAAGTGAAACGTAGATCTATTTTGTAATGTTGATATACAGCCTTGTTGTACAAGCATGTTTTTCTAAACATCAACCGGAAGTGACAGATTCGCATGTTCCATCAACAGGATTGTCCAGGGAAACCACCATTTGTAAAACTGACATTTAAAAAAATTGCCTTTGTATTTATATAATTACTCTGTTTAATTTTATTAATATTAATTTTCAAAATGTATAATTTACAACTAAACCTATATCATTGGGACTAATTTGGGACAAGTGAAGTAATGTTCTTTTTCTCTGTACTAGTATATTGACCCCCACCCACTTTACATTGACTCTCCCAAACAAATGTAGCCTTACATGTCATCTAATTAACGGCCCCTGATGGGGGGAAAACCTCTATAACATCTAGATCTAGATAATAGTTTTGTGTGGCCTATCCGTCTATCCGACTTTGTTCTCAAAATCTGAAAAGATATTGAAAATCCGATTTCAAGTTATTTTGTTGAAACGTTGGGGCACCACATAGATCTGTCTGCCGTCTTCGACCATTCCTCTCTGTGTTTCACCATCTTATGAAATACGGACGTTACTTTAAAAAAAACGGAAGATGATTACGTCCTACGCGTTCTCCCTAGGTAGAATATCTTTCAGTGACAGGCCTGTCCTCTCCTTGATGTTGTCTTCTCATCGCTTTCTTTGTCTGCCTTTTCTTCTTTTCCCATGTGCTTTTCTTTGAAAACAATTTCTGTAGCAGCGTCAACTTGTGTGTTCTTAGTAGCCTAGTCAACTAAGGGGCCTATGTATTTTCTGTTGTATGAACTACTGGGCCTAATAATTTAACGATTTCATTAAAAAAAAAAAAAGAAAGATTGCGTTGTGTAATTCTGTACTTTATGTAAGCATTTTTTAAACAAGATTTAATAAGCAACAAAAGTACTATTCCCATTGGTTTTTTTTAATAGGTAGTCTATTATGAATTTTATGCTACTACCCGTGTTTAGACAGTTGACCAAAAGTTAATGCTTCTTCCAAAGACCAAGGATAAGAGAGGTCAACCATCAATAATTTATTCCCATTCTTTAGTCTTAGGCCTAATGAAATACTCAGAAAGACACAAAGATAGAGGCACATTCCATAGGACAGAAAAAAATCATATAAATGCTCCCTCTTCCCTACTGACATTAGAGAATGTAATGGGTTGCCTGAATCAGCCAGGAAAACCAACGACTTGGCAAAGTTGTAGTCATTGATTAACAAGCTTGAATAGATTGACACTTGAAATGCGTAGAACGTAATTATCTTCTTTTTATAGTAACGTCTGTAATATATAAAATAGCACCATACAATTAAGTTCATTGAATAAGCCTAAGTCAACTGACCCAGTTACGTCACCTGCATATTCGTCCATTTTGTATAGAGGGAGGATTGTGGTTTGTTGATAGTTTGAACTTCATAGCTGCTGATATTCTTGATGAAGAGATTGAAACGCGTCTTTTTCCTTGCACTGCTTACCAAACACGCGTGAACTTTTCGGGGGCCGAAACGCAAACTCTTTTGTATTCCTCATTAATCTTCGGACTCGAAGACAAGCCTTTTTGGTTTATTCATCGTAATTTAAGACTATCTTTGCGTTTAGGAAGGCCTCGTGCACCACGCCTTTTTATGCCTGTTTTGGTCAGCAGAAAAATTCAAAAGAATAATGGTCAAATGCTCTAAGAAAATTAGAAAGTTTAAATGCACATAAGCCTGCTTGAACAAACCGCTCTGCCTGGAAGTCAATGACAGAAATTTGGAGTAAGTGAAATGGTTGCTCCTGTTAAATCCGTGGACTACTTGATTGAAATATTGATTGTAGAGGTAAGAGGTGCACACTCCGTGGCCTACTTGATTGAAATATTGATTGTAGAGGTTAGAGGTGCACACTCCGTGGCCTACTTGATTGAAATATTGATTGTAGAGGTAAAAGGTGCACACTCCGTGGCCTACTTGATTGAAATATTGATTGTAGAGGTAAGAGGTGCACACTGTTTCTAACTCTTGAAACCAAATCTTATTTTAATTTCTTATGGCAGGAGTTCTTTTTCTTTAGTAAATGACAGACATTCCTATCACCTGGCCAATTATGAACATAGTCGGACTATAATTTTAAGTCATTGGTTTTTCTGGCAGCCCAGTCAATTTATTGTGAAACGTTGAAGAGTAACACAATTAAAAAGGCATTCATTCATTCATTCATACATTCATTCATACATACATTCATTCATTCATTCATTCATTCATTCATTCATTCATTCATTCATACATACATTCATTCATTCATTCATTCATTCATACATTTATTCATACATTCATTCATTCATACATTCATTCATTCATTCATTTATACATACATACATACATTCATTCATACATTCATTCACACATTCATTCATACATACATTCATTCATACATTCATTCACACATTCATTCATACATACATTCATTCATACATTCATACATTCATTCATACATTCATTCATACATTCATTCATACATTCATTCATGTATTCATTCATACATTCATTCATTCATTCATTCATTCATTCATTCATTCATACATTCATTCATACATTCATTCATTTATTCATACATTCATCCATACATTCATCCATGCATTCATCCATGCATTCATTCATTCATTCATTCATACATTCATTCATACATTTATTCATACATTCATTCATTCATACATTCATTCATTCATACATTCATTAATACATTCATTCATTCATTCATTCATTCATTTAAACAAAGACATAACATTGTTATCTTTTATTGTATTTCTCTTTATATTTAGATTTCGTTTGATATTTAATGTATTTGCGCTTCTTACGAATACCATAAAAATGTTTTTAAATAAATGTATTGAAATAAAAGAGTCATTTTCTAAGAACAAGCCCGGACGGATGGCATACGCTTCACTACCATCCCCAGCAGTGGAGGTGTGACCTTTCTAAATGAATGTCCAAAACTTGTCAAACAAAACTAGAATCTATGAAACTTTTGACAGAATCTGACGGACGTCCTCTTATGGATGAATGGGACTCACTGGACTATTTATTAATGATGATGAAACGCATGCTGACCCTAAGAGTTGAAAAGCTTGTCTGTTTACGGCTGGCTAATATGAGTCGAATGACTAAAGATTTCACAGAAAGGGGCAAAAGAAAAAATCTGGTTATGGCATTGAGAGGATTCATATCAAATCAAAGACAATTAAGAGTTCTAAATCTGTCCTGTGCAGGTTTAAACTTACAACATGGTAAGATTTATTCGAATGCCAATCCATTCATACCATCCATTCCATCTATTTAAGCTTTTTCAATCTATTCATTCTATCCATCCATCCATCGAATCAATCCATCCAATCCAATCTCTTTAATCCAATCCAATACACCTGATTCATCCATCAAACCATTGAATCCATATAATTATTCCAGTCCATCCCATCCATCAAATCCATTCCATTAAATCCATCCACCCATCCGTCCTATCCATCTCACCCATCATATTTCTATATCAATTAGTCCAATCCATCCATCCAATCCATTCATCTATTCATTCGATCCAAATCCAATCATCTATATTATCCGATCCATCCAGTCCATTCATTTAATGCAATTCATGGAGCCCAATCCAAACAGCTATCTACTCAAAATCACCCTTGCGTAAACGGCCATAATATAAAATGTAAGAAAGGGATAATCGAACAGAGAATAGAACCCATAATTTCCAGTCGGCTTCCTACATTGCACCTGGTAAAGAAGAGAAGATAGGCTAGTTAACCTATGTAAATTCCGCCAGGTGGAGTGAGACCGTGAGGATGATGGCTGAAAGAGCCGTGAAAACATTCAGTGTACTCCTGTTCTTAGTGTACTGCTGTTCTCAGTGTATTCCTGTTCTCAGTGTACTCTTTTTCTCAGTGTACTGCTGTTCTCAATGTACTCCTGTTCTCAGTGTACTCCTGTTCTCAGAGAACTCTTGTTATCAGTGTACTCCTGTTCTCAGTGTACTCCTGTTCTCAGTGTACTTCTGTTCTCAGTGTACTCTTGTTCTCCGTGTACTTCTGTTCTCAGTGTACTGCTGTTCTCAGTGTACTCCTGTTCTTAGTGTACTTCTGTTCTTAGTGTACTTCTGCTCTCAGTGTACTCCTGCTCTCTCAGGAAGGAAATGATCAGTTTGTAGATATTGGAGATATCACTATCAATAGAAAGATGAAATACATAGTGCCATCCCACCACTGAATTGTTTGTTCGTGGAATATTGCCCTGTACTCGATCTCTAGCATTCCATATTGCTATCAGAAATCTTGTAGTCACTCGGTTTTGTTTCTGGTGACTGGTGACCAATAAAATAAAATTTCTGATGATATGATATCGCACATGTTTAACACATATGTTTAACACACTTATCATTAGATACCTCACCTGTGAACTGGATCACCACATTTTAAAAACATTTTTTTAAAAAACAAACATGCACTTTAAACGTTAGTAAATAAGGAAAATGAGATTTAAGTTTCAAGTACTCAATTTCTTTACAAATATGATACTTTTAGATTTATTAACATTAAGTTTGAAGAAGTTCAAGCCCTCATCAAAAGATTTATGCCCAGGACGTTCTCTTAAAAAAAAAATCAATATTTATTATACATATCATAAATTGGTCCGTGCTGTTTTGTAGGAAAATTTAACCGGCTAAAAATATGTGTTTTGGAGGGGTAGCATTATAAATATTTGTTTGGGAGGGGTAGCATTATAAATGTTTGTTTTGGAGGGGTAGCATTATAAATATGTGTTTGGGAGGGGTAGCATTATAAATATGTGTTTGGGAGGGGTAGCATTATAAATATGTGTTTGGGAGGGGTAGCATTATGAATATGTGTTTTGGAGAGGTAGCATTATAAATGTTTGTTTTGGAGGGGTAGCATTATAAATATGTGTTCTGCGAGGGGTAGCATTATTAATGTGTGTTTGGGAGCGGGTAGCATTATAAATGTGTGTTTTGGAGGGGTAGCATTATAAATATGTGTTTTGGAGCAGTAGCATTATAAATGTGTGTTTTGGAGGGGTAGCATTATAAATATGTGTTTTGGAGGTATAGCATTATAAATATGTGTTTTGGAGCAGTAGCATTATAAATGTGTGTTTGGGAGCGGGTAGCATTATAAATATGTGTTTTGGAGGGGTAGCATTATAAATGTGTGTTTTGGAGGGGTAGCATTATAAATATGTGTTTTGGAGGGGTAGCATTATAAATATGTGTTTTGGAGCAGTAGCATTATAAATGTGTGTTTGGGAGCGGGTAGCATTATAAATATGTGTTTTGGAGGGGTAGCATTATAAATGTGTGTTTTGGAGGGGTAGCATTATAAATATGTGTTTTGGAGGGGTAGCATTATAAATATGTGTTTGGGAAGGGTAGCATTATAAATGTGTGTTTGGGAGCGGGTAGCATTATAAATATGTGTTTTGGAGGGGTAGCATTATAAATGTGTGTTTTGGAGGGGTAGCATTATAAATGTGTGTTTTGGAGGGGTAGCATTATAAATATGTGTTTGGGAGGGGTAGCATTATGAATATGTGTTTGGAGAGGTAGCATTATAAATGTGTGTTTTGGAGGGGTAGCATTATAAATGTGTGTTTTAGAGGGGTAGCATTATAAATATGTGTTTTGGAGGGGTAGCATTATAAATATGTGTTTGGGAAGGGTAGCATTATAAATATGTGTTTTGGAGGGGTAGCATTATAAATGTGTGTTTTGGAGGGGTAGCATTATAAATATGTGTTTTGGAGGGGTAGCATTATAAATATGTGTTTTGGAGGGGATAGCATTATAAATCGGGGCGTGCAATTAGATGTAAGAAATACCAAATACTAAAATTCCAGTGTTTTAACTCTTTCTCTCCGTAATTATTTACCACATTCTGGTGAAATCAACGCTGGTATCGTCAGTTAGGAGAGAAAGAGTTAAGGGACGGGGCAGGACGAAACAAGAGAGGGGAGAGAAACGTGATATAGAGTTCACATTTCAAAAATTCAGTGCCTTTAGGAGGTCGATTTAAAGCGGGCCATTGCAATTAAAAGAAGCATATACTAGAATACAAAGGCCGAAAGGGGGTTGTTGAAATGCGGGCAGTTTTATTGAAAGTGCAAAAAATAATTTTAAAAAAGGGGGTACGGCCAAAGTATGATGTGATCATTTGCAGCACGTAATAAGAAAATAAACTCTTACCAACTCTTTTCAATATCTTCCATGAAAGGATAATGGAAGATGCTCTCGACGGCTACGAAGGTTCTGTAAACATAGGAGGACGACATAGATGGTCTGGTAAGGACAGAAGAAGAATTAGCTGACTTGGTGATGTGCATAGACAAGGCTTCTTCAGCATATGGTATGCAAATCAATACCAACCCCCCCCCCCCCCCAGAAAAAACACAAATTATGACCAATAGCTAGCAGGGTTTTAAAAGGAACATCAGTGGCATAAAACAGACAGGTGTCGAAAGTTTTAAATACCTTGGAGCCATTGTCTCAGATGAAGGAACCAAACCAGAACTATTGGCCAGAATTGCAGTCTACAGCAGCACTTGCAAAACTCAAAATAATCTGGAAAGACTAAAGCATAGGCATCAACACTAAAATCCGACTGAATCGCTCCCTGGTCACGGCTATATTCTTATATGCATGCGAATCTTGGACGCTAACCGCAGATCTCAAGAAGAGGATCCTAGCAATGGTACTAGGATGCTACTGGAATATCATAAGTGTCACTTTCAAAGACCGCATCACGAATCAAGAGATTAGTAACAGGATTAATACAGAAATTGAACCACTGTCTAAAAACGGAAAACTCAAACTCTATAGCCATATCACAAGGTCTTTGGGGCTCGCAAAGACCTTCCTTCGGGGAACAGCACCAGGAAAAATAAAAAGACGAAAACTGGGAGAGATGGGATAACAACATCGAATGGACAGTCATTGAAGGAACTTTTATCCAAGGCAAAGAGGAATGGAGAAAGACGGTTGACAGATCTTGTGCGGTGCCCCAACTGTTCAACAGACTAAAGGATAGCTGAAAGTGAAGGTGACAAATGCCATGACTGATAGTGATATGGTAAATGTAAATTGCGGGTTCCTGCCAGGCACAGGGCCCACTTTGGAGCAATCGGTAAAATTGGCTTAAGGCCGGCCTTAATGCATTCTATTTCATCTCATTCTTATTACAAAATTCGGTATTTTAAAAAAAAGTATTTTTCTATTAACAGCATTAGCATGCAGTTATCAAACCCTCAGTCCTGAGATTTTGAATGTTTTCGCCACTTCGGGTGTCCTCAAACTCCTACGAGTCTACGTTGTCAAAGTAATGGACCCAGGACACATGACAACGGGGGACTGGGAAAATCTACAGGCTTCGTGCCCACAACTGGAGGCACATTTTATTTGTATGGTAGGTTTCTTATTTAAACTCCATGTTTTAATTTGTTTCGTTTCTTATTTATAAGTCATTAAAATATTTTTAGAGATCTGTAGATATAAGTAAAAGAAAAGTTAAAAGTTCCACTTTCAGATCTTTCGGTCTATGGCACAGTTGATAATATCTTTTTTCACTACATCATTCAGCCTCAAATGCCTCTCTGTGTGTGTGTGTGTGTGTGTTTGAGTGCACTAGATACTTCAAATTTGATAGATAATGAAGTTGATCTAATTACTAAAGACCATTAACGTCATTAGGGTCAGTGTCACCCTCCGCACGCCCTAGTGACGCCACTGCTAAAGACAAAATGTCAAAATAAGAATGAAGGAAGAGAGAGAGAGAGTGAGAGTGATTGACTGATTAAAGAGATAAGAGACAATAAATGCAATACATTATTTTTAAAACTATTTTTTTTTACACATTGGAATAGGCCTACGTCTGATTCTTAGAATTTTTAGCAAGTTAAGTTACATGTAAATTTTTTTTTTGGTGTCGTAAACTTCACGTCTGCTATCTTTGTTCATTGTTTTCAACGTGGACATTTGTCCTGCTTGGAACTGGGGGAGATCTGGAAAGTTTGCAATAGTTAGTGCCTGCTGACAAAGAGAATGTTCATATCGCTTCTTTATCTGGTCTGTATTACAATTTAGAACTGTGTTTTTTAATCCTCGGCCGAAAAAAAACAACTTAACTAATCCTCCTCTTCGACAGCTAGGGGACCGCTGTAAGCTATTCCAGCAGGGTTCAAGGAAGAGCACCCATGCGGAATTACATTAAAAGCTGGCCCAGCAATACAAGCAAAGAACAAATTTATCGCTGACTTGAAGATATATTTCATCAAATGTGAAAACTTAAAAAAAATGTTTTTGTATTTTCTTTAGTATGTTCTCCTGTCCGTCAGGGAAGACCTGATTATTTGCGTGTGTTCGTGTGTTTGTTGCTTCGGTAATATTTCTTCTTTGTTTCCTTATGATTAATTAGAACGCCATTGACTATCAGACATTTTGGTCAATGATGATACCAGGCATCCCATTGACGCTACTTCGCTGGACTATTGAGGGAGATTTTCTGGATGAGAATTGGAGTGAAGAAACTCTCGCTCGCGGCCTTTTTCATCTCAGCAGAACTTTGCCGGTATGTGACCTTTTTATTCAACCTGTCTTTGTCTTAATGTTGTCTTTGTCTTAATGTTGTCTTTGTCTTAATGTTGTCTTTGTCTTAATGTTGTCTTTGTCTTAATGTTGTCTTTGTCTTAATGTTGTCTTTGTCTTAATGTTGTCTTTGTCTTAATGTTGTCTTTGTCTTAATGTTGTCTTTGTCTTAATGTTGTCTTTGTCTTAATGTTGTCTTTGTCTTAATGTTGTCTTTGTCTTAATGTTGTCTTTGTCTTAATGTTGTCTTTGTCTTAATGTTGTCTTCGTCTTAATGTTGTCTTTGTCTTAATGTTGTCTTTGTCTTAATGTTGTCTTCGTCTTAATGTTGTCTTTGTCTTTAAACATCGTCAGTGACAGATGTAGGCTGTGACTGAGTGAATATATGCCTGTGTGCAAGCGTTTGTTTGGGTGTGTTTGTGTCATAGAGGGACAACCCATGTCTTAGTAGTTAGAATGACACTTGAAATATGTAGAAGGAAATTATCTTCCCTTTTGAAGAAACGATACGATTTTTCAGATGAAGAAGATGCAAGCAGGTATGAGTAGTTGTAACAAAAAATATTAAACGTAATAACCTAAATTAACATTCATTACATAAGGTTAGATTCCTAACATATTGCGGACACATACACACATACATACATACACACACACACACACACACATACATACATACATACATACACACACACACATATATATACCCTTAAGATAAGCTTTTAAAAAAGGATTATTTATTTTATGTCTAAAAGTGAAAGACAGCCGAAGATATAAGACAAAATCATTTTAGCTTTAACTCTCTATTGGCCATGATCAAAAAGTTAGTTCACATTTGCTTATAGGCTTAATATTAGGATTTTTAGATATATGTACACCGGTACACCATTTTACTTTGTAATAACTAGATAAAAGGAGATTTCATTATAATAAGAAACTCGTATAAGATACTAATATGTTTATGTTTATAATATCAAAACTTTATCATCTATACCAGGCTAACATTCAAAGGGAGACAAACGAGTTACCTACACATAATTTTGTTTTTTGTTTTTTTCTGTTTTGCTAACAGCGTATCAGGATGGGCGAGTCTCAATTTATACGGATGAGTATAATTTAATAATAATAATAATCTTTATTGTCCGTATGGAAATTTCTTACAATTTATAGAATATTCAACACTGTGTCCTACAAGGTGGTCATGAAGGAATGTTGGTCTAAAAGCCATGCAATTTACATATTTCGATGTGCTTAAGGTGTTGACACAAATTACTTAGTATCCCCTAAAGGGGGAAAGAACCCATCAATCAGATGAAGAGGAGGGGAAGTCGAACTATTCTATACGGCGTTCTGCTTTTCTTTTGGGTCAAGTGTGAGCGAAATCGAAGCTAGTCATAAATCTTGGAAATTAAGCCGCGTCTAATCTGTTTGAATCTGAAGAACATCTCTAATGAGTTTAATCATTTGAATAAATGACTTTTAACGCTTGAAATGTGAGGCCGCAGAAGTTGTTGCATCAAAAGGTGTTGATCATTATACGTTTCTTAAGATTTAACTTTTTAAAGATTAGTATTGGTGGGGAGCGTGATCGAGAGGCTAAGTGCGCTTGTCTTGGCTACCTAGAAGGGGGCTGAAGGTTGACGGAAAACCAACTCCTAGATACTGGTCCACAACTGAGATTGGATCAAAGCGCTCTGAGCATGCTATAAGCATGAAAGTAGTGCTATATAAAAGCTATAATGGTCGATGCATGCTCACACTATTTCTGATTTTACGAGTGAAACTTTGTTTAGAAGAGCTATCCCTTTCAAAGTTCTATTCTTAAAATCAGATTGGCTTTACTTTTTTCTTTTTTTCTTTAAGTGATAAAAAGCAAATAGTTGAGCAACCTGTTTTCCACTTTGGTAGACACGGTGCTATATTTCACAAGTGTTCAACAGTTCTTAAACAGAAGTGTTTTTGAATGTAAATCTATTTAACATGAAAGATATACTAAATCATGTGTTTGTTATGTTAATAGGAAGCACCTGATAATCATAAGCATCAATATCCTTTAACTTGCAAGAAGTTCAAACTGAACTGGGTGTACTTATAAAAGTAGTTGTTACTTCGCCTTTTTTAAAATATAGACTCTCTACTGATAATTAATTTAGGGGAAGGGGGGGGGGCACCATCATATTCATGAGCCTGAGCCCATGAGCACCTTGTTACGCCACTGATTTGGCCAGAGAGCTAGATTTTATGAAAATGAGGAATGCAGTATCTCCCGTGGTACGCAGCCCCAGCTGTGACCTACTTATTTTACAACATCCAGCGCAGGCATAACCATTTTTCGCCGGTGGTCGATTTAGCAAGCAAAGTTAAACCAAATATCAAGAGAAAATCTTGTTCACTTCTCAACGTGTCAGGAACTAAAAAGATTAAATACGGCTGCAACATTTAATAGATATGTCGTACACCTGAAATCGTTAATAGATGCTTTCAATTGCGGTTTTCGTGACTTCGTTTCATACGAGAAACTGCTGCTGGTAATGTTGCTGGTAATGCTGCTGGTAATGTTGCTGGTAATGCTGCTGGTAATGTTGCTGGTAATGCTGCTGGTAATGTGCAACTAGAGCTGATAGAATTGCAGTCAGATTCTTTGTTGAAATCGAAGTGCCAACATTTTACAGTTATTTACCTGAACGGTACGTTTAATTGCGGAATTTGCAGCCAGAATTCTTGCTATGTTTGCAAGCACTCATCTCTGTGAGCTGTTCTTTTCCATAATGAAGGCTATAAAAAACACCTCAGCGCTCGAGATTATCTGATCAAAATTGGTCAGCAGTGATGAAAGTGTCAGTGGCAAACAAACTTCAACCTGACGTTAATAAATGTGTATCCCAGAAACGATGTCTAGCATTAAGACAACGAAAATATGGCGTAATCATTCATAGTAATTTTTTTTTAATGACCAAAATAGTAATACAGATTTAGCTAAGGGGCAGGTATTCCATCAATTATTTGAATTCTATTGTATTGTTTCTATTTAAATAAAACCAGTAGGCTATGTTTTCCAAGCTGATTTTTTTGGCTGAGGCCTTTCAGGACATAGAAAGTTTTATATGTGGCCCATACACCTAAATGAGTTTGACATGATTGAGCAACAAAATTTTAAAAAATCATTAAATGAAAAGAAAAAAAAAATCTAATACAAAAAAATAATAATTAATTCATCTTATCCTTTCATATTTTTTTGTTCTCTCTGGCCAGAGCTGTGCGAATATTGAGACGGTGTCCATTGGCGTGCCTGAGAAAACTGAAAAAGCCATTGAGTTCAAGAAGCTGTTGATGCACAATATCGTCGAGTACAGCAGTGGCCGCACAGATCTGAAGGAGTTTCTGGGAGAAGGTTTTCCGTGCTGCCTTGCTCAGTAAATGCAACTCTGCCCGTGTCGGGTGTCGATCTTCTAAGTAGCCAAGACAAGCCAAGTTCAAGCGCACTTAGCCTCTCGACCACGCTTCCCACATCATCTTAAAATTAATATTTTCTAATGGTATTTTATTCTGAACACACGTCAGTGGGAATTCGCGCTTCTATTCTATAAAAAGTTGAATATTTAATTGACGTTACCCTTAGAAAAATATGTTGTAACGTGCCTGTATTGAATACATTTTCTAATTTATATATTTTGTTTTCATATTTTTATTAAAAGATAATTTATTAGTGCACATATACGTTTAAAAAATACAAGAATATATGCGGATAATTTGATAAATAAAAACCAATTTTTCGTGTGGCTTCTTCTTCTTCTTCGTTCTCATTGTTATGTTGGAGTGTTCAGATGACTAGACCAATATATGAGATGAACTGCACAGAGGTTTCCAAATCAGGGAGTTCTCCATATAGTGTTCTTTCTATCGGGGTGTTTTGGGGCCAGTGTCTTATACGGGCCTCTTGGTAAAGAGAGCAGTTTTGGTAAATAAAAACCAATGTTTTGTGTGGCTGCTTGTTTGAAAGTTTATGCTTGTAATAGGCCTACTGTTGCAATTTTATACTATTGACAGTAACCTACTAATGTATGTCTATGAAACAGTGGGGATTTAAATAAAGTGATGTTTAAATAAACTATATGATCTATGTAAATAGTTTCATATATTTTGTATGTACAGTATAAAAACTCTAATGTTTTATAAGCATACAATCAACAAAAAATAAAACAGTATTTACAAATATAAGGAGACTTTAATAATTGTTTTTGTGTCTCTGGCATATGTGCTGTATACTTCTTGTAATTGTTTGTTAACTATTTGAATGTATTGCTATTTTATCTAATAGGCCTACGATTAGTTTATTTTTGTTTTATTTCATGAAAGTAAACAATTTAACTCTTTCTCTCCGTAATTATTTACCACATTCTGGTGGAATCAACGTTGGTATCGTCAGTTAGGAGAGAAAGAGTTAAGTATTGTTCATAGAAACACCTCTGGGTGTCAGTTGTTATTACAATGATTAAGGTACTTTCTATGTTCTGAAAAGCATTAACCCTCAAACAATGGCACTAAAGATACATGCAAACACAAACAACATACTGACACAAACTATCGGATCCGCCTAGTTGCAAGATATATTCAAGACATTTTTTTTTTGTTATTGTTCAAAGTTGTCTTTTTTTTTATTGCTATCTTTGAGTATTTTAAAAATATTTTTTTAAATTTATTTGTTTATTTTACATTTCCCCCCCCCCCCCCCCCAACCTAACATGCCTACTTGACATTTTCACAATATAGTAAACAATGAACAAAGAATTTTAAAAAGAAACCCGGATTTTTTTTTTTTTTTTGGAATTAATAGCTACAAAAGTTTGAATGTAAACAAATTAAACAAGCGACGAGTATATATAATATTAACAATATGTTACTCTTATGATAAGTATATGCTGTATCGGTTGTCGTTCTTATGTGTACATGTGCTTGTAACTCGTCCGTAATAATGTGTTCACGAAATGTGTGTTGTGTATTAAAGCCATACTAATCGGACATGGTTTTCGACTCTATTATCATTATGTTCATGATAATTTAATAATAATAATAATACTAATCTTTATTGTCCGTATGGAAATTTGTCTTACAATTTGTGCATTACACCTACACTGAATCAAAACTGTGAAGTTGTAATAATTTCGAAATGGATAGGATATCTCGGCCAGAGAAGTTTGACATGGACCCCACAGCACCTCAAGCAGCAGAGCATTGGCAGCACTGGTATGGAACTTTAAAAATCTTGGTATCAATAGTCTCAGTAGATAATCTTGATACTAGGAAACTACTGATAAACTATATCTCTCCTGATGTATACCAAATGATAATTGATAAAGAGACCTTCGATGAAGCAATCCAGACTCTAAACGATCTATTGATCTAGAATCTTAGAAACAACATATTTTGTCCGCATCTCATACAACACAGCAGAAAAACTTACAAGAGCCGTCTAATCACAACAGGTTCTGCATATAACTTACAAGAGCCGTCTAGTCAAAACAGGTTCTGCATATAACTTACAAGAGCCGTCTAGTCACAACAGGTTCTACATTTAACTTACACGAGCCGTCTAGTCACAACAGGTTCTGCATTTAACTTACACGAGCCGTCTAGTCACAACAGGTTCTGCATTTAACTTACAAGAGCCGTCTAGTCACAACAGGTTCTGCATATAACTTACAAGAGCCGTCTAGTCACAGCAGGTTCTGCCGGAATCAGCCAGAGAAACCAATGACTAGGAAGAGTTTGAAGTCTAATAAACATGCGCGACTAGATTAACCTCGTAGATTTTAATTATCTTTTCCTTTTCGCTGCAATTTTTAGATAAACTCCGGCTCCGCCATTTAACAAGAGCAATTTCGCCAAGCCCAAGCCACAATAGCAGGCCATATCCTGGAATGAGTTATCAGAAGATATTTGAGACGCATGCAGTTTAGGAGTATCTTATAGTACTTTATTGACAATGGGAGATTATTCACATTGTCTCCCCCCGCCCCGGAAGCGACAACCTTTGAAAA
>JAZGLO010002425.1:0-18695 GCA_036873155.1 Biomphalaria sudanica | reverse complement strand
GCGGAAACCAGGAGGCCCTGAAAACCAGGAGGCCATGAAAACCAGGAGGCCGCGGAAACCCATTTATGATGGTTTAATTTAATAATTCACACTTGGAATTATCGCGGGGCCTATGTAAGTGCAGGGCCCACTGCGACCGCATAGGTTTCAGTGGCCTAAGTCCGGCCCTGCTCTGGGGAATGGCAACATTAGTCATAGGACGTCACGATCGAGTTGTCTCTTTTCTTCTTGTATAAAATATTATTCATTTTTCCTTTCTTCTGATGTCTATTTATATCATCAAGAGTTTAAAAATATCTTGCAAGTGAGTGTGCACCAAAGTTTAGAAATATCTAGCAAGTGAGAGAGTGTGCACCAAAGTTTATAAATATCTTGCAAGTGAGAGAGCGTGTACCAAAGTTTAGAAATATCTAGCAAGTGAGAGAGTGTGCACCAAAGTTTAGAAATATCTAGCAAGTGAGAGAGTGTGCACCAAAGTTTATAAATATCTTGCAAGTGAGAGAGCGTGTACCAAAGTTTAGAAATATCTAGCAAGTGAGAGAGTGTGCACCAAAGTTTAGAAATATCTAGCAAGTGAGAGAGTGTGCACCAAAGTTTAGAAATATCTAGCAAGTGAGAGAGTGTGCACCAAAGTTTATAAATATCTTGCAAGTGAGAGAGCGTGCACCAAAGTTTATAAATATCTTGCAAGTGAGTGTGCACCAAAGTTTATAAATATCTTGCAAGTGAGAGAGTGTGCACCAAAGTTTATAAATATCTTGCAAGTGAGAGAGCGTGCACCAAAGTTTATAAATATCTTGCAAGTGAGTGTGCACCAAAGTTTATAAATATCTTGCAAGTGAGAGAGTGTGCACCAAAGTTTATAAATATCTTGCAAGTGAGAGAGCGTGCACCAAAGTTTATAAATATCTTGCAAGTGAGTGTGCACCAAAAGTTTATAAATATCTTGCAAGTGAGTGTGCACCAAAGTTTATAAATATCTTGCAAGTGAGTGTGCACCAAAGTTTATAAGGCTCGCCCCTCCCCAACGTGTGTTCTCGTAAAAAAAAAAAATCCCCCACACTGCCCCCCCCTTCCCTTGGGGAAAATGGAGCTGAGACAAGTGTAAGGCCTCAGCCTGACCGAATGGCCACTTTGACATCACTCACTGTCCTGGTTCACATCTTCTTGGAGTTGACATTTTGATGCTGACATTTCAATGCTGGAGTACAACGCGTACACAGACCCATAATCTGTGCGCCACTGTTGAGACAATGCCGAGTCTCAAGTCAACACAGAACACTGTCTTGTCAAGACAACCCGCTGACAGTTATTGTCTATACACTCCACTAATAACTTCAAACAGGAATGCTGGGTTCATTGATTTCTGTCGGGCGCCATCCCGCCCCTGCTGTCTCACTGACTGGATCTCATTCTGCTGACAATAGGGTCTCTATGTTAACATAGGTGTCGCTATTCTTAGCTCGTTGATATTCAGATAGAACAGCATGTACATTTGATTGTTTTTTTCTTTGGACATTTAGACAAGCTTTATAGGAAAACAATAATCATGTCTAGATTAGTAGATTGCTAAAGTTAGTCCTTAATCAGGTCTAGATTAGTAGACTTACTAAAAGTTTGTCCTTAATCAGGTCTAGATTAACAGGTTTACTAAGTTAGTCCTTAATCAGGTATACATTTGTAGGTTGTACATGTTGATCCTTAATCAGGTCTAGATTAGTAGGCCCTAGATTAGTAGGCTTAGGCCTACTAAAAGTTAGTCCTTAATCAGGTCTAGATAGTTTACCTCTGGTTTTGTGAGGATTCTATTATCTTGGACTTTGTCTACTTTCTATGTTGACACAAGAAACCAGCTCCCAGTGTATTGACTTAATGTTCTTGGGATTGACCCTCTACTAGCAAGTCTGGGACAACGCTAGCCCTTCGCTTTATGGTCTAAAGATATATACTGTTAGTTGTTTAATGTATGGCTTAGTGCTTGTGTGGTCTAAAGATCTATACTGTTAGTTGTTAAATGTATGGCTTAGCGCTTGTGTGGTCTAAAGATCTATACTGTTAGTTGTTAAATGTATGGCTTAGCGCTTGTGTGGTCTAAAGATCTATACTGTTAGTTGTTTGGTGGATGGTTTAGTGCTTGTATGTTGATCATTAGGTCAGTCGGTCTTTATTTTTCGGGCTAAATCATTAAATTGTCTTTCTCGACATAACGTTCTTAGTTCGTGTACAAACGTCAAACTGTTTTCAATTGACAATTCTTTTTACCACTTACATGAATCTAGAATTATTGGTTGGATCTAAACATTTCTCTGTGTATTCTTCTTTTAAAAAAATATTTTTATAGTATTACAAAAATATTTGCTGGTAAAAGTTTTGGTTGTTTTTTGTTTTATTATTCTCTAACAAACCCTACCAGTGGCTTGTTTCCGTACATTGGCAGTATAGCAGCAAGACTACTATATTGCTTATATTGCCACTGCACATGCACCTTGTTTCATTATTTTTTTCCTTTTCCTTGTAAAGGCAAAGCTCATGGTTAGGTCAAACTATGTCTATGTAGCATCATCCAGACAGATTGTGGCGGATGTCAGGTGGCGGCCCACATCTAAGGGTCTGACAAGGCGTGGAAGCACGACCATGTCCAGACTTAGGATCGGCCACACCTACATCACGCACTCCTTTGTGCTGAAGAGAGAGGAGCCCCCACTTTGTGAGTACTGTGACTCTCGTCTCACCGTGGAACATATCCTCATTGATTGCCCCAGATACCAGGATATTAGGGGACAATTTTTCAGAGCGCACAACTTAAAAACACTGTTCGATAGTGTCGACCCTGGGAAAGTACTGGGCTTTGTCCGGGAGGTGAGGTTGTCTACGAAGATTTGATTTGTGAAATCGTGAACATATAATATTTACACAAGATTTTTACTAAATTATTAAATTTTCACTACCTTTACTATTTTAACTGTGAATAGACCTTGTTTTTAATAACTTAACTAAATAAAATTTAGCTCTTGTGGTATGAAGGAAGAGTAACCTTTTATGGATTACGGGCACGACATGGCCTAAAGTGTGCCGATGTGCCAAAACTCAAACTCTGTTAAGTTGGAGGTACTTTGTCTTGCTTGCAGCTTTACTTCGTTCTCCAGCATTGTACCTCAGAATCTTGTTCTCAGTGTTCTCTGAGGAAGTGATTAACTTGTAGACATTGGAGTGATGACTGACAATAGATAGCTAATAACATGATGACATCACTTCACTGAATAGTTTGTTCCTGCACTCGATCTCTAACATGCCACAATGCTATCGGGAATCTTAGAGTCAATCTGCGGTGTTTGTCTCTGGCATCCTATGTAGTTGTCCTCTTCAGAGTCCTGCAAATTCCCTACAGCATCTGGCCGAGCATCATTTAGTTCTTCGAAGATAGTATGTTCATCCGCAGGTGGAACAAATGAGATTAAACAAACATTTGGCGAGATAAGAAAAGTGATCGCCAGCTTAACTACTCCTGACACACCTAAGTTTGCCAATGTTGCGGCAAGAGACGCCCTGGTTGGATCAAGAGAGATGCCGCAGATTATCAAGATTTCTGATTATACTATAACACAAATGCCATAACACACACATCATCATATACCTCCTTTTTTTTTTTTGCCAAGCTATGCATTTTTCAACATGTGTGAAAAAGGAGAATGAGATAAACATTTGAAAGTACTTTCTTTCTTAACTTATCTTTATCGTATATAATACAGACGTTGCTTCAAAAAAGAATATGACTACGTCCTACGCGTCATGCATGTAAACCAATGACTTAAATTCCGCCAAGTCACTGTTTTTCCTGGCTGGCTCAGGCAATCCATTCCATGCTCTATTAGCACTTGACTGTGTATACATACACTAGTTATTAAGCTCAATTCTTTGCAAATATGGCATACTTTCAGATCTATTAATATTATACAAAATTGTGCTGCCCAGGACCTTCATTTACTAAAATCTGCGCTATTTTGTTTTGCGCTATTTTATCTGGAAATTTCGCTCTATTTTGTCGGGTCACTCTTTATTTGCACTGAACGTCTATCGACTCCAGTAAGACCGTGTTGGTACTAACTATAATAGAGTATGGTTTTTTAGTTCCACAGTAATGAGATTTAGTCCTTAGTACCGGCTGAACTAACGTCAACACAAAGTCCAGCAGTAAATGTGGTCATCTGTCTAGTAATGGCGTTGATCTGATGTGGTCATCTGTCTAGTAATGGCGTTGATCTGATGTGGTCATCTGTCTAGTAATGGCGTTGATCTGATGTGGTCATCTGTCTAGTAATGGCGTTGATCTGATGTGGTCATCTGTCTAGTAATGGCGTTGATCTGATGTGGTCATCTGTCTAGTAATGGCGTTGATCTGATGTGGTCATCTGTCTAGTAATGGCGTTGATCTGATGTGGTCATCTGTCTAGTAATGGCGTTGATCTGATGTGGTCATCTGTCTAGTAATGGCGTTGATCTGATGTGGTCATCTGTCTAGTAATGGCGTTGATCTGATGTGGTCATCTGTCTAGTAATGGCGTTGATCTGATTTGGTCAGTTCCGTGCCCTTAAGTGAACTCTTCTGCCTGCTCGAAGGAGGATAGAGTTACAGAGGGACAGGACAATTACTTCCCACGTCCAGTGAAAGACTTGGTCAGTGATCCAGTTGACCAGCCATGTTCCACATTTCACACAGTAGACAGTCTCAGTTATTGGGCTCAATTCTCTCTCTCTCTCTCTCTCTCTCTCTCTCTCTCTCTCTTTAATGTACTGGGTCTCAAACATTTTCTGATAGTCGTCCATGAGAATGATTAGATTCAAATGTCCAGTATCGTCTTGGTTTCAAAAGTAAGCACTACCATCACCAACAAAAAAACAACAACAACAACAAAAGAAATGTCAATTGTTGTTGTGGTGTACTGTGTTATTTGGTAAGTGGCAAATAAATACAACATTTAAAAAAAAAACGCATTTTTGAGAGAGGTATTACCAAATCCGTTACAGTTTTCTTTTTAATCTTCTTATAAACTATAAAGTAGAAAGTAAGGCGTATGTATTTTGTGTGTGTGTGTGTGTCAGAGTATATCAGAGATATACATATTTCTTTTTAGAGATGTACACGTTTCTTTGTAGTGATGTACAGGTTTCTTTTTAGAGATGTACAGGTTTCTTTGTAGAGATGTACAGGTTTCTTTGTAGAGATGTACACGTTTCTTTTTAGAGATGTACAGGTTTCTTTGTAGAGACGTACAGGTTTCTTTTTAGAGATGTACAGGTTTCTTTGTAGAGATGTACAGGTTTTTTTTTAGAGATGTACACGTTTCTTTTTAGAGATGTACACGTTTCTTTGTAGAGATGTACACGTTTCTTTTTAGAGATGTACACGTTTCTTTTTAGAGATGAACACGTTTCTTTTTAGAGATGTACACGTTTCTTTGTAGAGATGTACACGTTTCTTTGTAGAGATGTACAGGTTTCTTTTTAGAGATGTACACGTTTCTTTTTAGAGATGTACACGTTTCTTTGTAGAGATGTACACGTTTCTTTGTAGAGATGTACACGTTTCTTTGTAGAGATGTACACGTTTCTTTGTAGAGATGTACACGTTTCTTTGTAGAGATGTACACGTTTCTTTGTAGAGATGTACAGGTTTCTTTTTAGAGATGTACACGTTTCTTTGTAGAGATGTACACGCTTCTTTTTAGAGATGTACACGTTTCTTTGTAGAGATGTACAGGTTTCTTTTTAGAGATGTACAGGTTTCTTTGTAGAGATGTACAGGTTTCTTTTTTAGAGATGTACAGGTTTCTTTGTAGAGATGTACAGGTTTCTTTTTAGAGATGTACAGGTTTCTTTTTAGAGATGTACAGGTTTCTTTGTAGAGATGTACGATTGTACAGGTTTCTTTGTAGAGATGTACAGGTCTCTTTGTAGAGATGTACAGGTTTCTTTGTAAGAGCTACACGTTTCTGTTCCTAGATCCACATGTTTGTATATGAAAGATGTACACGTGTTTTACATGATCAGATTAAAGATCTGTGAACTTTTTTTTAAAAGTATTCTTTACATTTTAAACTCAAGATTCATTAAGATAATGAATGAGGATATGGATTTCAAACGATGTGGGATGTGATGAAGTAATGATTTGTCTACACATATATATAACAAAATAGACTGTTTACGATAGTTTACATACATAGGAAGATGCCCTCGAGGGCTATGAAGGTACTGTTAGCATTGGAGGAAGAAGAATTACTAACTTGCGCTTCGCAGATGACATTGACGGCCTAGCAGGGACAGAAGAAGAACTAGCTGACCTGGTGATGCGCATTGACAAGACTTCCGCAGCATATGGCATGCAAATAAATGCCGAAAAAACTCAAATTATGACCAATAGCCATCAGGGCTTTAAAAGAGGCATCAGTATTGGAGGTGAAAAGCTAACTAGTGTTAACAGCTTCAAATACCTCGGAGCAATTGTCTCAGATGAGGGAACAAAACCCGAACTATTGGCCCTAATAGCACAGTCCACAGCAGCCCTTTCAAAACTTAAAATAATATGGAAAGATAAGGGCTTAGCCCTCTGCACCAAAATCAGACTGATGCGCTCTCTGGTCATGGCCACATTTTTATATGCTTGCGAGTCGTGGACGTTGAATGCAGAGCTAGAGAGGAGGATCCTAGCAATGGAATTGAGATGCTACAGAAGGATCCTAGGCATCACATTCAGAGACCGCATCACAAACCAAGAAATCAGAGACAGGGTTACTGTAGCGATCGGAGCCCATGACGACCTGCTAACTATTGTAAAAAGACGAAAGCTTAAAACCTTTGGCCACATTACAAGATCTACGGAGCTCGCAAAGACCTTCCTTCAGGGAACAGTGCCAGGAAAAGAAGAAGAGGCAGACAGAAAAAGCGATGGGAGGACAACATTAAAGAATGGACGGGCCTGTCATTGAGAGAGGTTCTAAACAAGGCACAAAAAAAGGGAGGAATGGAGAAAGACGGTCGACAAATCTTGCCTGGTGCCCCAACGGTCCAACAGACTAAGTTACATACATAGGCAGCCTGGTGTGATTGTGTTTTGTTTTATATTGAGTCTACACATTATGAACTCTTGAGGGGGTCTATGTTTTATTGCATTAAGTCACACATATGTTGAAATCGTGATAACTATCACAAAACAAACGTAATGACCAACATGTGGAAACAGACATATGTGTAGATTTGTGTACTTTTGTTTCAACCTTAGTAAGAAATATATTTTCAGAAATTCTGCTTTTGACTGACACTGGTTGACTCTATATCTCATCTATTCACCAGCCAAGTCTAGCAAACAGTTTGATTTTACAACAATAGATCTATGTATATCATTTTATCTTATCTTTTAAAAAATGGCTTCGGTCTTATCTTATCTTATATAATACAGACGTTACTTCAAAAAAGAAGATGATTACGTCCTACGCGTCATGCATATTAACCAATGACTTAAATTCTGCCAAGTCACTGGTTTTTCTGGCTAGCTCAGGCAACCCATTCCATGCTCTAATAGCACTAGGGAAGAAGGAGTATTTGTACAAATCTGTCCTAGCATATGGGACGAGGAATGTGCCTTTATTTTTGTGTCTTTCAGAGTATTTGATTAAATTTTGTTTTTGTATTTGAAGATTATGGTTCAGTGTTTTATGTATAATTGCTACTTTACTTTTGAGTCTTCTGTCCTGAAGGCTTTCTAAATTTAGTGATTTTACTAATGGTGTTACCCTAGTCAAATGTGAATATTCGTTTGTTATGAATCTCACTGCTCTATTTTGTGTTTGTTCCAGTTTCTTAATGTTTTCTTGAGTTGAGGGGTCCCACACGGTGGATGCATATTCTATTATTGGCCTAACCAAGGTTAAATAACATTTTAGTTTTATGTTCTTATTTGATTTATAAAAATTTCTTTTAATAAACCCTAATGCTTTGTTGGATTTTTTTTATAGTTTCATCAATATGTGGATTCCATGACAGTTTTTCATTTATTATAACACCAAGGTATTTAGAGTTTTTAGTATGTGTTACTGGTTTGCCATGAATAAGATAAGTGGAATTAATTTGTTTTAGTTTTTTTGTTACTCTTAACAACTGACATTTTTCTGTGTGGAAAGACATGCTCCAATTTGATTCCCATTTCTGTAATTCATCTAATTCTCTTTGTAAAATATCTGTGTCTTGTTTTGTTTTTATTGTTCTATATATCATGCAATCGTCTGCAAATAATCTGACTTTTGTTCCTGAACTAATGCAATTTGGTAAATCATTTATGTAAATTAAAAATAGTAGTGGACCCAAGACTGTTCCTTGAGGTACACCTGAGTTTACTGTTATTGGTGTTGATTTAGAGCCATTTATTATTACAGTTTGTTCTCTCCCTATCAGAAAATCTTTAATCCACTGATGCAGTGGACCGTTAATGCCGAAATATTTTAATTTTTTAAGCAAACTATGGTGGTGAACTTTGTCAAAAGCCTTGGAAAAATCTAGTAAGATAGCATCTATTTGTTCACTATTATCTAAACCTTTTGAAAAATCATCAATTAGTCCTATTAGTTGTGTTTCACATGATCTATATTTCCTAAAGCCATGTTGGTATGGGGTGAGGACATTATGTTTGTCTAAGTGGTTTATGATATTGCTACATATTATGTGTTCTAGTATTTCACATGTGATGCTGGTAAGGGATACTGGTCTGTAGTTTCCTGGATCAGATTTTTCTCCTTTTTCAAATAGGGGGGTGACATTAGCTTCTTTCCAGTCCTTTGGTACTCTGCCCTGGTTAAGCGATGCCTGAAAGAGTATTTTGAACACTGGGGCTAGCTCATTGCTTAGTTCTTTGAGTAATCTAGCTGGAATACCATCAGGTCCAGACGCTTTATTTGGTTTGGTGTTGGCTAATAGTTTTTTAATTCCATTTTCTTGTACTACTAAATCTTCTATGTTGTCTACTTGGTTCAAATTAAGAAATATGTCTTTGTCTCCTGGGGCTGAGAATGCTGATGCAAAGTATTTGTTTAGGATGTTTGCTTTAGTTTCATTATCATTATGTATTATGTTATGTTCATCTTTTAATGGCGCTATGCCTGTTGTTTCCATTTTCTTAGACTTAATGTATGACCATAGGTTTTTGTTGTTATCTTTAGATATTACATTGTTTATGTATTCACTCTGCAGCTGTCTGCTTACTTTTTGGGTTAGGTGTTTAATTTTTATATACTTTTTGTAAACTCTTTCTGCCTTGGTTTCTTTAAATTTTCTATATAGGTTTTCCTTTTGTTTACAACTTAAGTCTTACTCGTCAATAAAGGTTTCACCTGACCTCTCCTACACTCGCTCAATTTTTTTTATCCCTCTTTGTCTCTCTCTCTCTCTCTCTCTCTGTCGCTTTCTTTCTCTCTAATTCTTTGATTTCTTCTCTCCCTTTTTTACTTTCTGTATAACTTGATAAGAAAAATGTTTGTTGGAACTTATAGGGCATTAGTGTATTTCAAGATTTGAGAACCATTGTAGATCTGTGTTGTTCGAAATGCCAATGAAGCACATTAGCTTCAAGTCAAAGTTTACTTAGGAACTAGATCAGAACTTTTCAATATTATGACATTATGTCTTCGCGCAAGGTTCAATTATATCTCTCTTTCTCTCTCTTTTTATCTCTCTTTCTTTATCTCTCTCCCTCAATCTCTCTCTCTCTCTCACTCTGGCTCATCCCAAAAATCTTCACTTGAGGTATTCATTAAGCATTACCCAAGGGCCCTCATTAGCTAGTGGCTATGCCAAATACTTAACAGTTAAGGGAGTCCGTAAATACTATTTGTATCTACTAATGAGGCTGGAATTAAAGACCTGTTTTAGTTCAAGAACTTAATGAAGGGAGCAATTTGTCAAGTTGATTGTGTTGTATGTTTTAGTAAAATGTGCTTTTTTTTTTAGTTTCATCTACCAAGAAACTCTTATAAACCAAGACATCTCCAATTTTTAGTCTTATTATCAAGAAACTCTATAAACCAAGACATTTCCAATGTTTAGTCTTATTATCAAGAAACTCTATAAACCAAGACATCTCCAATTTTTAGTCTTATTATCAAGAAACTCTATAAACCAAGACATCTCCAATGTTTAGTCTTATTCTGCTCACTGTTGCTTTGTTTTAGGTTCGGTGTCCAGAAACTTCCCATCTACATCAACATGGTCAGAGAGCCGCTGGACAGGCTGATATCATACTACTATTTTGTCCGCTTTGGTGACGACTTCCGGCCTACTTTGAGGAGGAAGAAGTCTTGGGATAACGAGGTCAGTTTGGACGTGACTGTGTCACATTGCTGTGTGTGTGTGTGTTGTTCTAAACAAGGAAGAAGTCTTGGGATAACGAGGTCAGTTTGGACGTGACTGTCACATTGCTACGTACGTGTGTGTGTGTGTGTGTTGTTGTTCTAAACATTTGATGAACACACGTCTTGATGATGTCATTGTTTGATTGTCCACCTACTTGTCAATCACTTTGAAGCTCCAGGATTCGTCCTCTTATAGTTTCTTGGTTGTAAAGTGCAGTATGGGACGCTCTACAGACGTTCTGTTGATAATATTTTCTTGTGTACCATGATATGCTCTACAGACGTCCTGTTGATAATATTTTCTTGGTTGTAAAGTGTAGTATGGGACGCTCTACAGACGTTCTGTTGATAATATTTTCTTGTTTGTAAAGTGTACCGTGAGACGCTCTACAGACGTTCTTTAAAATAATTTTTCTCTCGCCTGTCCCGTACATGAGGCATTGACCTTCTTTCTCTTTTCCTCTCTGTCTTTTTTGCCTTGGCTATCATCAATGGCAGGCCCGTCCATTCTTTGATGTTGTCTTCCCATCGCTTTCTCTGTCTTTCTGGTACTGTTCCCTGAAGGAAGGTCTTTGTGAGTCCTTAATACCTTGTGATATGGCCATACAGTTTTTAGTTTGAGTGTTTTACGACAGTAGTTAGCAAATCATCGTAGAGCCCAATAGCGGTTGTAATCCTGTTTCTAATATTTTTGTTTGTGGTGAGGTATTTGTGAAACTTAGGATCTTTCTGTAGCAGCTCCATTGTTAAGATCTTCCTGTCTAGTTCTGCAGTGAGCGCCCAAGACTCACTAATATACGAATGTAGTCATGACCAGGGAGCACATCAGTCTGATTTGAGTGTCGAGGGCTATGACTTTGTCTTTCCATAGTGTTTTGAGTTTTGCGAGTGCTGCTGTGGACTGTGCTATTCTGACCAGTAGTTCAGGTTTGGTTCCTTCATCCTAAAACGATAGCTTCGCTGCATATAAAACTACTGACACTTCTTTTGTTTTTCGCTTGTAATACTGATGTCGATTTTAAAGCCTTGTAGGCTTTTGGTGATAATTTGTGTGTTGCTGTTGTTTATTTTTTTGGTCATTGATTTAAATACCTAATTTTACCTTATAAAATACAGACGTTACTTCAAAAAAGAAGATGCTTACCTCATATGCGTCACGCATCTAGTCATACATGTTAACCAATGACTTAAATTCTGCCAAGTCGTTGGTTTTCCTGGCTAGCTCAGGCAACCCATTCCATGCTCTAATAGCGCTAGAGAAGAAAGAGTATTTGTACAAATTTGTCCTAGCATATGGAACGAAGAATGTGCCTTTATCTTTGTGTCTTTCTGAATATTTTATTAGATTTTGTTTTTGTATTTAAAGATTATGGTTCAGTGTTTTATGTCTAATTGCTACTTGACCATATACCGAGGAAGTCTTGTCATTTGCGCACCACCAAGTCTGCTAACTCCTCTTCCTGTTAGACCATCTATGTTGTCTGCAAAGCGCAATGCAGTCATTCTTCCTCCTCCAGTGCTTCCATTTACCTTTCAAGGAAGATATTGAAATAGAGTTTTGTGAAAGTGGGCAGTCCTGTCTTACTCTGTAATTCTTAATCACATTTAATGCACTTTGCTACACAGGCTTTATATATATGTGTGTGTGTGTGTCTATGTGCTGAATGGCCATTTATAAATTTCTTAATTTGTTGTGATTACAAGGACTCTTTTCTCATATAAAGACAGCACAACAGAAAAATACACATAAATACAACAGACAACATAAAGAGTTCATTCAGCGACTACACACAGGTATCTTGGTGCATTTCATGTTCCCTGATCAATGAGTGGCGGTGATAGAGTCTGACCGAGTGAGGTACGAACGAGTTTTTTGTACCGCTCCGTTCTTGTTTTGATTGACAGCAGTCGCCCACTTCGCGACGACCTAAACTGTGTGTCTAGAAAATATCTGTTTTAGTCTAATTTTTGATACCAAATTGTTACGTATTTTTTCTTCCTTCTTGCTAAATGTACTAGTAGACACACATAAAAAAGAACTTGCCAACTCAGCTTCATAGAACTTCCATTGACTATAAACTCTAGAAATTCGTCACCGCAACAAGTAGCGTAGAACACTGTACAATATCTGGTTGTTTACAGTTCACTGTACTTCGTTGCAGTGGACCTCATTCACCAATCGTAAACAAACATTTAGCCACGTGATACTATTGATAAAACAATGAAGAAAACTGTCAGGTGACAGCCTGTTTGTATTACGTAATTTGTATAGAAGAGATAGAGAACCACGTGGCTAAATTTGTTAGTTTACGATTGTTGAATGAGGTCCATTCATCTCTTCCGCTTTACTCAACTGTTTCGAGTCGAACTCAACTAAACCGAATCATAGCCGTACAAGTCTTATTCGACTGTATCAATTGTTAGGCTCAAGTCCCCTGTAGTTCGCTGTATAGACTTAAACGACTCTAGTCCACTCCAGTTAACTTGCATCGAGTAGTACACATGTCTCTTCTACTGTCTCGCACAGTAGACAACAGTAACGACGACTCTACCGACGACTGACTTTAATATACACTCACTGGTTTATATAGAGTCCCTAATCGCTTCTCCAATGTTGTAAAAACACTGCTAGTACCTTCCGGGACATCACGCGAGGACACGTCACTTCCTGTCTTTCTTTATACACGTAGATTCCAGAGAACACTCGCTGCTGTGTCATCTCGACGGGGTCACACGTTGTGACCTCTACCTGTCACTGTTCATTAGTAACAATATGTTTGACAATATCTGTCACAGCAACATAAATAAAGACACAGCTATAGGGCACGAGCCATGGCATTGAAGTGTACACACGTGGCTAAACAGGCAAGTTTAGGTCTAGAACTATAATGTTGTCATTACGAGCCGTGGCATTGAAGTGTACACACGTGGCTAAACAGGCAAGTTTAGGTCTAGAACTATAATGTTGTCATTACGAGCCGTGGCATTGAAGTGTACACACGTGGCTAAACAGGCAAGTTGAGGTCTATAACTATAATGCTCTCATTAGATCAGCTATTGGATCTATCCTCTCCATTGAAACATCAACTTTAGACTATAGATCTACTAAATTGGAACATTCGCTCTAACTTATTGGATACTTTTGTTGAGAGGTGTGCTTTGTCTATTGTGATTTGAGATGATGCTGTTTGTAGTCGAGAGGTCTTATTATTCCATATACTACTCAAAAGGAATACAACTTCAACAGCTAAATCAAGTAAAACGGCCTCTTTAGAAATAGAACAATTTATTCACAAATGAAGGACACAGTTCACTGTCCTCAGATCTAGAAAAACACATTTTAAGACATAATAACATAAGTCCTAAGCAATAATGGAGTGGGTCCCTTGTCCTTTAATGTCTCGAAGCTACATCTGTTCCAACTTTTTAAATGTCCCTTCGTATCACTAAGGAAATCCCCGATTAGTCCCAAACTTCTACGCGTCTAAACTATTGAGTCTATACACTTATCAATCTAGGCAACTAGTTCTACCATTTTATGCTGTTTTTTGTTGTTTTTTTTAAACTGGCACTGACGTTTTTCTTTCACTTGGTTGAAATGTTTGATAATTATTGATTTTTAAAGTGCTTTTTGTTGTCTTCATCTTAAGTGAATCATTTTCTCATCATGATTTCATCTAGCTTTAGCTCTAAGCTTCACATTTTCTGTGTGTAGGTGGTGGTGTCATCAATTAATGAGTCAGCCTTGCATTCGATTGTTTCAATTGTCTGTTCGTGATGCTATTTGTCTTTCTTGTTTCATGAATTTTAACTTTTTATCATCTGCCAACTTGGGTTTTTCAACATAAACCTTGAGATGAGTGGGATGGATAATGAAGGAAAGGAAATGTTTGTTCTATGAGGTATTGAGATTGGCTTCTATGATATTGCTAGAACAAAACTAATCTTTATTATCTGTGAGGAAATTTGTTTGACAATTGTTCATTACAAAAAAAAACAATACATAATTAGAGTAAAAACAATTGGTACAACCTGTATAGCTAAAAGGGATAATTTGATAATAAACCACACAAGATCTGTTGACCCTCTTTCTTCATTTCTCT
Source organism: Biomphalaria sudanica (assembly GCA_036873155.1). Classification (NCBI taxonomy): domain Eukaryota; kingdom Metazoa; phylum Mollusca; class Gastropoda; family Planorbidae; genus Biomphalaria; species Biomphalaria sudanica. Next base: position 4,198 of record JAZGLO010002425.1, on the reverse strand, counting down.
CTGTCTTTTACCTTAGATAGAATTTCATTCATTGACAGGCTTTTGTCTCCTCTTCATTTTCTTTGTCTTGTTGTTCTTCTTTTTCCTGAAGGAAGATCTTTGTGAGCCCTGAGGACCTTGTGATGTGGCCATAGAGTTTAAATATGTATTTTTTTGTTACAGTAGTTAGCAGTAGTTTGGGTTTGTACTCTTGTTTCTAATATCTTCATTTGTGATGGGGTCTTAGTAGTTGATACCTAGGATCTTTCTGTAGCATTATTTAACAACTGGAATTTATTCAGTCATAAATAGATCTGAAATATGAACATATAGATCTATCAGCTGCTGGAATACATCACGAATGAACAAGCGTGCTAGTTCAAAGGCAGCTGTTCTATTCACACCATTGCTGTCACCTGTTTTAGTACATATATCTGGTAATCTTATAGCTTGGGAGTGGAAAACTTGTAATGAACTGCAGTAGGGGAAATAAGCACTGATAACTCAACTTAGCTTCCTGCCTGGTATCATGCTGGAGTTATCTTGAACACGAAGAAGTGAAAATATTTGTGGGGGTGGGGAGTCTAAAGAAATATTCCTAGCATGGCTAGTGTGTCTTACATATCTTACATATAAGTTCACATATAAGTTCAGCATGGCTAGTGTGTTCAGCCCACAGCCCCATGATACATGCACACACACAATCCTACATATACTTTTATAGTAATCTTTCATTAAATCTCTAGTACTTCTAGTCATCAATATGTTTGTAGTCAACAACAAATATCCTGTAATTAGGTCACTTTCAGACTACAGTTAGGAACACAGAAATTGTATTGCAATAGGCTTAGGATTACATGGCCCAGTTTAGGCTGTAGTCGAGAGGTCATTGGCCTTTGTTTCTTTATTGAAACATCTGTAATCAAAACTATACGTTTTTTTTTAAAATAATTATTTGTTTCAGAATTATCTGTACTGGAAACTTTTAAAACTACCCAAATCTTGACTTTTTAAAAAACTATATGGAGTCTCAATGGATGAACTTTTTCTTGAATAACTATTTAATTTTTCTGCATTGTAAGTTCAACTTATTATTTTATGTTATTTTCTATTCAGTCATTTGACGAGTGTGTGGCCAGGGATGGCAAAGACTGTGATCCTGAAAACCTGTGGGTTCAAATCCCTTACTTTTGTGGTCACCATGCAGACTGTTGGTAAATATTTAACTATGATTAGTCTAGTGGGACTTCATTATTTTATATCATTTAACTTTTGTTAGAAAATTTATTTTACCATTTTAAACAAATGTAAATATTTTTTTTATTAGTTATGTTTTTAAATTTATAAAAATAGCATAATTTTTTCATCATTTAGTTAGTTTTTTATTTTTATTTTTTTTTTAGTTTTTTGGTTCTAATAACTTTTTAATCATGTAATGAAATCAATGATTTAAATTCTGATATTTCTGTCCATACTACTTTCAAATGCTTATCACCATATTTATATATATATATATATATGTTTTCTTAACTTAAGTAAATGACCACTGAATACACTTAACTAGATGACCACTGTAAAGATTCAATTACATGAAGACTGTATATATAAACTGATGTTGTTGTCTTTGTCCTATCAGGGAGCCGGGCAGTTCATGGGCACTTGAAGAGGCAAAGAGAAACTTACTCCATCATTATCTCCTAGTGGGCATCACAGAGGAACTTAGGGACTTTATCGCTATACTTGAGGCAACATTGCCCAGGTTTTTCAAAGGGGCAACTAGACTGTATGCTGAAGGTAACGTGTAGCTAAATCTGGCATAGAAATACAAAAATCAAACTAATTTTAAAATTCAATCAGTTTTTTAAGTTTCTCAAACACAAGACTAGGATAGATCTATGGGAATGGGTCAGTGTCCCGTACAAGTTCTGCTGTGCTCTAACTGCCATCAGACCAAAGGGAGTGTCCTTTCCTTAAGTAACCTGACTGTTTGGTCATCTCCAGGTCATGATGTCAAGCGAAGAAAGAAGAAGAGGACTGTCCAAGCCACACCTACCACACTAACCAAACTAAATAAATCTTTGGTCTGGAAGCTAGAAAAAGATTTTTTTGAATTCGCTGCCAAACTCTTCCGATATCATAAGCGGCTGGTGTTTGAAAATGGCACTGGTGGTCGGTGGAGAGAAAAAAGATTCCATTTTGGGAAAGTAAGACCCAAGGAGAATGAAGGCCTCACTTTGGTAACTTGATGGCTTTTAGTGGACTTTTTGACCTTAATGCTTGGTTGGTTGTATATTTTTGCATTATTTTCCTATGTTGTTAGCTTGTTTTCAAAAGTGAACATTATACAGTGTAAAAAAAAACTTTTTTTTTAATTATTTTTTTTTTCAGTGATGATTTCTTAAATAAATTCTTTTGACATGTTTTTTAAAGTGAATTGTTTGAGTTTAAAAAAATGCTTTATTAGGAGTTGTCACTAACAGCTCAGACCATTTTAATGTGTCATGTTGTTATACATGTTTGCCATTTGTCTAAACTTCATTACACTCTTACATTTTGTTTGAAACACAATGTAAAGGTCATCTACGTCTGTTGTCAACAGTTCATAAGTTTGTGATGTGACTAAAGAAATAGCCTAATACTTTTTCTTTATTTATGGAATGGTGGTCAGGAACATTATTTATGGAATGGTGGTCAGGAACATTCTAAAATCCTAGAATTGCGGACATCATTGTGTTTTGTTCTTAAGACTCTTGCTTTAGAAGATAATCATTCAATCTTTTTACCTTCTAAATATGATTTAGTCTTGTTCAGATTTGTTGATTGCTGTAAAGTACCTTTTAGGGAAACTCGATGGTTTTGACAATTTTTTAATATTATATATGTTTTGATTTAAAGCTAAGGAATTTATTATTCTTTTTATTTTATTTAAAAGAAATATTGTAATTGATGTTTTTCTGACGTAATTTTTCTGCGCATCCAACAGTTAGATTTTAACCGGGTTTCTATGTGGTGTCAGAAGTGTTGATTACACATTATAGTAGACTACATTTGGCTTACTTATGCATATATCTAATGAGGTTGCTAAAATCAGTGGGAGACACAGCCTTTTTACTTTTTTTGGGTGAAGGGTAGAGATCAAGTTATCTAATTGAATAGATTTGTTAAAATGTCAGTGAAGCGATACCAATGTTTATAATAGCCTATTAAGTAGGTCTGGAAGGCACTGTAAAAAATTAAGTGATTGTAACCTTCATGACTTATTACAAAGATGCTGCTGTGATGCAATTAGTTAGATCTAGAGGGGAGGGATGCAATTAGTTAGATCTAAAGGGGACGGATGCAATTAGTTAGATCTAGAGGGAAGGGATGTAATTAGTTAGATCTAGAGGGGAGGGATGCAATTAGTTAGATCTAGAGGGGAGGGATGCAATTAGTTAGATCTAGAGGGGAGGGATGCAATTAGTTAGATCTAGAGGGGAGGGATGTAATGAGTTAAAGATCTAGAGGGGAGGGATGCAATTTGTTAGATCTAGAGGGGAGGGATACAATTAGTTAGATTTAGAGGGGAGGGATGTAATTAGTTAGATCTAGAGGGGAGGGATGCAATTAGCTAGATCTAGAGGGGAGGGATGCAATTAGTTAGATTTAGAAGGGAGGGATGTAATGAGTTAGATCTAGAGGGGAGGGATGCAATGAGTTAAAGATCTAGAGGGGAGGGATGCAACTAGTTAGATCTAGAGGGGAGGGATGCAATTAGTTAGATCTAGAGGGAAGGGATGTAATTAGTTAGATCTAGAGGGGAGGGGTGTAATGAGTTAAAGATCTAGTGGGGAGGGATGCAATTAGTTAGATCTAGAGGGGAGGGATACAATTAGTTAGATCTAGAGGGGAGTGATGCAATGAGTTAAAGATCTAGAGGGGAGGGATGTAATTAGTTAAAGATCTAGAGGGGAGTGATGCAATGAGTTAAAGATCTAGAGGGGAGGGATGTAATGAGTTAAAGATCTAGAGGGGAGGGATGTAATGAGTTAAAGATCTAGAGGGGAGGGATGTAATGAGTTAAAGATCTAGAGGGGAGGGATGTAATGAGTTAAAGATCTAGAGGGGAGGGATGTAATGAGTTAAAGATCTAGAGGGGAGGGATGTAATGAGTTAAAGATCTAGAGGGGAGGGATGTAATGAGTTAAAGATCTAGAGGGGAGGGATGTAATGAGTTAAA
>JAZGLO010002424.1:0-19078 GCA_036873155.1 Biomphalaria sudanica | reverse complement strand
GCGGAAACCAGGAGGCCCTGAAAACCAGGAGGCCATGAAAACCAGGAGGCCGCGGAAACCCATTTATGATGGTTTAATTTAATAATTCACACTTGGAATTATCGCGGGGCCTATGTAAGTGCAGGGCCCACTGCGACCGCATAGGTTTCAGTGGCCTAAGTCCGGCCCTGCTCTGGGGAATGGCAACATTAGTCATAGGACGTCACGATCGAGTTGTCTCTTTTCTTCTTGTATAAAATATTATTCATTTTTCCTTTCTTCTGATGTCTATTTATATCATCAAGAGTTTAAAAATATCTTGCAAGTGAGAGAGCGTGTACCAAAGTTTAGAAATATCTAGCAAGTGAGAGAGCGTGTACCAAAGTTTATAAATATCTTGCAAGTGAGTGTGCACCAAAGTTTATAAATATCTTGCAAGTGAGGTGTGCACCAAAGTTTATAAATATCTTGCAAGTGAGTGTGCACCAAAGTTTATAAATATCTTGCAAGTGAGTGTGCACCAAAGTTTATAAATATCTTGCAAGTGAGTGTGCACCAAAGTTTATAAGGCTCGCCCCTCCCCAACGTGTGTTCTCGTAAAAAAAAAATAATCCCCCACACTGCCCCCCCCTTTCCTTGGGGAAACGAGCTGAGACAAGTGTAAGGCCTCAGCCTGACCGAATGGCCACTTTGACATCACTCACTGTCCTGGTTCACATCTTCTTGGAGTTGACTTTTTGATGCTGACATTTCAATGCTGGAGTACAACGCGTACACAGACCCATAATCTGTGCCACTGTTGAGACAATGCCGAGTCTCAAGTCAACACAGAACACTGTCTTGTCAAGACAACCCGCTGACAGTTATTGTCTATACACTCCACTAATAACTTCAAACAGGAATGCTGGGTTCATTGATTTCTGTCGGGCGCCATCCCTCCCCTGCTGTCTCACTGACTGGATCTCATTCTGCTGACAATAGGGTCTCTATGTTAACATAGGTGTCGCTATTCTTAGCTCGTTGATATTCAGATAGAACAGCATGTACATTTGATTGGTTTTTTCTTTGGACATTTAGACAAGCATTATAGGAAAACAATAATCATGTCTAGATTAGTAGACTTACTAAAAGTTTGTCCTTAATCAGGTCTAGATTAACAGGTTTACTATTACTAAGTTAGTCCTTAATCAGGTATACATTGTAGGTTGTACGTGTTGATCCTTAATCAGGTCTAGATTAGTAGGCCCTAGATTAGTACGCTTAGGCCTACTAAAAGTTAGTCCTTAATCAGGTCTAGATTAGTAGGTATACTAAGTTAGTCCTTAATCAGGTCTAGATAGTTTAGCTCTTGTCTTTTGAGGATTCTATTATCGTGGACTTTGTCTACTTTCTATGTTGACACAAGAAACCAGCTCCCAGTGTATTGACTTAATGTTCTTGGGATTGACCCTCTACTAGCAAGTCTGGGACAACGCTAGCCCTTCGCTTTATGGTCTAAAGATATATACTGTTAGTTGTTTAATGTATGGCTTAGCGCTTGTGTGGTCTAAAGATCTATACTGTTAGTTGTTAAATGTATGGCTTAGCGCTTGTGTGGTCTAAAGATCTATACTGTTAGTTGTTTAATGTATGGCTTAGTGCTTGTGTGGTCTATAGATCTATACTGTTAGTTGTTTAATGTATGGCTTAGTGCTTGTGTGGTCTATAGATCTATACTGTTAGTTGTTTAATGTATGGCTTAGTGCTTGTGTGGTCTATAGATCTATACTGTTAGTTGTTTGGTGGATGGTTTAGTGCTTGTGTGGTCTAAAGATCTATACTGTTAGTTGTTTAATGTATGGCTTAGTGCTTGTGTGGTCTATAGATCTATACTGTTAGTTGTTTGGTGGATGGTTTAGTGCTTGTGTGGTCTAAAGATCTATACTGTTAGTTGTTTGGTGGATGGTTTAGTGCTTGTGTGGTCTAAAGATCTATACTGTTAGTTGTTTGGTGGATGGTTTAGTGCTTGTGTGTTGATCATTAGGTCAGGCGGTCTTTATTTTTCGGACTAAATCATTAAATTGTCTTTCTCGACATAACGTTCTTAGTTCGTGTACAAACGTCAAACTGTTTTCAATTGACAATTCTTTTTACCACTTACATGAATCTAGAATTATTGGTTGGATCTAAACATTTCTCTGTGTATTCTTCTTTTAAAAAAATATTTTTATAGTGTTACAAAAATATTTTTTTTTTGGTAAAAGTTTTGGTTGTTTTTTGTGTTATTATTCTCTAACAAACCCTACCAGTGGCTTGTTTCCGTACATTGGCAGTATAGCAGCAAGACTTCTATATTGCCACTGCACATGCACCTTGTTTCATTATTTTTTTTCCTTTTCCTTGTAAAGGCAAAGCTCATGGTTAGGTCAAACTATGTCTATGTAGCATCATCCAGACAGATTGTGGCGGATGTCAGGTGGCGGCCCACATCTAAGGGTCTGACAAGGCGTGGAAGCACGACCATGTCCAGACTTAGGATCGGCCACACCTACATCACGCACTCCTTTTGTGCTGAAGAGAGAGGAGCCCCCACTTTGTGAGTACTGTGACTCTCGTCTCACCGTGGAACATATCCTCATTGATTGCCCCAGATACCAGGATATTAGGGGACAATTTTTCAGAGCGCACAACTTAAAAACACTGTTCGATAGTGTCGACCCTGGGAAAGTACTGGGCTTTGTCCGGGAGGTGAGGTTGTCTACGAAGATTTGATTTGTGAAATCGTGAACATATAATATTTACACAAGATTTTTACTAAATTATTAAATTTTCACTACCTTTACTATTTTAACTGTGAATAGACCTTGTTTTTAATAACTTAACTAAATAAAATTTAGCTCTTGTGGTATGAAGGGAGAGTAACCTTTTATGGATTACGGGCACGACATGGCCTAAAGTGTGCCGATGTGCCAAAACTCAAACTCTGTTAAATTGGAGGTACTTTGTCTTGCTTGCAGCTTTACTTCGTTCTCCAGCATTGTACCTCAGAATCTTGTTCTCAGTGTTCTCTGAGGAAGTGATTAACTTGTAGACATTGGAGTGATGACTGACAATAGATAGCTAATAACATGATGACATCACTCCACTGAATAGTTTGTTCCTGCACTCGATCTCTAACATGCCACAATGCTATCGGGAATCTTAGAGTCAATCTGCGGTGCTTGTCTCTGGCATCCTATGTAGTTGTCCTCTTCAGAGTCCTGCAAATTCCCTACAGCATCTGGCCGAGCATCATTTAGTTCTTCGAAGATAGTATGTTCATCCGCAGGTGGAACAAATGAGATTAAACAAACATTTGGCGAGATAAGAAAAGTGATCGCCAGCTTAACTACTCCTGACACACCTAAGTTTGCCAATGTTGCGGCAAGAGACGCCCTGGTTGGATCAAGAGAGATGCCGCAGATTATCAAGATTTCTGATTATACTATAACACAAATGCCATAACACACACATCATCATATACCTCCTTTTTTTTTTTGCCAAGCTATGCATTTTTCAACATGTGTGAAAAAGGAGAATGAGATAAACATTTGAAAGTACTTTCTTTCTTAACTTATCTTTATCGTATATAATACAGACGTTGCTTCAAAAAAGAATATGACTACGTCCTACGCGTCATGCATGTAAACCAATGACTTAAATTCCGCCAAGTCACTGTTTTTCCTGGCTGGCTCAGGCAATCCATTCCATGCTCTATTAGCACTTGACTGTGTATACATACACTAGTTATTAAGCTCAATTCTTTGCAAATATGGCATACTTTCAGATCTATTAATATTATACAAAATTGTGCTGCCCAGGACCTTCATTTACTAAAATCTGCGCTATTTTGTTTTGCGCTATTTTATCTGGAAATTCGCTCTATTTTGTCGGGTCACTCTTTATTTGCACTGAACATCTATCGACTCCAGTAAGACCGTGTTGGTACTAACTATAATAGAGTATGGTTTTTTAGTTCCACAGTAATGAGATTTAGTCCTTAGTACCGGCTGAACTAACGTCAACACAAAGTCCAGCAGTAAATGTGGTCATCTGTCTAGTAATGGCGTTGATCTGATGTGGTCATCTGTCTAGTAATGGCGTTGATCTGATGTGGTCATCTGTCTAGTAATGGCGTTGATCTGATGTGATCATCTGTCTAGTAATGGCGTTGATCTGATGTGGTCATCTGTCTAGTAATGGCGTTGATCTGATGTGGTCATCTGTCTAGTAATGGCGTTGATCTGATGTGGTCATCTGTCTAGTAATGGCGTTGATCTGATGTGGTCAGTTCCGTGCCCTTAAGTGAACTCTTCTGCCTGCTCGAAGGAGGATAGAGTTACAGAGGGACAGGGCAATTACTTCCCACGTCCAGTGAAAGACTTGGTCAGTGATCCAGTTGACCAGCCATGTTCCACATTTCACACAGTAGACAGTCTCAGTTATTGGGCTCAATTCTCTCTCTCTCTCTCTCTCTCTCTCTTTAATGTACTGGGTCTCAAACATTTTCTGATAGTCGTCCATGAGAATGATTAGATTCAAATGTCCAGTATCGTCTTGGTTTCAAAAGTAAGCACTACCATCACCAACAAAAAAACAACAACAACAAAAGAAATGTCAATTGTTGTTGTGGTGTACTGTGTTATTTGGTAAGTGGCAAATAAATACAACATTTAAAAAAAAAACGCATTTTTGAGAGAGGTATTACCAAATCCGTTACAGTTTTCTTTTTAATCTTCTTATAAACTATAAAGTAGAAAGTAAGGCGTATGTATTTTGTGTATGTGTGTGTCAGAGTATATCAGAGATATACATATTTCTTTTTAGAGATGTACATGTTTCTTTGTAGTGATGTACAGGTTTCTTTTTAGAGATGTACAGGTTTCTTTGTAGAGATGTACACGTTTCTTTTTAGAGATGTACAGGTTTCTTTGTAGAGACGTACAGGTTTCTTTTTAGAGATGTACAGGTTTCTTTGTAGAGATGTACAGGTTTTTTTTTAGAGATGTACACGTTTCTTTTTAGAGATGTACACGTTTCTTTGTAGAGATGTACACGTTTCTTTTTAGAGATGTACACGTTTCTTTTTTGAGATGTACACGTTTCTTTTTTGAGATGTACACGTTTCTTTTTAGAGATGTACACGTTTCTTTTTAGAGATGTACAGGTTTCTTTGTAGAGATGTACACGCTTCTTTTTAGAGATGTACACGTTTCTTTGTAGAGATGTACAGGTTTCTTTTTAGAGATGTACAGGTTTCTTTGTAGAGATGTACAGGTTTCTTTTTTAGAGATGTACAGGTTTCTTTGTAGAGATGTACAGGTTTCTTTTTAGAGATGTACAGGTTTCTTTTTAGAGATGTACAGGTTTCTTTGTAGAGATGTACGATTGTACAGGTTTCTTTGTAGAGATGTACGATTGTACAGGTTTCTTTGTAGAGATGTACAGGTCTCTTTGTAGAGATGTACAGGTTTCTTTGTAAGAGCTACACGTTTCTGTTCCTAGATCCACATGTTTGTATATGAAAGATGTACACGTGTTTTACATGATCAGATTAAAGATCTGTGAACTTTTTTTTAAAAGTATTCTTTACATTTTAAACTCAAGATTCATTAAGATAATGAATGAGGATATGGATTTCAAACGATGTGGGATGTGATGAAGTAATGATTTGTCTACATACACATATATATAACAAAATAGGCTGTGTTTACGATAGTTTACATACATAGGAAGATGCCCTCGAGGGCTATGAAGGTACTGTTAGCATTGGAGGAAGAAGAATTACTAACTTGCGCTTCGCAGATGACATTGACGGCCTAGCAGGGACAGAAGAAGAACTAGCTGACTTGGTGATGCGCATTGACAAGACTTCCGCAGCATATGGCATGCAAATAAATGCCGAAAAAACTCAAATTATGACCAATAGCCATCAGGGCTTTAAAAGAGGCATCAGTATTGGAGGTGAAAAGCTAACTAGTGTTAACAGCTTCAAATACCTCGGAGCAATTGTCTCAGATGAGGGAACAAAACCCGAACTATTGGCCCTAATAGCACAGTCCACAGCAGCCCTTTCAAAACTTAAAATAATATGGAAAGATAAGGGCTTAGCCCTCTGCACCAAAATCAGACTGATGCGCTCTCTGGTCATGGCCACATTTTTATATGCTTGCGAGTCGTGGACGTTGAATGCAGAGCTAGAGAGGAGGATCCTAGCAATGGAATTGAGATGCTACAGAAGGATCCTAGGCATCACATTCAGAGACCGCATCACAAACCAAGAAATCAGAGACAGGGTTACTGCAGCGATAGGACCCCATGACGACCTGCTAACTATTGTAAAAAGACGAAAGCTTAAAACCTTTGGCCACATTACAAGATCTACGGAGCTCGCAAAGACCTTCCTTCAGGGAACAGTGCCAGGAAAAGAAGAAGAGGCAGACAGAAAAAGCGATGGGAGGACAACATTAAAGAATGGACGGGCCTGTCATTGAGAGAGGTTCTAAACAAGGCACAAAAAAAAGGGAGGAATGGAGAAAGACGGTCGACAAATCTTGCCTGGTGCCCCAACGGTCCAACAGACTAAGTTACATACATAGGCAGCCTGGTGTGATTGTGTTTTGTTTTATATTGAGTCTACACATTATGAACTCTTGAGGGGGTCTATGTTTTATTGCATTAAGTCACACATATGTTGAAATCGTGATAACTATCACAAAACAAACGTAATGACCAACATGTGGAAACAGACATATGCGTAGATGTGTGTACTTTTGTTTCAACCTTAGTAAGAAATATATTTTCAGAAATTCTGCTTTTGACTGACACTGGTTGACTCTATATCTCATCTATTCACCAGCCAAGTCTAGCAAACAGTTTGATTTTACAACAATAGATCTATGTATATCATTTTATCTTATCTTTTAAAAAATGGCTTCGGTCTTTGACAACTTAAGTCTTACTCGTCAATAAAGGTTTTACCTGACCTCTCCTACACTCGCTCAATTTTTTTTAGCACTCTTTGTCTCTCTCTCTCTCTCTGTCTGTCTGTCTGTCTGTCGCTTTCTTTCTCTCTAATTCTTTGATTTCTTCTCTCCCTTTTTTACTTTCTGTATAACTTGATAAGAAAAATGTTTGTTGGAACTTATAGGGCATTAGTGTAGTTCAAGATTTGAGAACCATTGTAGATCTGTGTTGTTCGAAATGCCAATGAAGCACATTAGCTTCAAGTCAAAGTTTACTTATTAACTAGATCAGAACTTTTCAATATTATGACATTATGTCTTCGCGCAAGGTTCAATTATATCTCTCTTTCTCTCTCTTTTTATCTCTCTTTCTTTATCTCTCTCTCTCTCACTCTGGCTCATCCCAAAAATCTTCACTTGAGGTATTCATTAAGCATTACCCAAGGGCCCTCATTAGCTAGTGGCTATGCCAAATACTTAACAGTTAAGGGAGTCCGTAAATACTATTTGTATCTACTAATGAGGCTGGAATTAAAGACCTGTTTTAGTTCAAGAACTTAATGAAGGGAGCAATTTGTCAAGTTGATTGTGTTGTATGTTTTAGTAAAATGTGCTTTTTTTTTAGTTTCATCTACCAAGAAACTCTTATAAACCAAGACATCTCCAATTTTTAGTCTTATTATCAAGAAACTCTATAAACCAAGACATTTCCAATGTTTAGTCTTATTATCAAGAAACTCTATAAACCAAGACATCTCCAATTTTTAGTCTTATTATCAAGAAACTCTATAAACCAAGACATCTCCAATGTTTAGTCTTATTCTGCTCACTGTTGCTTTGTTTTAGGTTCGGTGTCCAGAAACTTCCCATCTACATCAACATGGTCAGAGAGCCGCTGGACAGGCTGATATCATACTACTATTTTGTCCGCTTTGGTGACGACTTCCGGCCTACTTTGAGGAGGAAGAAGTCTTGGGATAACGAGGTCAGTTTGGACGTGACTGTGTCACATTGCTGTGTGTGTGTGTGTTGTTCTAAACAAGGAAGAAGTCTTGGGATAACGAGGTCAGTTTGGGCGTGACTGTCACATTGCTACGTACGTGTGTGTGTGTTTTGTTCTAAACATTTGATGAACACACGTCTTGATGATGTCATTGTTTGATTGTCCACCTACTTGTCAATCACTTTGAAGCTCCAGGATTCGTCCTCTTATAGTTTTTTGGTTGTAAAGTGTAGTATGGTACGCTCTACAGACGTTCTGTTGATAATATTTTCTTGTGTACCATGATATGCTCTACAGACGTTCTGTTGATAATATTTTCTTGTGTACCATGATATGCTCTACAGACGTCCTGTTGATAATATTTTCTTGTTTGTAAAGTGTACCGTGAGACGCTCTACAGACGTCCTGTTGATAATATTTTCTTGTTTGTAAAGTGTACCGTGAGACGCTCTACAGACGTTCTTTAAAATAATTTTTCTCTCGCCTGTCCCGTACATGAGGTATTGACCTTCTTTCTCTATTCCTCTCTGTCTTTTTGCCTTGGGTATCATCAATGGCAGAACCGTCCATTCTTTGATGTTGTCTTCCCATCGCTTTCTCGTCTTTCTGGTACTGTTCCCTGAAGGAAGGTCTTTGTGAGTCCTTAATACCTTGTGATATGGCCATACAGTTTTTAGTTTGAGTGTTTTACGACAGTAGTTAGCAAATCATCGTAGAGCCCAATAGCGGTTGTAATCCTGTTTCTAATATTTTTGTTTGTGATGAGGTATTTGTGAAACTTAGGATCTTTCTGTAGCAGCTCCATTGTTAAGATCTTCCTGTCTAGTTCTGCAGTGAGCGCCCAAGACTCACTAATATACGAATGTAGTCATGACCAGGGAGCACATCAGTCTGATTTGAGTGTCGAGGGCTATGACTTTGTCTTTCCATAGTGTTTTGAGTTTTGCGAGTGCTGCTGTGGACTGTGCTATTCTGACCAGTAGTTCAGGTTTGGTTCCTTCATCCTAAAACGATAGCTTCGATGCATATAAAACTACTGACACTTCTTTGTTTTTCGCTTGTAATACTGATGTCGATTTTAAAGCCTTGTATGCTTTTGGTGATAATTTGTGTGTTGCTGTTGTTTATTTTTTTGGTCATTGATTTAAATACCTAATTTTACCTTATAAAATACAGACGTTACTTCAAAAAAGAAGATGCTTACCTTATATGCGTCATGCATCTAGTCATACATGTTAACCAATGACTTAAATTCTGCCAAGTCATTGGTTTTCCTGGCTAGCTCAGGCAACCCATTCCATGCTCTAATAGCGCTAGAGAAGAAAGAGTATTTGTACAAATTTGTCCTAGCATATGGAACGAAGAATGTGCCTTTATCTTTGTGTCTTTCTGAATATTTTATTAGATTTTGTTTTTGTATTTAAAGATTATGGTTCAGTGTTTTATGTCTAATTGCTACTTGACCATATACCGAGGAAGTCTTGTCATTTGCGCACCACCAAGTCTGCTAACTCCTCTTCCTGTTAGACCATCTATGTTGTCTGCAAAGCGCAATGCAGTCATTCTTCCTCCTCCAGTGCTTCCATTTACCTTTCAAGGAAGATATTGAAATAGAGTTTTGTGAAAGTGGGCAGTCCTGTCTTACTCTGTAATTCTTAATCACATTTAATGCACTTTGCTACACAGGCTTTATATATGTGTGTGTGTGTGTGTGTCTATGTGCTGAATGGCCATTTATAAATTTCTTAATTTGTTGTGATTACAAGGACTCTTTTCTCATATAAAGACAACACAACAGAAAAATACACATAAATACAATAGACAACATAAAGAGTTCATTCAGCGACTACACACAGGTATCTTGGTGCATTTCATGTTCCCTGATCAATGAGTGGCGGTGATAGAGTCTGACCGAGTGAGGTACGAACGAGTTTTTTGTACCGCTCCGTTCTTGTTTTGATTGACAGCAGTCGCCAACTTCGCGACGACCTAAACTGTGTGTCTAGAAAATATCTGTTTTAGTCTAATTTTTTATACCAAATTGTTACGTATTTTTTCTTCCTTCTTGCTAAATGTACTAGTAGACACACATAAAAAAGAACTTGCCAACTCAGCTTCATAGAACTTCCATTGACTATAAACTCTAGAAATTCGTCACCGCAACAAGTAGCGTAGAACACTGTACAATATCTGGTTGTTTACAGTTCACTGTATTTCGTTGCAGTGGACCTCATTCACCAATCGTAAACAAACATTTAGCCACGTGATACTATTGATAAAACAATGAAGAAAACTGTCAGGTGACAGCCTGTTTGTATTACGTAATTTGTATAGAAGAGATAGAGAACCACGTGGCAAAATTTGTTAGTTTACGATTGTTGAATGAGGTCCATTCATCTCTTCCGCTTTACTCAACTGTTTCGAGTCGAACTCAACTAAACCGAATCATAGCCGTACACGTCTTACTTCGACTGTAGCAATTGTTAGGCTCAAGTCCCCTGTAGTTCGATGTATAGACTTAAACGTCTCTAGTCCACTCCAGTTAACTTGCATCGAGTCGTACACATGTCTCTTCTACTGTCTCGCACAGTAGACAACAGTAACGACGACTCTACCGACGACTGACTTTAAAATACACTCACTGGTTTATATAGAGTCCCTAATCGCTTCTCCAATGTTGTAAAAACACTGCTAGTACCTTCCGAAACATCACGCGAGGACACGTCACTTCCTGTCTTTCTTTATACACGTAGATTCCAGAGAACACTCGCTGCTGTGTCATCTCGCCGGGGTCACACGTAGTGACCTCTACCTGTCACTGTTCATTAGTAACAATATGTAGGACAATATGTCACAGCAACATAAATAAAGACACAGCTATAGGGCACGAGACGTGGCATTGATGTGTACACACGTGGCTAAACAGGCAAGTTTAGGTCTAGAACTATAATGTTGTCATTACGAGCCATGGCATTGAAGTGTACACACGTGGCTAAACAGGCAAGTTTAGGTCTAGAACTATAATGTTGTCATTACGAGCCATGGCATTGAAGTGTACACACGTGGCTAAACAGGCAAGTTTAGGTCTAGAACTATAATGTTGTCATTACGAGCCATGGCATTGAAGTGTACACACGTGGCTAAACAGGCAAGTTTAGGTCTAGAGCTATAATGTTGTCATTACGAGCCATGGCATTGAAGTGTACACACGTGGCTAAACAGGCAAGTTTAGGTCTAGAACTATAATGTTGTCATTACGAGCAATGGCATTGAAGTGTACACACGTGGCTAAACAGGCAAGTTTAGGTCTAGAACTATAATGTTGTCATTAGATCAGCTACTGGATCTATCCTCTCCATTGAAACATCAACTTTAGACTTTAGATCTACTAAATTGGAACATTCGCTCTAACTTATTGGATACTTTTGTTGAGAGGTGTGCTTTGTCTATTGTGATTTGAGATGCTGCTGTTTGTAGTCGAGAGGTCTTATTATTCCATATACTACTCAAAAGGAATACAACTTCAACAGCTAAATCAAGTAAAACGGCCTCTTTAGAAATAGAACAATTTATTCACAAATGAAGGACACAGTTCACTGTCGTCAGATCTAGAAAAACACATCTTAAGACATAATAACCTAAGTCCTAAGCAATAATGGAGTGGGTCCCTTGTCCTTTAATGTCTCGAAGCTACATCTGTTCCAACTTTTTAAATGTCCCTTCGCATCACTAAGGAAATCCCCGATTAGTCCCAAACTTCTACGCGTCTAAACTATTGAGTCTATACACTTATCAATCTAGGCAACTAGTCCTACCATTTTATGCTGTTTTTTGTTGTTGTTTTTTAAACTGGCACTGACGTTTTTCTTTCACTTGGTTGAAATGTTTGATAATTATTGATTTTTAAAGTGCTTTTTGTTGTCTTCATCTTAAGTGAATCATTTTCTCATCATGATTTCATCTAGCTTTAGCTCTAAGCTTCACATTTTCTGTGTGTAGGCGGTGGTGTCATCAATTAATGAGTCAGCCTTGCATTCGATTGTTTCAATTGTCTGTTCGTGATGCTATTTGTCTTTCTTGTTTCATGAATTTTAACTTTTTATCATCTGCCAACTTGGGTTTTTCAACATAACCTTGAGATGAGTGGGATGGATAATGAAGGAAAGGAAATGTTTGTTCTATGAGGTATTGAGATTGGCTTCTATGATATTGCTAGAACAAAACTAATCTTTATTATCTGTGAGGAAATTTGTTTGACAATTGTTCATTACAAAAAAAAACAATACATAATTAGAGTAAAAACAATTGGTACAACCTGTATAGCTAAAAGGGATAATTTGATAATAAACCACACAAGATCTGTTGACCCTCTTTCTTCATTTCTCTCTGTCTTTTACCTTAGATAGAATTTCATTCATTGACAGGCTTTTGTCTCCTCTTCATTTTGTTTGTCTTGTTGTTCTTCTTTTTCCTGGTACTGTTCCCTGAAGGAAGATCTTTGTGAGCCCTGAGGACCTTGTGATGTGGCCATAGAGTTTAAATATGTATTTTTTTGTTACAGTAGTTAGCAGTAGTTTGGGTTTGTACTCTTGTTTCTAATATCTTCATTTGTGATGGGGTCTTAGTAGTTGATACCTAGGATCTTTCTGTAGCATTATTTAACAACTGGAATTTATTCAGTCATAAATAGATCTGAAATATGAACATATAGATCTATCAGCTGCTGGAATACATCACGAATGAACAAGCATGCTAGTTCAAAGGCAGCTGTTCTATTCACACCATTGCTGTCACCTGTTTTAGTACATATATCTGGTAATCTTATAGCTTGGGAGTGGAAAACTTGTTATGAACTGCAGTAGGGGAAATAAGCACTGATAACTCAACTTAGCTTCCTGCCTGGTACCATGCTGGAGTTATCTTGAACATGAAGAAGTGAAAATATTTGTGCGGGTAGGGAGTCTTAAGAAATATTTCCAGCATGGCTAGTGTGTTTTCAGTCCACAGCCCCGTAATACACACACACAATCTTACATATAAGTTCAGCATGGCTAGTGTGTTCAGCCCACAGCCCCATGATACATGCACACACACAATCCTACATATACTTTTATAGTAATCTTTCATTAAATCTCTAGTACTTCTAGTCATCAATATGTTTGTAGTCAACAACAAATATCCTGTAATTAGGTCACTTTCAGACTACAGTTAGGAACACATAGAAATTGTATTGCAATAGGCTTAGGATTACATGGCCCAGTTTAGGCTGTAGTCGAGAGGTCATTGGCCTTTGTTTCTTTATTGAAACATCTGTAATCAAAACTATACGTTTTTTTTTTTTTTATAATTATTTGTTTCAGAATTATCTGTACTGGAAACTTTTAAAACTACCCAAATCTTGACTTTTTAAAAAACTATATGGAGTCTCAATGGATGAACTTTTTCTTGAATAACTATTTAATTTTTCTGCATTGTAAGTTCAACTTATTATTTTATGTTATTTTCTATTCAGTCATTTGACGAGTGTGTGGCCAGGGATGGCAAAGACTGTGATCCTGAAAACCTGTGGGTTCAAATCCCTTACTTTTGTGGTCACCATGCAGACTGTTGGTAAGTATTTAACTATGATTAGTCTAGTGGGACTTCATTATTTTATATCATTTAACTTTTTAACTTTTGTTTGAAAATTTATTTTACCATTTTAAACAAATGTAAATATTTTTTTTATTAGTTATGTTTTTAAATTTATAAAAATAGCATAATTTTTTCATCATTTAGTTAGTTTTTTTTTTTTTTTTCTTTTTTTTAGTTTTTTGGTTCTAATAACTTTTTAATCATGTAATGAAATCAATGATTTAAATTCTGATATTTCTGTCCATACTACTTTCAAATGCTTATCACCATATTTATATATATATATATATGTTTTCTTAACTTAAGTAAATGACCACTGAATACACTTAACTAGATGACCACTGTAAAGATTCAATTACATGAAGACTGTATATATAAACTGATGTTGTTGTCTTTGTCCTATCAGGGAGCCGGGCAGTTCATGGGCACTTGAAGAGGCAAAGAGAAACTTACTCCATCATTATCTCCTAGTGGGCATCACAGAGGAACTTAGGGACTTTATCGCTATACTTGAGGCAACATTGCCCAGGTTTTTCAAAGGGGCAACTAGACTGTATGCTGAAGGTAACGTGTAGCTAAATCTGGCATAGAAATACAAAAATCAAACTAATTTTAAAATTCAATCAGTTTTTTAAGTTTCTCAAACACAAGACTAGGATAGATCTATGGGAATGGGTCAGTGTCCCGTACAAGTTCTGCTGTGCTCTAACTGCCATCAGACCAAAGGGAGTGTCCTTTCCTTAAGTAACCTGACTGTTTGGTCATCTCCAGGTCATGATGTCAAGCGAAGAAAGAAGAAGAGGACTGTCCAAGCCACACCTACCACACTAACCAAACTAAATAAATCTTTGGTCTGGAAGCTAGAAAAAGATTTTTTTGAATTTGCTGCCAAACTCTTCCAATATCATAAGCGGCTGGTGTTTGAAAATGGCACTGGTGGTCGGTGGAGAGAAAAAAGATTCCATTTTGGGAAAGTAAGACCCAAGGAGAATGAAGGCCTCACTTTGGTAACTTGATGGCTTTTAGTGGACTTTTTGACCTTAATGTTGGTTGTATATTTTTGCATTATTTTCCTATGTTGTTAGCTTGTTTTCAAAAGTGAACATTATACAGTTAAAAAAAAAACTTTTTTTTTAATTATTTTTTTTTTCAGTGATGATTTCTTAAATAAATTCTTTTGACATGTTTTTTAAAGTGAATTGTTTGAGTTTAAAAAAATGCTTTATTAGGAGTTGTCACTAACAGCTCAGACCATTTTAATGTGTCATGTTGTTATACATGTTTGCCATTTGTCTAAACTTCATTACACTCTTACATTTTGTTTGAAACACAATGTAAAGGTCATCTACGTCTGTTGTCAACAGTTCATAAGTTTGTGATGTGACTAAAGAAATAGCCTAATACTTTTTCTTTATTTATGGAATGGTGGTCAAGAACATTCTAAAATCCTAGAATTGCGGACATCATTGTGTTTTGTTCTTAAGACTCTTGCTTTAGAAGATAATCATTCAATCTTTTTACCTTCTAAATATGATTTAGTCTTGTTCAGATTTGTTGATTGCTGTAAAGTACCTTTTAGGGAAACTCGATGGTTTTGACAATTTTTTAATATTATATATGTTTTGATTTAAAGCTAAGGAATTTATTATTCTTTTTATTTTATTTAAAAGAAATATTGTAATTGATGTTTTTCTGACGTAATTTTTCTGCGCATCCAACAGTTAGATTTTAACCGGGTTTCTATGTGGTGTCAGAAGTGTTGATTACACATTATAGTAGACTACATTTGGCTTACTTATGCATATATCTAATGAGGTTGCTAAAATCAGTGGGAGACACAGCCTTTTTACTTTTTTTTGGGTGAAGGGTAGAGATCAAGTTATCTAATTGAATAGATTTGTTAAAATGTCAGTGAAGCGATACCAATGTTTATAATAGCCTATTAAGTAGGTCTGGAAGGCACTGTAAAAAATTAAGTGATTGTAACCTTCATGACTTATTACAAAGATGCTGCTGTGATGCAATTAGTTAGATCTAGAGGGGAGGGATGCAATTAGTTAGATCTACCATGCATCATGTCTCCATATGAATACACCTGTGTATTATGCCTTAGGCAACAAAGATGCATCATGGCACTGTGTACCGTGTGGGTTACCTCAGTTTACATCAGGACTGTTTGATTCCTTTGATGCGGACACTTCTAACCCATACAACATCTTAAACACCATCCCAAAACCAACTCACCAACCACTAGCCAGATCCACTCCTGTTAAACCTAAATCTACTAAAATTAATACAACAGCCTCACTAAACAAACCTCCTAAAGAAGTAATACCAAAATACCTTAAAACCTTAGTAATAAATTTTCAAAGTATTAGGAACAAAACAGCAGACTTAGAAATTTTATTAGAATGTGAGAAACCAGACATAATTGCAGGAACAGAAACTTGGCTACATCCTGAAATTTATAATGCAGAAATTTTCAATAGTAATTATGAAATTTTTAGAAAAGATAGGGCTGATAATCATGGAGGAGTTCTTTTAGCAATAAAAAACACTCTTATAGCTGAAGAAATTACCTTACCTAACTCAAAAAACATAGAATCTACATTTTGTAAAATTAATACCACCTCAACATCCCTTATAATAGGCAGCATTTACAGACCACCAAATTCTAGTTTAGAATACATGCAGGAACTATGTAATCAGATTACTACACTTAAAGAGACAAATAAAAATGCAGTTTTTTGGATTATGGGTGACTTCAACCTACCTGATATAAATTGGAAAACACTAACCATAGATAAACACCAAAACCTTAAGGACATAAATGAGCTTTTCATAGAAACTTTACACAACCTAAGTTTAGATCAAATCATTAAAAAGCCAACTAGATTAAACAACACATTAGATCTCTTCTTAACCAACAGACCTGGATTAGTAGTTGATTATGATATTATCCCTGGTCTATCAGACCATGAGATCATAAAAATACACAGTCAGATAAAAGCAGTAGCCAATACAAAAACCAAAAGAAAAATCTTACTCTGGAATAAATGTAACCTAACACAACTACACCAAGCTGCATTAAACTTTCAACAAACATTCTTATTAGAAAAAGACATTAACCAACCAGTCGATGACCTCTGGAATTTCATTAAAATCCATCTTAAAAGCATTATAGAAAATCATATACCAACTAAATACACATCAAACAAAATAAATAAATGCTGGTTTAATAATAGACTAAAGAAGCTTTGTAAACAGAAGGAAAACCTATATAGAAAATTTAAAGAAACCAAGGCAGAAAGAGTTTACAAAAAGTATATAAAAATTAAACACCTAACCCAAAAAGTAAGCAGACAGCTGCAGAGTGAATACATAAACAATGTAATATCAAAAGATAACAACAAAAACCTATGGTCATACATTAAGTCTAAAAAAATGGAAACAACAGGCATAGCGCCATTAAAAGATGAACATAACATAATACATAATGATAATGAAACTAAAGCAAACATCCTAAACAAATACTTTGCATCAGCATTCTCAGCCCCAGGAGACAAAGACATATTTCTTAATTTGAACCAAGTAGACAACATAGAAGATTTAGTAGTACAAGAAAATGGAATTAAAAAACTATTAGCCAACACCAAACCAAATAAAGCGTCTGGACCTGATGGTATTCCAGCTAGATTACTCAAAGAACTAAGCAATGAGCTAGCCCCAGTGTTCAAAATACTCTTTCAGGCATCGCTTAACCAGGGCAGAGTACCAAAGGACTGGAAAGAAGCTAATGTCACCCCCCTATTTAAAAAAGGAGAAAAATCTGATCCAGGAAACTACAGACCAGTATCACTTACCAGCATCACATGTAAAATACTAGAACACATAATATGTAGCAACATCATAAACCACTTAGACAAACATAATGTCCTCACCCCATACCAACATGGCTTTAGGAAATATAGATCATGTGAAACACAACTAATAGGACTAATTGATGATTTCTCAAAAGGTTTAGATAATAGTGAACAAATAGATGCTATCTTACTAGATTTTTCCAAGGCTTTTGACAAAGTTCACCACCATAGTTTGCTTAAAAAATTAAAATATTTCGGCATTAACGGTCCACTGCATCAGTGGATTAAAGATTTTCTGATAGGGAGAGAACAAACTGTAATAATAAATGGCTCTAAATCAACACCAATAACAGTAAACTCAGGTGTACCTCAAGGAACAGTCTTGGGTCCACTACTATTTTTAATTTACATAAATGATTTACCAAATTGCATTAGTTCAGGAACAAAAGTCAGATTATTTGCAGACGATTGCATGATATATAGAACAATAAAAACAAAACAAGACACAGATATTTTACAAAGAGAATTAGATGAATTACAGAAATGGGAATCAAATTGGAGCATGTCTTTCCACACAGAAAAATGTCAGTTGTTAAGAGTAACAAAAAAACTAAAACAAATTAATTCCACTTATCTTATTCATGGCAAACCAGTAACACAGACTAAAAACTCAAAATACCTAGGTGTTATAATAAATGAAAAACTGTCATGGAATCCACATATTGATGAAACTATAAAAAAATCCAACAAAGCATTAGGGTTTATTAAAAGAAATTTCTATAAATCAAATAAGAACATAAAACTAAAATGTTATTTAACCTTGGTTAGGCCAATAATAGAATATGCATCCACCGTGTGGGACCCCTCAACTCAAGAAAACATTAAGAAACTGGAACAAACACAAAATAGAGCAGTGAGATTCATAACAAACGAATATTCACATTTGACTAGGGTAACACCATTAGTAAAATCACTAAATTTAGAAAGCCTTCAGGACAGAAGACTCAAAAGTAAAGTAGCAATTATACATAAAACACTGAACCATAATCTTCAAATACAAAAACAAAATTTAATAAAATACTCTGAAAGACACAAAAATAAAGGCACATTCCTCGTCCCATATGCTAGGACAAATTTGTACAAATACTCCTTCTTCCCTAGTGCTATTAGAGCATGGAATGGGTTGCCTGAGCTAGCCAGAAAAACCAGTGACTTGGCAGAATTTAAGTCATTGGTTAATATGCATGACTAAATGCATGACGCGTAGGACGTAATCATCTTCTTTTTTGAAGTAACGTCTGTATTATATAAGATAAGAAGATAAAGGGGGACGGATGCAATTAGTTAGATCTAGAGGGGAGGGATGCAATTAGATAGATCTAGAGGGGAGGGATGTAATGAGTTAAAGATCTAGAGGGGAGGGATGCAATTTGTTAGATCTAGAGGGGAGGGATACAATTAGTTAGATCTAGAGGGGAGGGATGTAATTAGTTAGATCTAGAGGGGAGGGATGCAATTAGTTAGATCTAGAGGGGAGAGATGTAATGAGTTAAAGATCTAGAGGGGAGTGATGCAATGAGTTAAAGATCTAGAGGGGAGAGATGTAATGAGTTAAA
>JAZGLO010002423.1:0-10936 GCA_036873155.1 Biomphalaria sudanica | reverse complement strand
CTGTGGCATTTTACGTCTCGAGAGACGATCTTTTCCCTTTGCAACTTCTTGTGTGACTAAAGAGGCCAATCCTTGATACACAGCTGCGATCGCAGGTTGGGCATATATAATCACCAGGCGCCGTTGCATTTTCACCCTTCTTTCTGCTTCTGTTGTGTATGGCATCTGCAATCTTTGACCCTTTCTTTATGCTCTCTCTCCATGAGGATCTGTCCAGTGCCACCTCTTCCCAGTTGCCAGTGTCGATTTTGAAGAGCTTCATGTCGCGTTTGCATACATCCGTATAACGTAAAAGTGGGCGACCAGCGGCTCTCCTGCCTTCTATCAGATCGCCATACAGGATGTCCTGTGGAAGTCGACCTTCTGGCATTCTACGAACGTGGCCAAGCCAGCCAAGGCGTCTGCTGCTGATAACAGAGCGGATGTCCTGGCACCCTACTCTTTGTAGCACTTCCTCATTGGTTATCTTATCTTGCCACCTTATTTTAAAGATCCGCCTTAGGCATCGGAGGTGGAAAACATTCAGCTTTTTTTCCTGCCATGAGTAGGTTGACCATGTTTCACTTCCGTACAGCAAGGTGCTCAACACACAGGTCCGGTAGACTAGGGCTTTAGTACTGTTAGTCAGCAATATGTTGTCCCAGACTCTTTTCTGCAGCCGTGACATGGTGGCCATTGCCTTGGCTATCCTGTTGTTTATGTCTTTATCCAGTAGAGTGTTGTTGGATATGATGGAGCCAAGGTAACAAAAGTGATCAACAATTTCTAGTGGTTGGCCATTAATGCTTACTTGAGGTGCAGTGTTTGTGTTTTGGACAAGTATCTTAGTCTTGCTTTGACTGATGTTTAAGCCGAACTTCTGGCAAGCAGCAGATAATTTGTCAACCAGGCACTGTAGCTGAATATCAGAATCAGCCACAATAGCTGCATCATCAGCATACAGGAGTTCCCTGACGAGTAGCTTCCTAACCTTGGTTTTTGCCCGCAGCCTTGAAACATTAAATAGTTTTCCAGAGGATCTTGTATGGAGAAACACACCTTCGTTTATGTCGTTGTACGCATAATGCAGTAGACAGGAGAAGAATATGCCAAACAGAGTAGGTGCGAGCACACATCCCTGCTTGACACCACTGCAAACCTCAAAAGGTGCTGATTGGGCTCCATTGAATTTGACAGTGCATTTAGTTTCCTCGTGAAAACACTCAATGAACTGCAGTAGTTTGGGAGGGCAACCTATTTTCCTCAGGAGTTTGAAAAGGCCACTTCTGCTGACCATGTCAAAAGCTTTAGTCAGATCAACAAAAACGATGTAAAGGGGTCTGTCTCTCTCTCTGAATTTCTCCTGCAGTTGTCGTAGAGAAGATATCATGTCTACAGTGGATCTACCACTCCTGAATCCACACTGAGACTCTGGGTAGACTCTAGAAGCTATCACTTGCAGCCTGGATAGTGCCACTCTAGCAAAGATCTTGCCCACTATACTGAGGAGAGAGATACCCCTGTAATGGTTGCAGTCACTCCGATCCCCTTTGTTCTTGTATATTGTGACTATAGTTGCGTCACGCATGACCTGTTTCCCAACAGCGGCAGAGGAGAATATAGAGTTCAGGGAGCAGGAGTGATTCGTTGACTTTCACTACTTCCACTGGGATACCATCACTCCCAGGAGATTTTCTATTTTTTTATGCAGTTAATTGCTTTTTTAAGGTCACTGAGGCTCGGAAGATCATCTAGGCATTCCAGTACTGGAAGATCTGGTAGAGAAGCCAGGGCGACATCATCTACTGTGTTCTGTGTGGCATAGACTTCGAGGTAGTGTTCTGTCCAACGTTCTAGCTGCTTGGTTTGATCTGTAATTTTTTCTCCTGATTTGGATAGAAGGGGGGCAGGCTTAGACACTGTTGGACCCAGGGCCGCTTTAATGCCATCAAATAGAGCTTTGCTATTTCCTGAGTGGAGACTGTCTTGGATTCTGTTGCAGGTATCCCTCCAAAAGTTGTTAGCACATTTTCTAGCCATTTGTTTCGCCTCTTTATTAGCACTTTTGAAGGCCTCCAAAGATCTTGGACTTGGCTTTGTCTTGTGAGCGAGGTGTGCAGATCGCTTTTTCTCGATGCAAGGTTCCATATGTGCTAGATTCGCCTCAAACCAGTCTACATTTGTGTGTTTTGAGGCCCAAAGGCGGTGATTGCCGAACTGTAGATTACATCTCTTAATTTCTCCCATCTGATAGAGATGTCTTCTTCATCACTTAACGAGGGGAATGAACTGTTCAGGAGCTCGCCAAAGAGTGCACACTTCTCTGGGTCACCTACATGGTTTACGTTAATTCGCCTAGTTCTGGGTTGAGTGGAAGTATAAGCCTTCTTGAGAAGTAGTTTGATTTTGCTTAGCACTAGTGAATGAACGGGTGTGGATGACACTTTTCAGATCCATCCTTCGGGTGATGCAGAGGTCAAGCTGGTGCCACCTTTTTGAGCGTGGGTGCTGCCAAGAGACTTTATGGCGTTCCTTGCCAGAGAAGAATGTATTTGTTACACACAGTTCATGAGAGCTACAAAACTCGAGTAGCCTTTGGCCATTGTCATTGATTTTGCCAACACCATGAGGTCCCAAGCATTGTGGCCATGCATCATTTCCATCACCAACACGGGCATTAAAGTCTCCATTTATATAGAGGTGCTCGGATTTTGGAATACTTTAATTACGTCCTCTAGAGCTTGATAGAATCTGTCTTTGTCCTCTTCCGGTGCAGCAAGGGTTGGTGAGTAAGCACAGATTATATTAACTTTGCCTTGCGGTGATGCAAATTTCATGTGTGATACTCTTTCATTGCCAATGGGAAACATCGCGATGCAGGGGACGATACTGTTTCTTTTTGCGAAGCCGACGCCATGTATTCTAGGGCTTTGTTCTGGTTTTCCTTGCCAGTAGAATGTATAGTTGCTTTCTGTAAGAGATCCGCTGTCTGCCAGTCTGGTTTCTTGCAGGCAGGCCACATCAATGTTTAGTCTGCTGAGTTCTCTGTCGATGATAGCTGTTTGACGCATGTCTGTGACTAGTTCAGGGTCAGTATTGAAGCCAGGACACATTGTCCGTATGTTCCAGCTTGCTAGACGCATTAATGTTGAGGGTTTTCTTTTGATTGTATTTGCAGGTGCGGGTGAGCAGCTTGCTTTTTGATTTTGTCTTAGCACCAAGCACCCAGTGGTGCGGCAAGCTGTGGCGGGATAGCACTTTACTGTCCGAGGGCTGCTCGGCTTAAGGCAGGCAGTAGCTATCCAGTGAGGCTAAAAAGCCCCTCCTACCGTCAAGAGTGGTCCCTGGCGTTCCAGCTTACGTGACCTCTCCATTGCTGGGGGAAAGCCTGGGCGGTAAATTTGCGAGTGCTGGGCTGCCCACACGTCAGCACACGCCTCTCTTCCATACTGACCGGGTCCAAAGGGATGGCGAGCCATCACAATTTGGGGACAGGTGCAATGCCAACCAATAAATGCAGCTCAATGTACAACAATTAATATTTCAAAACCAATCACATTTTTTTATGAACATGATCCTGTTGCATGATAGAAAATTCCCCGAGTTAGCTCAGGTCCTGCCGACAAGCTAAATATAGACTATGGCCAAATATAGATACAGTGTGACACTCATTAATAAACTGAAAAGAATAATTCACTACAACATAATATAATTACTCATATAGACATATATTTCATCATATGCTAAAATATTTGCTATATCTTATCTATACTTTGTCTAGAGACTATAGATTCTAGAATAGATTATTTTATCTTATATAATATAATACAGACGTTACTTCAAAAAAGAAGATGATTACGTCCTACGCGTCATGCATTTAGTCATGCATATTAACCAATGACTTAAATTCTGCCAAGTCACTGGTTTTTCTGGCTAGCTCAGGGAACCCATTCCATGCTCTAATAGCACTAGGGAAGAAGGAGCATTTGTACAAATTTGTCCTAGCATATGGGACGAGGAATGTGCCTTTATTTTTGTGTCTTTCAGAGTATTTTATTAAATTTTGTTTTTGTATTTGAAGATTATGGTTCAGTGTTTTATGTATAATTGCTACTTTACTTTTGAGTCTTCTGTCCTGAAGGCTTTCTAAATTTAGTGATTTTACTAATGGTGTTACTCTAGTCAAATGTGAATATTCGTTTGTTATGAATCTCACTGCTCTATTTTGTGTTTGTTCCAGTTTCTTAATGTTTTCTTGAGTTGAGGGGTCCCAAACGGTGGATGCATATTCTATTATTGGCCTAACCTAGGTTAAATAACATTTTAGTTTTATGTTCTTATTTGATTTATAGAAATTTCTTTTAATAAACCCTAATGCTTTGTTGGATTTTTTAATAGTTTCATCAATATGTGGATTCCATGACAGTTTTTCATTTGTTATAACACCTAGATATTTTGCGTTTTTAGTCTGTGTTACTGGTTTGCCATGAATAAGATAAGTGGAATTAATTTGTTTTAGTTTTTTTGTCACTCTTAACAACTGACATTTTTCTGGGTGGAAAGACATGCTCCAATTTGATTCCCATTTCTGTAATTCATCTAATTCTCTTTGTAATATATCTGTGTCTTGTCTTGTATTGTTTTTATTATTCTATATATTATGCAATCGTCTGCAAATAATCTGACTTTTGTTCCTGAACTAATGCAATTTGGTAAATCATTTATGTAAATTAAAAATAGTAGTGGACCCAAGACTGATTTATTATTTATTATTACAGTTTGTTCTCTCCCTATCAGAAAATCTTTAATCCACTGATGCAGTGGACAATTAAAGCCGAAATATTTTAATTTTTTAAGCAAACTATGGTGGTGAACTTTGTCAAAAGCCTTGGAAAAATCTAGTAAGATAGCATAGATCTATTTGTTCACTATTATATAAACCTTTTGAAAAATCATCAATTAGTCCTATTAGGGTTATTTCACATGTTCTATATTTCCTAAAGCCATGTTGGTATGGGGTGAGGACATTATGTTTGTCTTAGTGGTTTATGATGTTGCTACATATTATGTGTTCTAGGATTTTACATGTGATGCTGGTAAGTGATACTGGTCTGTAGTTTCCTGGATCAGATTTTTCTCCTTTTTTAAATAGGGGGGTGACATTAGCTTCTTTCCAGTCCTTTGGTACTCTGCCCTGGTTAAGCGATGCCTGAAAGAGTATTTTGAACACTGGGGCTAGCTCATTGCTTAGTTCTTTGAGTAATCTAGCTGGAATACCATCAGGTCCAGACGCTTTATTTGGTTTGGTGTTGGCTAATAGTTTTTGAATTCCATTTTCTTGTACTACTAAATCTTTTATGTTGTCTACTTGGTTCAAATTAAGAAATATGTCTTTGTCTCCTGGGGCTGAGAATGCTGATGCAAAGTATTTGTTTAGGATGTTTGCTTTAGTTTCATTATCATTATGTATTATGTTATGTTCATCTTTTAATGGCGCTATGCCTGTTGTTTCCATTTTCTTAGACTTAATGTATGACCATAGGTTTTTGTTGTTATCTTTAGATATTACATTGTTTATGTATTCACTCTGCAGTTGTCTGCTTACTTTTTGGGTTAGGTGTTTAATTTTTATATACTTTTTGTAAACTCTTTCTGCCTTGGTTTCTTTAAATTTTCTATATTGTATAATATATAATTTATTTATCTGATCTAGACAGATCATGGTCATGGTCTAGAAAATCTAGACTCTATACTAAACTCCTGATACACCTAGTATATTATTATTATAGAGTGACCTACTCACAGTGGCGTAGCTAGCAATGTGCGGGTGGTGCGGGCCCCACGGGGCATCAAGTGGTGGGGTGGGGGGGGGGGCATCAAATTAAGGATAAACTTTCTCAGTAAAACTACACATTGTAATTAAATAAACAAAGACATGCAATTTTTTTTTTAATTCTGGAATTTTGTTATGTCTTATATTCTTTTTTTAAATTACATTCAATGTAAGCTTTACAACAGTTTGAACCAAATTTTATCAGAGACCAGATTTGTTTAAATCTCTGAAGGCAACGCACTTTAACACTTTTTTTTTGAAGCCCTACATGATGCACTGGTTATGGATATGTTTATAATTGTGTTTTTTTTTAATTACTAATTAATTTTTGTGTATTACTGTAATGTAAAAAGAGTCAGCAAAAGGGAAGGTGAAAAAGCTTTCAAATGTATGGTTCTATAGGCAAATGCCAAATGGCGAGAAAGTTTTGAGAAAAGTTTTTTTTGGCTTACTTTACATACACTTCTCAACAAGATCAATCAATAGATCAATTAATTAAATCCACCGATGGGTTCAATGAATGGTGGAAGTCAGAGTCGAAAATTGAAACCACCAGAGCTCACATTCAGTGATCGCTTTTTTTTTTAAAAATTGCTTTTCTATACCGCATTTTTTATGCTTACAGTACGCTCAGTGGTCCAATCTCTTTTGTGGACTAGTGGGGGAAGGGGGTATCTGGGAGAAGGTTTTCCGTGCTGCCTTTAGGTGCTCAGCAAATACAACCCTGCTAGAATCGGGATTCGAGCTCAAGCCCCCTTGTAAGGTGGCCAAGCTGTAGCCAAGCGGTTTTGGCCTCTCGGCCACACATCACTTGCTTGGAGGGAACTTGGAGTTTGTCTGTGAGTAGGCAACAGTATTGACAGCAAGGCTCAAGATTTAAATCAACAAGAGAATCTTGGACATTATGCGTTTTCTCTTAAAGCAGAATCTGTCACTTCGCTGGCATCGCTTTTGGTTGAAGAAGAACTGGCAGAACAAAATCAAAGAAATATCTTCAAGTGAAATTACTATCCAAGTACCATCCATTCCGTAGAGACACAATATGTACATGTCCCCCCAAAAATACAAAAAGAATTTATTATAATACTAGTGATCACGAAAAACAAAAATCGTACAGAAAGTTTTTAAAGTCAAATATTTCTCGATTATTTCCGACATTACACTTAACGACTACTAGCTGGATCAAAATTTGATAGTACATTGTCATGCAGAACCTCAAAGACGTAGGCTTATTGGCCACAAGAAAAAGTTGCCAGGCGAAAAAAGATGAAGATAGATTTTCCATCAACACACAAGAAAGAGCTTCTGATGGAAATATATTCCTTGGACCGCATTGTTCAAGAAATAACCCATAAGAACAGCGTCATGATATGGCAGATAAATATAATTTTAGTCGCCTTTATTGAATCCTCAGATGGAAATCTTGATGGTTCTCCCTCTCCTAGCGACATAGACAAAAACAAATTTTTTCTGGGGGCTTCTTATATAATATAGACGTTACGTATGACTAATTAATTTATTGATTTCATCTATTGAACAAGACATAGTGGAAAAAACTGATTTCGATAAAATTATCGATAGTTTGCCGGCAACAAAGTACGTGAGATTCACTTGTATACCTTTTTGTAAAATCGATTCTTTGCGAAATAGCAATGCTTAAATAATGAATACACATTATTTAGAAATCAGAAACTTTTCGTTGTTTTATAACGTTTTTGTTTGTTTGGGGGGGGGGGGCATTACTAGGAACTACCGCACAGGGCATCAAATACCCTAGCTACGCCACTGCATACTAATATAGACAATTATTGATAATTATAGAATAGAATCTAGATCTATCTATTCTAGACCTATGACTATTACTTATTAGTATTATAGATCTATATAATATAGTATAATTACTATAATATATATATATTAAAATAATTAATATAGATCTATATATAAAATAGATCTAGAATCTAGTATAATAAGTATCTACTAGAGTAGATCTTTATATTGTCTATAAATATTATTAAATATATGATTATATCTTAATTATTATATTATTATTAAGTTAATATCTACTTACTATCTTAGACGACTTAGACAGTAACTTCACAGTATCTATAATAGTATAATCTAGACAGTCACAGTGACAGTCTCGATCTAGACTAGTTAAAATAAGTTACGTCTAGAAATACTAGAATCTAGTAGACTAAGTCTAAGACTAAGACGACTAAACTATAAGATAATAAGTAGACTAAATGACGAGTAGGCCTATTATATGGATTAGGCAAGATTGAATAAGATCTAGACTCTATCCCTCTAGCCTAGTATATAGATATATAGATCTACTCTATTTAGCCTCTTTTTTTTTAATTACCTCACGCATTGTTATTGTTGTTTTGATTTTGAGCAACCACATCCGAAATCCGAACAAGTAAACGTGAAAATAACAGGTAAACATGATAGTCTAATAATAGACCTTCAACTTTAACCTTTATATATATTTATATCAATTCGATTTTTTATTTATCCATGTAAGTGATGTTAAAAAAAAACTTTTTTTTTTTTCTTTTTTAAAATGTCATTTAAAAAGAAAGGCCTTTATTTTAAGCCACACCCTGCAGATGTTTGTGTACTTTAATAGATCTAGATCTCATTCTGTCAGTTAAAAATATTTTTGTTTTCTTCTTTTTTTTTAAATCTATCCAATTTAAGTCCTAGATCTGTGAAATTCTGTCAATTTTTTTTCTTCAAACAATGTCCTAGAATATTTGTAGCTTACTAGATAGATATATTTCAATACAGTCAATAGTATTTGGGGTGGGGTTATATAGTGACTATATAGTCTAATTGGCAGTTCTTGTAACTCTAATATTACTAATAGGCCTACACAACTGTCTTTTTTGTGATGCTTTTAATGTATATTTTCTTTATCTCATATTTACAAAATTTTAAGATTTGTCACTTAACTCTTTTTCAATTAGAAGTAATTTTTGTATATATGCCGGAGCCGGATTAAATTTGGCTGGATAGAAAAATTAGATATTCGGCCAGAGCTTTTTCATACAAATTAACATATTGACCTTAATATTTTCTTTAATAGGGAAACAATCAGGAAACATTTTTTAAGTTTTGTTGTTTATTTTGACATGAATCCATTTTTTAAAAACCTTCCAATTGGAGGGCAATTTAAAGCAGGCTCTTTCAATTAAATGTAACATATACACTTGGGAGTTGTTGAAATGCCTTTTTATTGAAAGTGCAAAAAATTAGGGTAGGACCAAATTATTATGTGAGCATTTGTAGAATGTAATAATTTTTAAAAACCTTCCAAAGGGAGGGGAGAGAAAAACTGATGCAGGGTTCACAGACCAGAAGTGATTTGGAGGGCAATTTAAAGCAGGCTCTTTCAATTAAATGTAACATATACACTTGGGAGTTGTTGAAATGCCTTTTTATTGAAAGTGCAAAAAATTAGGGTAGGACCAAATTATTATGTGAGCATTTGTAGAATGTAATAAGAAAAAAATAACAAATCAATGGGCAAAGCTGGTGGGTAATGCTAGTCATTTTATACAAAAGAATCCAGTTAATCGGACTAACTAGTTATTAGGACCAAAATGACTGGATTGTTATGAAGTCCCACTAACCAGATTTTACTGTGTATATAGGATGTATATATATACTCGGTAGTCAAATATAATTACATAATTTAATTCTGTTTAAATACTAAGACTTGACTCCGTTTCAATAGTTGTGCTAGAGAATGTCCCAGATGTAGTTTACTTTCTAAATTAAAATCTAAAATAAAATTTTCAAGAGAAAATAATGTTTGTAAAATTAAAATAGTGAAATTGCTCAAGTGATTCGCATAATACATAATTTTTTTATTAGCAAGCTTATATAGTAATTAATTTTTTATTAGAAATATAACAATAATATAAATTGCAAATTTTGTTAAAGTAAATCAATATATAAAGCATAAAAATCACAGGGTTAGTTTCGTTTCTAAAAAAAAACATAAAATAATATATTTGATGTATAATGGAAATACAACATACATATAACATGACAACATGCCCTTGAAACTAATCAAGTGTAAATGAAATTACAAAAATAAAACAAATCATTAAACCAAACTCAGGTATAAATACTAATAATTATTTTAAAAAAGCATACTGAATGGATCCTCAATTTAAATCATGTGTCCATTCAGAGTAAAAAAATAAATTTTAATGGGCTAACACCAAAACAATTTCACTACTAGAACCAGGTTTCTCTAAATGTGATAATTTTCTTTTGCTAAAAACATTTATATAATATTTGCAAACACATACAATAAGTATTGACTACTACTTTTTAATGCTATATTCTCAACAGAAAGTTGGGATACTCAAGACCTGAATAAAAATAATTTAAAACCTGAAAAGATACAAACATGTCTTTGTAAAGAATGTTTTTTTTTATACATAAGATGTGTAATTCCTAAGAATTTAATAATTAACTTAGAGCTTAGTTTGTTAAAAGTAATTAAAGGATTATGACTATGTTCATCACTTTTTTCAAACAATTGGCCAGATCTCTCTTTTTTTGTAAAGAATTTATTCAATGTTCTGTTTCTTAAAATATTCTATAAATCTTCAAGCGCATCATAATATAAAATAATAAAATTATAAACTGCCTTAACAAATACAGTTTAAAACAATAAACTACTAAAACAAACAACTAACATCCTGATTATAAAGAGGTGTTCCACAGACAATCCTGAAAAAGCCTGACAAGACATGGTGGCTGAGTGGTAAAGTGCTTGTCTTTTCAACAACAGGGTGCCAGGTTCAAATTCTGGTAAAAACTTGGGCTTTTTAAATTTGGAATCTTTAGGGTGCTTCCACCTAGCTCTAACGGGTACCTAACATTAGTTGGTCCCTGTGCTGGCCACATGACACCCTTAATAACTGTGGGTCATATAGGAACAGATGACGTTACATCATCTGCCCTATATAATAGATCACAAGGTCTGAAAAAGGTATTTTACTTTTTTTTCTTTTAACTGCCTGACACAGGATAGAAATTTGAAAAAACATATGTTACAAAACAACATATATTCAGTAAGCTGAATAACTATTTCAATTTTTA
>JAZGLO010002421.1:0-14038 GCA_036873155.1 Biomphalaria sudanica | reverse complement strand
GCCCTATATATTATATAGGCCCTATATATTATATATATATTATATCTAGCAATAACCCTGCATTGCACAAGTTAGTGCAGAAGGTGCGCTCTATATAGCTCGTGCACTGTTAGAGACTAAACTTGATATGAATGTTGACTTTGTAGAGAACAAATTAAGGCAGTTCCACTTAAATTAGTTAGAGAGCTTGAGAAGAAGCAGTACTAAAAGGCAGATCTTAAATTGTTATGTGTTTGTGATGTCTTGTAGAAAGACATCTCCTCGTTGTGTTGCCATGACAGGAGCTTTACTCTACTGTGCTGTAATAACCGATTTTGTAGCATGTAGTAAATAAAGGTTACCTCTCTATTATTATTATGGAATGTATGTACATGTTTCAGATGCAACTATGAGAAAAGGTGGGCGGATTCTATGGTTGAGTTGGCTGATTAGGTTCTGATACAAACAAGTGGTGTGGTCTGTTGTTCTTCAAGTTAATAAATGGAGGTGAGAGTTGATGAAGAAACGAGTAACAATTAAGACGTGTATTTTTTTTTCAGAGGGTTATTTCGTGTTAAAATTATTATTTCTCATCTGCTTCTACACCTATCTACCTTGAAGAAAGCTGTGCATATTTTCTGTTAATAAAAGTTCTATTCACTTTTGTTTTAAAAAGAATTTGTTCAAGTTTATTTCAAATTATACATTAAGAATTTAATACGTATACACTGGATAGTTGTACTAGCTGTTTGGCGCTATAAACCAACAGCCAAGTATCAACACTTATTAATGTTAATCTATCAAACGTTTGAATAAAGAGTTTGACTAAAGATTACACAAATTGGTTCAGTATTATAGAATCTAGAATTGTTTTGCTGAAACATATTTTGAAATAAAAAATGGCAAAAGGCTACATACGAATATGTTATAGATCACTATCATATCAATGTCATCTTGGCAGGAGCTATGACCAGTTTATCAACTGGATGGCTGCCTGGTCGTGCGGTTTGCGCGCTGGATTGTCGTTCAGATTTATCGGTGGTCCAGGGTTCAAACCCTGCCTGCTCCCATCCCCCGTCGTCCTGCGGGAGGTTCGGACTAGGAAGTAATTATCTTCAACTCTGAAGGAACATCCGAAACATGTAAAACATTTTTACAACTCCTTCATTACATGTATAAATTACATTCTAATGGAGCTATATAAAATAATAGAAAAAGTGAAACACAATGGGCTAATTTATTTTTAAATTGTTCCCAACACTAAAAAAAAATTCTTAGTAACTATTTTTAAAGATCTAGATTATTAAACAAATATTTCTTTTAATAAATTAAGTAAACAAATATTTCTTTTAACAAATTAAGTATCTATTTCACCAGCTAGCATGCAATTTCAAATAATTGGAGATCTTTCTATTTCTTAGGTAAAGGTGTTTATAATTTTAAAACTAAATAATGATGTGCATGGAATTTTTCATACTAAATAAAAATATTTAACTTACATTCCTCATTATTTTTTTCTCCTGATTTCTTTCAAACTACATTTCATTTGATTGAATATTGCCCAAATAAATGTGCTTGTGAGGGAGTAGATGAGCAATAGTAGAAGGTTAATAAAAGTATGGGATGTAAAGAATGTTAATGATCTGGTGATAAGCTATTTTTGTTAG
The DNA here is from genome assembly GCA_036873155.1 of Biomphalaria sudanica. Taxonomy (NCBI): domain Eukaryota; kingdom Metazoa; phylum Mollusca; class Gastropoda; family Planorbidae; genus Biomphalaria; species Biomphalaria sudanica. The sequence goes on along the minus strand of JAZGLO010002421.1, from coordinate 12,392 downwards.
TATTTACTATGATCAAAACAGTGAGTTAGAATGACAACACAAGAAATTACTAAATACTCAGTTTATTTTAGTCTACTATATAGTTCTATATTTATAAATATACACAACAGCATAAATTTGTGCGCTATAAAAAAGCTTTAAAATAGATTATCTTAACAACAGTTAATTATGCAGAAAATGTAGCTTTCTACCTTCACTCATCCTTAGATCATCTCTAGTATTATTGTTCATTAAAAAATCATACAATTAAAACATCTTTTTTTAAAATAATTTCAATGTCATTTAAATAGATTGAGACTAAGGTATGATACTTGACAAGTACACTAAGATAAAATGCAAAAAGACTGACTAAATAACTAAAATGTCACTTTTATTTACCAAACCATTTTTAGACAAGCTATAAATGTATATAAGTCTCTTCAATACATCTTGCTATGGTCAACATAAAATTAAAAAAATAAATAAATGGTAAGAAACCTAATACAACAGAAACTATTTCACAAAATGCATATTAATGCTTATTGCTTAATCTTCTAATTGGAAGTAAGATAAGGAAACTCTTTCGAAACAACACAGGAGCACAGCATTCTATTCAAACTTTGTGAAACTAATATGACTTTTATACTAACTTGAGTAAAACAGTGTTGATTCAAGAGAATTATTAGAAACCACAGGCTGAAGTTGTTTTTGAAATAAACTGGTTTAAACTAAAATATTAAACTCAAACCAAAAACAAATAAATTCTAGTAGATAGATAGATTGTTATAAACATTTTGATTGCTGCTTTAAGATAGATCAGATGAAAAAGTGTAACCTCCATTTTTATAATAAAAGTTAATCAAAATCAGTTAAAATCTTTATCACACTAATAACACTGTGGGATGGCAACTGATGTTTTAATGATCATGCATACATTAAATATTTTTATAAAAATATAGGACCACTCTAAAATTTTAACTAAAAAAAAAACTAACTGCTTTCACTTTGAACACATTTTTTTCTTTAAAAAACATTAGAAAGAAGTCAGATAAGTTTTTTAAATTGTGTACTGGGTATGCAACGTAATAATGAGTATGAGAGCCAAAAAAAAAAATAATTACACTGCAAATCATTCTATGTGATTAACCTACAATAGCTGAAACACACTATTCAATCTTTTGGTATCTAAGCTCTAGGAATGTAAATGTTTCAAATATAATGTACAGTGGATAACATCAAAACCTAGATTAAATGGCAGTGTAAATAAATATTGGTTACACAGAAAAGTAGACCTGCAATGTTAAAATAGAATTTGTCTGTGTACAAACAAATATTTTCAGCTCTTTTTCTCCTTATTCATTCCCAATAGTTGGCATCACAGCAATGCTGAAGTTTCTTGTGGAAAGCATCCAAATGACTTTTGTTGGAACAAGTCTGATTATGGTGGATAATGATTTCTCTGTAGGTATTCTGTCTAAGGGAGAATCAAGAATAGGGAAAAACATGCTTGCAATTTCTTAATTCCCGTATTACAGAATCTTCCTAGTCAGTCAAGCTGCACTACTCATGGTTTGGTACAGTCTCCAGGGCTTCACATGTCGATCGGGACCTAGTCACATTCTGTCAAGGAAAATAAAAAAGCATGTGCCTTAACAATAAGAATGTAAATTTAAAATTTGAAAAACATCAAAGTAAAAGACAAGGGTTTTGATAAAATGATTATTTATAAAAGACTACCCTACCAGTCCTTTGTTCCTACACCTAATTGTCATCTAATCAAGAATTCCAGAGGATTATGCCCCGGTTTTCTTACAATTGATATAGTTCATTGTTGTTTTTTTATTTGTCACCATCAATTGAACTAAAAAAAAGAATTAATCTCCATATATTTCTGACTCCTAAATCAACCTAAATATTGACCAACTAATATGGTGATCAACTAATTAAGATTGTGAAAAGCCTAGACCTGACATTGATAGAAATGGTTCATCAACATGGTGCATTTTCAGAAATTTTTTCTTGTAAACAATACTCAGTCCACATAAATACATGTGGTTTAAATACAATTTGTTTTTTTTTAGTTTCTCAAGAATGTTCATGTAGCCTTCTTGGTAAGTACCATACTGAAAATTAGGTAAAGCAGCATGGCCGTCATTTTGTGAAGTACTGAAAACTTATTACAGCACTCAGCAGAGTAGTCAATTTTTTAAACTACTTAACTACAATTTAAAAGGAATTTATAGATCTACTTAGTATTTTAGAAACTTATCAAACTCTGAGAGATACTAGATGGGCAAAGGAAAGGTAGGGTATTGTTGTCCTGGCTACATACTACTATCATTAGCAATGAATGAGCAATGTACAAAAGATCAAAACATGTCTAAGTGGAATTTTAATTTTAACAAAACTATCATTAAACACTAACAGTGCACCAATTTAAGCAAAAAAAAATATTAAAATTCATATCCAAGTTATTGTTCACTTACCACAGGCCTGTCCCGGTGTGTGTTGACAGCAGGTATATCAAGAGCTACAAACTCTACTCTACAACCATAAGCCACTGGTGTTAGCTTGATGACAGTGTGAAGGGGGACTTTCAGATAAGGAAGATTGTCTATAAATAGAAACCCATAAAAAAACATAAATTTAGCAAAAACAAATAAACAAACTACAATTTAATTAAGTGTAGCTTTTAAGAAAAACATTCCTAATCTTTTCAATAATTACAATTGAGTTTTTGCTCTTTTTTTTTTTGTATCTCTATTAAAAGAAAAAATCATCAACAAAAGTAATGAAAAATGTTGAGCTTTTGTAAAAAGATTAAGCTACTAAGAATTTGTATGGCCTAAAAATCGATTTGCATATGGAGTTGAACTGAAGGGAAACATATAAACCTAGAAACATGTACAGTTTATCTTCAATCTTTCTATGAATTACTTTTACAAGAATTAACCTAATGAACAAGTCATGTGCCTTTTCCATTGAAATGTTCAGAACAAAAAAAAAGAATCAAGGTTGACAATTTTCTTAATTTTTTTTAATTAGTTAAAATCTGAAATTAAGCTTCATTTTTATTTTTCTTGCTAATATGTCAAGTTCCCCTTTCAGAACTTCAATCTATAGGGCAGACGATGTTAAGGTCATCTGTTTCTTTGGCCAACGGTTAATGAGTAGGGTGTTATGTGGCCAGCACAGCGACCAACCTCCTTTACTTTCCCCAAATAAAGTGAGGTACCCATTAGAGTTAGGTGGACTCAGGGCACCCTAAAAATCCATCAATTCAAAATCCCAGTCTTCACAGAGATTCAAACCCAGGACACCATGGTCGGAAGCCAAGTGCTTAATTACTAAGCCACTGTGCCCCTCTTGCAAATATGAGTTGTTAAATTTTTTTTTCACACCATTGGCCTATGCCATTTTCTATAAATGGTTAAAACATCTCATGCTTGCAAAATTATTAAAAACTTCAAAGTTTTGGCTGAAATCAAGGAGAAAATATTCTTTTATTCCAGTGTGCATGCACTGGTAATAGTTTTTGTCATGCTTTAAATTTTTTTTTTTTTTAAATTTTAGACTGACACATGAAGTTCTAAAATAAATAGGACATCAGTTTAGCTTTGTTTAGAATAGAGACATTTATAAACAAAAAAATTTAGGTTGTACAACATAAAATTTGGGATGCAAAATATATATTTGAAAAGAATAAAACTCTAATACTTATTTGGATTGAAAGGTATGGAAATTGTATTTTGGAAATTGGCTAAGCTATTTGAAGCAGATAGGTGGAAAAACAGTAATTTTTGTTTAAGCAATCATCATAGAGATGTGTGCTACTCAGAGAGCTAAGCAGAAAGATGATACAAAACACTTTTTGTGTGTATGTTTATAATAACACTGGATGTCTCAATCAATTACAAGTGTAAGAGACCCAAAAGTACAAAAGATTTCATAAAATAGATAATATAAAACAGATTTTAGCCGCTTCAAAGAAACAGCAAAGGACGATAAAATTTGCTAAATATTTAAATGTTCTATTATTTTAACACAAAAAAAAAAAAGTAACATAAAAAAGGAAAAAAAAAAGAAAACAGCAACAGAACAATTTAAAAAAAAAAAGTTACCAAAAAAATGATTTCCTTTTTCACAGCCCTTTCTTATGTGTATGAAATTTATTTGTATAAAATTAACAGATGAAAAAAAAAATTAACTGACAAAAATGACAGAATTTATTAAGTCATCAATTTTTTTAAAAGTTAAAGTTTTAATGTTAAAATGATATTGATGGGTTAAAATTATTTATCCTATGACAAGAAGTTAGAGACAACATATTATTTTGTGACCCTAAATTTCTGAATAAATAAAAAATTAATATCATTTAAGCAACAAAAAAATATTCTTTTACATTAATTAAGAACACTGAAATAAGTCCCACCTGAGCAGTGGAAAATGTTCCTGCACACACCCTTTACCCGAGATTCTCAGCCGAACGACCGTCTCATTTGGGAATTCCACATAAGGGCTCTCTTCTATAATAACAACACAGCAACCGAAAAAAAAAACATTGGCATTTTCTTTGAACTGTTTATAGAGAGCATGTCATTTGAGTTAAAATAATTTTTCACTAAAAAAATTAATTCAGTCATGCATTATTTTTGTTTGACGCAATTAAAAAAAAAAATTATACACTTTATATATATAAAAATTCTGATTTTTTTTTTGCTTTAAATCACTATTATATTTAATTCTTATCTACTGTTACTTTGCAAAGTTATGTTTGATTGTAAAAAAAAAAGGAATTTCTATGCCAATGAAAACTGAAAAAAAAAAAAAATACATAACACTAGTTCATATCATACTTGGAATAGAAAAAAAAAAAAAAGTTAAGTGAATGACATAGAGAAACATACTGAGCACATTGTCTATTGTTAAAGAACACGAGAGCTAGAGTGTCTACACTGGCTGCTTCTTCAAACACTGCTCAGGAAAGACATTCAGACAAATACAGCATGGGTTACTGAAGTTTCAGTTGTTAAGAAATTCAACTTAGGGATTAGAAAAGAAAACGCTGAGACCAAACAAAAATGCTCCTGTAATGTAAATAGCATTTTACAAGGAATTACTTAAGCTTGACTTCAGACAATATTTATAATGAACTGAATAACATAAGCTACTAAGTGACATTTTCACGGCGCCAAGGACATATGGATGAGGTATTAGTGGCGCAGAAATCAAACCTTCATTTCCATATTAAAATAGTTTTATGTCTGATTTTAAACCATCCAGATCTACAAGCATGAAGCTTTGGGTTTCTATGAAGGCCCAGTAAATATTTTGGTTGAAAATATACTAATTAACTGCTACTGAAAAATTGATACAAATGAAGCAACCTCTAAAGATATTTGAAAGAAAGGACAGTTCAAAGAAATCCTAATTGGGCAAAGGAATGAATAGCCCATAGAATAAATAGCCATAAATTAAATTTGGGTTTTTAAAACTCAGCAATGTTCCAAAATGTTAAAAATAAAAGGCAATATCTTAATAATAACAAGGTTTGGCTGTTGTTCCCCATTTTTAAAAAAAATGATTTCTGCTGCTCAGTGGCTCAGCCTTTACAATGAACACATGCATTGACTCCTCATATTTGATTTAGATGCGATTGTAGTAGTGTTCTTTCTGTCTTACCACTGTCACAGAACCTTAATTTCCAGGGCACAAACCCTACACAGAAAAATTATCCAACAGGAGTTCCTCTTCCTCCTTTTTCTCTTTCCACACATATATAACACATAAGGAAAAATGTGGAACATGCTTTAACTCTTAGCCTTCAATTTAGCAGTAAACTACATCCATTCTGCCACCATGTTTCATTTTAATATGAAAAAGCATTTTTGTGTTACTTTTTTCTTTTGTGAAGCACACATTTTTTTTCTAAAATTTAAAAACCACAACAAAGACTTGTATCTAAAACTTCGAGACAGCAGCTTTAAAGATTTACATCCCCACTTAGTGAAAACTTCAGCAACCCATGACAAATAGAACATGCTTAGCTCTGTTGTTCTAAAAAAAAAAGTCACAAAAGGAAAAAAAAAAGTGTAACTATGCAGCAATAATTTATTTGAACAGAAAGGACTAAGCTGTTAATTTTTGGTCTACAATCGAATGAGAATTAGCATCATTATTTTATTGACCTCTTTGCACATGACAAACAGAGCATGCACAAATATTTTAAACAAGATTTTCATATTAACTGTTTAAGTATATACAACATTTAATTCCGTTAGTAAGTTAGAAGTTGTTAGTTTTTAATTCTGAGTAAAATTTAATGAGCAAAAAAAATCTAGCAGATTTTCTGATAAAAACATCAAAACTACTTGCATTCCAATGAAAATATTTGAGTTTAAACTGGGCTTTACTTTTGTTTTAATTATATGTGTTGAAAAGTATGTTAGACTAAACCAAGTCCTTGCTGATTCTGATAAACTTAATCTTGAAAAATGCCTATCAATGAACTCACCAACAGTCTAGTAACAATTTGATATTTATCCTTCAAGCTTGTCAATCTAACATATATAGGCAGGGGATTTTTATTTTATAATTTTTTAAAGCTCATAGCTCAACAATATTAAAACATCCAAACTAAAGATAAGCTACATTAAAATAAGCAATTCAACTATAATTTTGGTAATATTATGAAACATTGATGCTTCTATAAAAAAAACACAGCTAAGACTAAAATTTCTGCAAAAATTAACACTCTCAAAATCAATTGAGTACAATTTTTGAATAAAACATGCTTAAGCAGGGGTATGCAAGGAGAAAACAAACTAATTCTTATTATTTCAAACTTAATCTTGTATAAATGCTCAAATTAAAAAATATTTAGCTTCTATGCAAAAAAAAAAAAAAAAAAAAAAAAAGAAAATGTAATCATTTTAATAATAATATCATTACAGCTTTGAAATACTGTCTACTTCAAAACAACTACTGATTGGCTTTAAGGAAGCAAAGTTTGTTGTCAAGAGTTCAGGAAAAGAAATAGAGGAGCAAACTGAAGTGTGCATCAATCCACTTACCTGCACTTTTGTCTTGGAAGTAGGCTAGAAGGCACCTAAGGACTGCTTGATGACATATAACCATAACATTTTCTTGACGTTCAAGCTCCTAATTCAGAACAAATATTCCAATAATGAAAAAAATTATAGTTTAACTTTACAAACAATAGAAAACTATTTATAACAAAAAACAAATAACGTTATTGTTAATAAAAGTACATGATAAAAAAAAATGACACCATATAAAAAGTATAAGATAAATATATTTTTTTTAAATTTAGATTTGAGCCTAAGCTAAAAGAATTATCTTATAAATTACAGATGTTCCTTGAAAATGGAAGACAATTATTTCCTATGCATATCTATGTGTCAATTTAGTCATGTGTGCTAATAAGAGATTTTAACTGTGCCTAGTCATTGGTTTTCTTGGCTGATTCAGGCGAACCTTTCCATGCTCTTCTGCATTAGGGAAAAAAAACACTAGTGGAGGCTGACATTTTAAGGTATGCCTAAGTCTAACTGCCCCTAATAAATAAATAACATTCATTGGTAAGAGAGCAAAGGCATTCATAAAACATCCTCATTAAACATTGGCTGATACAATAGGACTCAAAGGGAATTTTACGTTACTTTTCTTTAATTAAAAAAACAAAAACAAAAAATTGGGACAAAAACATAAAGCAAGCACCAGTACTTACTAGTATAACAGGCTCTAGTCTGGCCACTAGATCTTGATATGACTGAAACAAATATTGTATAAAGTACACATACAGTTAAGTATGCATTTATATATCAAACAAGCATAAGATCATTTGGCTTTAAATATTAAAAAGTATTAGTCAAAAGTTGAGAATTGAAGATGTTGAGACATTTTTAATATTTTTGAGCCTTTTATTTGTATTACTTCATAAAGAAATAAAGTCAGGGCTTGGAGGAGTAACATGTTATGTTTACCTCCCCACTGGGATATCTGTAATGATACTTGTCTTGATCTCTGTCTGCAAAATCTTGTGGATATGTCTCCTGAATTTCTTCATAGGTCATACCTTCACATATTCCCTAAATGAACACACACAAAAAAATGCTTTTTTTTCACAAATTGGCTAATGATTAGAATATTAAGTCAGATTATAAATAAAATATATCAGCTATCGATTAGAATATGACAGTCAATGAATTAAAAGAATATCAAATCTGCTAACAAACAGAATATCAAATCAGTGAGCTAACGAAATGTCACATCAGTCAACTAACAGAATGTCACATTAGTCAACTAACAGAATGTCATATCAGTCAACAGAGTATTGAGCCTGCTAATGACAAGACAAGATAAATAATAATCATAAAATTACTTAACAAAAATGTATGTATGGCATAGTAAATGTAACTGTTCTATCACTAAAAAAAGCCCCACTACTTGTTGAGTTCTAAGCAAACAAGTTTAATCTCTCATTAGGAGAGTGCATGAACTCTATAAAATAAAGAATTGTACTTTTATTTTTACAAGTAATGATTAGTAACTTTTTTTTTTTTGGTATCCTATGGTCTTAATATTCAAAGAAATTGAGTGTGTTCAGGTTTGATGGCTATTAGCAAATTTATGTCTTAAAGAATAAACAGAATGGTCTAAGTTCAAATGCCAGCTAATCAGTCAGGATGGAAGGCAATGGATAGTTAAAGAAAGTATGTATTGATGTAGTGAAAGTTATGTTGCAAGATGGTTTTACGCAGAAATATTAAATTTGGACATAAAACTCACCATATTTTACATTAAAAAATATGAACCTGGTCACGAGCACTATGCTTTGACAAATAAACTTAATGGATAAGAAACTAAAGCACATCTCATCACAGATTAAAGACTTGTTAGTTTACAGCTTTAAGTTTCACTTAAAGATTATGTACATAAACTTTTGGTTCAACTTACTGCATCAATTTCATTGAGAGCCTTCCAGTGCTCCTTTGGTGCATCTATAAATCTACCAGTTTGAATAGTTCGAACCAACTCACTTGTCCACACTTTTAAGTTGGGTATATTCTCATTCTGAACAAATCGACCAAGCTCTTCAGCATACTGGAAGAATAAACAGAGTAACCAATGAGGTGAAGCTTCCTCTTTAAAATATTGAAAACTTAGGATATTCTATATTTTTGAATGTTGAAAAACATTTTAAATTTGGCTTAAATTTTGTCATTAAATGTTTAGTTTGACATTGTTTTCATTGTGCTTTTCTTTCATCAATATCAATTAAAAGAAGCAAAATCCTACAATTCCATGCTTACAACTATATCTCTATAATGTAAAAGCTATTTCCCATTTATTCAATATCAAATAAAATGATTACCAGTAATTAATTGACTAATTACTTAATTAATTCATGTTTGTTAGGTACAATAAATAATTGATTAAAGTTTCAACTTGATCTGAGAATGGGTGTTTGAGAAATAACATGTACAATTATTTAAGGGGAAAAAAAACTAAATATTTAGCCATATCTGTCAATACTGAATAATTAATGGACTAAATAGTTATTTTTGTCATTATTGATTCTTGTATTATCTACCCAACTTAATAATTGTGCAAAATTTCAATTTGATAAAGAGTGGGCGAAATAATAAGTACAAACTTTTTACCAGACAGACAGAGTGACTTGATATAAGTTTTGTAACAGTAAACAAACAACCACATCAGTTAAAAGATACAAAGAACAATAAACACGAATTTGAAAAGTATTGCTGTACTGCTATTATAGTAACTTACTACAAAAATATTCTTACTGCAATACAAAAAAAGTATTAAAAAAAATGGTACTAACTCTATGGCCATGATCACTAAGTTCACTATTGCCACCAATACGACCTTGTAGGTTCATGACACTCTCACCATGCTAAACAAAAATTATTTGGAAAATATTAAGTAGGTTCTTGTAGTGATTTAATTTTTAAATGTTAGGTATTATTTTTAAAAAAGCATCTAATTAACATCATTACATAAACAGCAATACAAAATACTGACTCTGGTAAGATAAATTGTTCTTGGAAGCACATGAATATTCATGAGATAATAGACAACTCTGCTCTGTAGATGACCTTTAAATAAAAAGCAAAATTGTTTCCTGAGTATACATTCTGTTTTGGGGGAAATCCTTACAAGTAGGGGGTCAATGGAGATATTTAGTACTGTACATTGTAAGTACGGAAATGGAAGGTAAAATGCTTAGTAAAGCTTTCAAAAGGAGGGTCTCGAGTGTGGATGTTTGTAAAATGTTTTACATGTTTTGGATGTTCCTTCAGAGTCCAAACCTCCCACGGGATGGCAGCGAGAGGGTATGAACCAGGGACCATTGAGATGACCAATGGACAGTCCAGCATGCATACTGCACAACCAAGTAGCCACACTTGGAGTAAAGTGTATGTATCATTTTAGGGCATCCCAGAGACAATCCAGTTCTAAAGAATATGTGAAATTAATTTTGCAATGTAAAAGTGGTTGGTCCTTATCATAGTCACAAGACAACTTTATTAATCATTACAGATGTGCTTTAGTTATTCTCATCTTCCTTATAAATCACTAGGTGTTAAAGAAAGAAAATTACATTATTAAATTAAATCTATTTTTTTCTCAGATTTAATGCTAATTTTTGCTAAATTATTTTCTCTCATTGACAGTTTCTGTTTGAACCTTCTACCTATCCCAATCAAATGTAATAATGTATTTGTCTAATTCCCAAATATCAAACATATTCAACCCAAGGTTTAGTACCTGCTAATCTGTTAACAATGAATCTTTCTCCCTGGTTGAAGATCTGTATAAATGATATATCCTTATCAAATCTGTAGTCCAAGGCTTCATATTCCTGCTTGTAGTGCTCTATCCTTTTAAGAAAGTCTTCAAGAGCTGTATTTTTATCCATGCCCAAATAGTCAGGGCTACAAACCTTGACTTCCTGTAAGGAAATTATTGCATAATTTACCCTATAAAAATCTAAATGTGTATGAAAATAAAATAATTTGTGATCCAAATAATACAAGTATTCAACTTCTACAACAACTCACCAGTATATTAGCCTCTATAATAGATGGCTCATCACATACAGACTCTACAAAGAAGAGCTTAAAATTCCTGTCTACTGTAAACATTTTAACAAGAATGGCTCGTCTGCTTCTAGTGGTGTTGGTTGCATCCACAACCTAAAGAAATATTTTTAAAATATGTAAATTTAGAGCAATTAACTGTGTTTAAAGTAAAACACAGCATGGGGTGTAAGCTGAGAATTATTATTGGATATAAGTTTCTAAAACTAACTAAAAATTTATCAATTTATTACCACTGAAAAAAAATAAAATTAATAGATTTGAAGCTGACATTATGAAATAGTTATCAAAACATATGTCTTTGCTGCCTTCTGACGAAGTAAGCTGATAAGCCTATAAATATTTTTAAATATAATTTAGTAAGAGATTTTTTTAAATGATCAAGTCAAATAACTATTTGAAATGGTTGCAACACTCTATAGCCCTACACACTGTAGCCCTACACACTCTTCACTGAATACTTACTGCTACTTCTCCTCCCCCTTCTTCTAGATATTTGGCAGCATCTTCCATGGCCAACATTGCCACCTGACTGCAAGTAGATAGAGAAGATACATTATTTTATAATGTTTTCTTTATATAAATAAACTGTTTCCTTAAGAAACAAAAATACTTGCCCCTATATCTGGTGGCCAATGACCACAAAATAACTCCATCGTATGCTTGTATCCTCAAGTTAATAGTGACATTCAGACATTGGAATGTTAAGGCTCTGAGTAACAATTGAGATCATTATTATGAATTGAGAAGTGGGTTTGAGGGAGTGCCGGGAGATCTCCCAGAGGAGATTGGCAGAGACTCAAGCCTTAAAATACTTTCTACATTCTGAGGTGTAGTTTCAATCATGTCTTACTACTTTTCATCTCTGTCAAGGACTCAGTGAAGTATTTGATATGCCCTCTTGCTGTGAGTTTTCCTCATGCTCTGGCTACAATCCAAAAAATAGAAATTGAAAAGCAGTTTGAGTGCTGGGACAAGTCCCAAAAAGCCCCCAGAGTCTGGGAGCACAGTGCAGGACAGACTACTGTCCTGTTGGCTAATATTTCTCATGGCTATGGCCAAACTTTGACTCACTGTGCCCCAGCTGTGGGGAAGAAGAGGAAACAGTGGCTCATATTCTTTTTGACTTCCCCAGACTTTCTGATCTCCATCTTGATAGGTCTGGGAAACCACAAATTCTCGACCTGTATGGTGACGTGTATGCCTCTCAAGAGCTCATTAAAATGGAGATTAATGATGATGACCCAAATCATTTCACAAGAACTA
>JAZGLO010002420.1:52500-280175 GCA_036873155.1 Biomphalaria sudanica | reverse complement strand
GGGGGTGGGGGGGGGGGTGGGGTGGGGGGGGGTGGAGGGGGGGGGAAAAGAAGAGATTCTCAGACAATTAATGTTGTTTTTGTAGTTTTATTTTCTTGCTCCCCCCTTTCCCCCTAATCCGTCCGTTTTCTAAAAGGCTATAGACAGAAGGATATTTCAACGTTTTTGAAAAAAAACAAAAAAACAATTAAAAAAAAATCTGGGTTAATAAAACAAAGCGGAAATAACTCGTTCGTACTATTCGGAACTGCGCAGCAAAGGTGTGTCAAAAAGTGTTGATGACGGCACTTGGCCCTCCCCCAGTGATAGGGCGTTTCAATCGTGTGGGCCAGCGAGCAGCGACCTCCCCCGTCCCAGCTTCTAGTCACGTGGGCTGGACATTACAGGAAGTGATGAAAAAAACCAAACCAAAACAAGACGTCAGTGGTGACACAGTCGTCCGTGATTTTGAATTTGGGATGAACTAGTTCTGCCTGATTATCCGAACTACGTGTTGTTGAGAGTCAAGACACTAATTAAGACCATGACATTAAAACATATTGGGATGGCACGGTGGCTGAGTGGTTAAGCGCTTAGCTTCCGAACACGGGGCCCTGGGTTCAAATCTCGGTGAAGACTGGGATTTTGAATTTTGGGAGTTTTAGGACACAGCTAAGGTCACCCAATTCTAACTGCTGAGGAAAGTAAAGGCGGTTGGTCGTTGTGCTGGCAACATGACATCCTGCTTGTTAACCGTTGGCCAGAGAAACAGATGAACTTCTACTTTTATTAAAACACAGAATAAACTATAAAACTTTAAAATATACAACAAATATATGACAAAACAATCAAATATATAAATGATTTTTTAAAAAGTTGATCTAAGAGAAAGAACTCCGCAGTTACAACTTTTCAACTAAAATAATTAATTACCAATAATTATTTTACTACTTGGTTATTTTTAGCAGTCCCCCGAAAGTGGAATTGACGCTATCAGTTTTCTGTTGTCTGTCTGTCCGTTCCGTTTAGATCTCGTAAACTAGAAAAGATATTGAAAATCCGACATCATGATATTCTAGACCTTTCAAAGTTCCGAGGCAATGGCAACTGTTTTCTTTTCTGAAAGAGAAAAATGTATTTTTTAAAATCAACTATGCAAGCATTTTTTCATAAAAATACACCCTTTTTACAATTATTCATTATTAAGAGTAACAAACACGGGAGGCGATTTAGTAAGGGAGATGGCTATTTGCTATATTTTTGACACATTTATGCAACGTTCTTAGATTTTTTGTCAGTTAAGTAGGTTCTCTCATACTAACTATTACATTTACAAAAAATTTTTTTTACTTTTTTTTTTAAAGAGAAAAAATCTATTTAATATGCATATAAGCGGAACATAATTTAAAACAACAATTAATAAGTAGTTTTCCATATTATCGCGTGATCTGTACAGTGGGAAAATAGCCATAGGAGACTTTGAATAAGAGATTGACCCTTTACAGCCCAGCTCTCACTGCCATAAAGAAGTGTGCTCATAACGCAGGCATTGTAGACTTATATTTTGGTTGCCATTGTCAATTTGGTATTTTCCCAGACGCTCTTTGAGAGTTTTGCCAGAAGCCTTTCCTATTCTTTTTGTCAGCTCAGTGTCTAAATCTAGGTTGCTGGCTATTGTTGTTCCCAAATAAGTGATATCCTGCACCATCGTAAGTGTGTGATTTCCAATATGTATCGTTGGTATTTCTGCGACATCTTGTGCAGGGATTTCAATCTTGGAGAGGCTTATTGTAAGGCTAAACTCTTGACATGAGACAGTTTGGGATCTCGACACACCTACGAGACCAAGAAAAGCCCTTGCCAATGGCTGTGCGAAAGATGCAAAGAAAACTTAGATAGAAACCCGACTTGGACAAAATATGCAGGTCGCCATTGGGTTTGCGTAGTCATGTGAAACACTTCACTTATCCTTAATCTTCGGAGTCGAAGACATATTCTACAAGAATTTTTTTTAAATACAATTCGTTATCCAATATATAATTTCGTAACAATATACAGTTATGTAGATATCAAGTTTTTTTAACACAGTCATACATTACATTAATTGAACTAGAGAACTAGATCATAGGCGTCCTTAGTGGTTGGTGAGTGGCTCAGGCTCCACGCCTCATAAGAGCCCTGGAATAAAGAAAAATGTGTGCCCTTATGTCACTGCAAGCCAATCGATTCATGGCCCTTATTTGACACTCGTCCAGGGCCCCGCGCACTGCAGAAGACTCCTCTGACGAGGTCTTATTACTTTCTTCTCAAAGATCATCTCATGTATTATAACTTAGATTTCGAGAACCTTCTCTAAACTAGTGGAAAGAAGAAAAAAATAGAGAGACAGAGAGTGAGAGAGGAAGAGAAAGTGAAAGAGAGAGAGAGAGAAAGAGAGACAGATGGAGAAAGAGAGAGAGAAATAGTGAGAGCAAGAGAGAGAAAGTGAAAGAAAGAGAGAGAGAGAGAGAAAGAGAGACAGATGGAGAAAGAGAGAGAGAAATAGTGAGAGCAAGAGAGAGAAAGTGAAAGAAAGAGAGAGAGAGAGAAAGAGAGACAGATGGAGAAAGATAGAGAGAAATAATGAGAGCAAGAGAGAGAAAGTGAAAGAGAGAGAGAGAGAGAGAAAGAGAGACAGATGGAGAAAGAGAGAGAGAAATAGTGAGAGCAAGAGAGAGAAAGTGAGAGAGAGAGAGAGAGAGAGAAAGACGGAGGGAGAAAGAGAGAGAGAAATAGTGAGAGCAAGAGAGAGAAAGTGAAAGAGAGAGAGAGAGAGAGAAAGAGAGACAGATGGAGAAAGAGAGAGAGAAATAGTGAGAGCAAGAGAGAGAAAGTGAAAGAGAGAGAGAGAGAGAGAAAGACGGAGGGAGAAAGAGAGAGAGAAATAGTGAGAGCAAGAGAGAGAAAGTGAAAGAGAGAGAGAGAGAGAGAAAGACGGAGGGAGAAAGAGAGAGAGAGAGAGAGAGAAAGACGGAGGGAGAAAGAGAGAGAGAGAGAGAGAAAGACGGAGGGAGAAAGAGAGAGAGAGAGAAAGACGGAGGAGAAAGAGAGAGAGAGAGAGAGAGAAAACGGAGGGAGAAAGAGAGAGAGAGAGAAAGACGGAGGGAGAAAGAGAGAGAGAGAGAGAGAGAAAGACGGAGGGAGAAAGAGAGAGAGAGAGAGAGAGAAAGACGGAGGGAGAAAGAGAGAGAGAGAGAAAGACGGAGGGAGAAAGAGAGAGAGAGAGAAAGACGGAGGGAGAAAGAGAGAGAGAGAGAGAGAAAGACGGAGGGAGAAAGAGAGAGAGAGAGAAAGACGGAGGGAGAAAGAGAGAGAGAGAGAGAGAGACGGAGGGAGAAAGAGAGAGAGAGAGAAAGACGGAGGGAGAAAGAGAGAGAGAGAGAAAGACGGAGGGAGAAAGAGAGAGAGAGAGAAAGATGGAGGGAGAAAGAGAGAGAGAGAAAGACGGAGGGAGAAAGAGAGAGAGAGAGAGAGAGAGAAAGACGGAGGGAGAAAGAGAGAGAGAGAGAAAGACGGAGGGAGAAAGAGAGAGAGAGAGAAAGACGGAGGGAGAAAGAGAGAGAGAAAGAAAGACGGAGGGAGAAAGAGAGAGAGAGAGAAAGACGGAGGGAGAAAGAGAGAGAGAGAGAAAGACGGAGGGAGAAAGAGAGAGAGAGAGAGAGAGAAAGACGGAGGGAGAAAGAGAGAGAGAGAGAGAAAGACGGAGGGAGAAAGAGAGAGAGAGAGAAAGACGGAGGGAGAAAGAGAGAGAGAGAGAAAGACGGAGGGAAAAGAGAGAGAGAGAGAAAGACGGAGGGAGAAAGAGAGAGAGAGAGAAAGACGGAGGGAGAAAAGAGAGAGAGAGAAAGACGGAGGGAGAAAGAGAGAGAGAGAGGGCTAAGTGTTAAAACAAAAAGGGAAAAGGAAGGAAACTCTTGGACGAATTTAGGATAGAAATAGCCGACGATTTGCTGTAAACATTAAATGTCGAATTCATCATCTCATTTTGGACCAGTGAAAGGGGTTGGGGGGGGGGCACATTTATGGCCTGGATTTTTTTCCGAAAGAGGAGATGGGGGCTGTGGTATGCAATATGGTCGTTTTTTTGATACACTGTCAGAGGTGTCTCCTTCCGTCGCCTCTTCCCATCTATACCCGCTCTCCTTATTCTGAAGTTTCAAAACAAACACATAAATGACTCATTGCCAAGAGTTTAAACTGCGTAGTTTGGGATGATATCATGGCCTCATTGTGGCCATGCATTGGTCACTGAGGAAAGTGGCCAAGTCGGGAAAAGGAATGCTATTAAAAAATTTAAACATTGAGACCGAATTCCCCCTTTTTGAGAATCGAACTGAGAGTATAGTTATTATTTGATGAGGATGACTAAAGTCAGTTGAAACAATTGAGTTGTAAAGATTTCATTCTTTTTTTAGCGGCCCCCGAAAGGGGAATAGACGCTATTAGTTTTGTGTGGTCTGTTAAAAAAAATATTTTATTTTACAATTGCATTGCTAAGTTAAGTAAGTTCTGTCATACTAAGTACTACATTTATAAAAAAAACAAACAACGGAAATAACGGGAACAACGGAAATAACGGGAACAACGGAAATAACGGGAACAACGGAAATAACGGGAACAACGGGAATAACGGGAACAACGGAAATAACGGGAACAACGGAAATAACGGGAACAACGGAAATAACGGGAACAACGGAAATAACGGGAACAACTGTAAGCAATGATTTCGGAAATAAGTGCCTGTAGGAATGTGCAAGTTTTAACATTTCTTTCTCTCTCATACTTTTATCATGCTCTGTTTGTTAGGGTCTAAACTCTTCTGCAAATCTGCAAATGTTGAGGACCTTTAAGAGAACGTTTTCCTTTATTGTGTATGATATCGACCCTTTTATTTTGACTTGCATATGCATATTATTCCGTTAATAGATTGTCTCTGTTTAGCTTCAGTAGTCTGCATGAATAGACAGTAATGACACTAAAGCAAACATCCTAAACAAATACTTTGCATCAGCATTCTCAGCCCCAGGAGACAAAGACATATTTCTTAATTTAGTAGTATAAGAAAATGGAATTAAAAAACTATTAGCCAACACCAAACCAAATAAAGCGTCTGGACCTGATGGTATTCCAGCTAGATTACTCAAAGAACTAAGCAATGAGCTAGCCCCAGTGTTCAAAATACTCTTTCAGGCATCGCTTAACCACGGCAGAGTACCAAAGGACTGGAAAGAAGCTAATGTCACCCCCCTATTTAAAAAAGGAGAAAAATCTGATCCAGGAAACTACAGACCAGTATCACTTACCAGCATCACATGTAAAATACTAGAACACATAATATGTAGCAACATCATAAACCACTTAGACAAACATAATGTCCTCACCCCATACCAACATGGCTTTAGGAAATATAGATCATGTGAAACACAACTAATAGGACTAATTGATGATTTCTCAAAAGGTTTAGATAATAGTGAACAAATAGATGCTATCTTACTAGATTTTTCCAAGGCTTTTGACAAAGTTCACCACCATAGTTTGCTTAAAAAATTAAAATATTTCGGCATTAACGGTCCACTGCATCAGTGGATTAAAGATTTTCTGATAGGGAGAGAACAAACTGTAATAATAAATGGCTCTAAATCAACACCAATAACAGTAAACTCAGGTGTACCTCAAGGAACAGTCTTGGGTCCACTACTATTTTTAATTTACATAAATGATTTACCAAATTGCATTAGTTCAGGAACAAAAGTCAGATTATTTGCAGACGATTGCATAATATATAGAACAATAAAAACAACACAAGACACAGATATTTTACAAAGAGAATTAGATGAATTACAGAAATGGGAATCAAATTGGAGCATGTCTTTCCACCCAGAAAAATGTCAGTTGTTAAGAGTAACAAAAAAACTAAAACAAATTAATTCCACTTATCTTATTCATGGCAAACCAGTAACACAGACTAAAAACTCAAAATACCTAGGTGTTATAATAAATGAAAAACTGTCATGGAATCCACATATTGATGAAACTATAAAAAAATCCAACAAAGCATTAGGGTTTATTAAAAGAAATTTCTATAAATCAAATAAGAACATAAAACTAAAATGTTATTTAACCTTGGTTAGGCCAATAATAGAATATGCATCCACCGTGTGGGACCCCTCAACTCAAGAAAACATTAAGAAACTGGAACAAACACAAAATAGAGCAGTGAGATTCATAACAAACGAATATTCACATTTGACTAGGGTAACACCATTAGTAAAATCACTAAATTTAGAAAGCCTTCAGGACAGAAGACTCAAAAGTAAAGTAGCAATTATACATAAAACACTGAACCATAATCTTCAAATACAAAAACAAAATTTAATAAAATACTCTGAAAGACACAAAAATAAAGGCACATTCCTCGTCCCATATGCTAGGACAAATTTGTACAAATACTCCTTCTTCCCTAGTGCTATTAGAGCATGGAATGGGTTGCCTGAGCTAGCCAGAAAAACCAGTGACTTGGCAGAATTTAAGTCATTGGTTGATATGCATGACTAAATGCATGACGCGTAGGACGTAATCATCTTCTTTTTTGAAGTAACGTCTGTATTATATAAGATAAGAAGATAAGACACGTTGACTTGTCAGTAGTCTCAATGAATAGACAGTAATGACACTTTGACTTGTCAGTAGTCTCAATGAATTGAATGCGATGACGAATCACTTTAAAAAAAAATTGATGCAAACACATTTTTCACATGTTCTCAGACATTTAGGATGACTGGATTTCGGTTTGTCTCACTATCAACTATCATGTTCTTGAACCCGGGCCAGCGGGCAATCTTACACGCAAATTGTTCCCTCTACCCAATTTCCCCCCTGTTCTTGCAACATTCTTAGATCCGCCTCACGTGCGCCCCCCCTGCCCCCACACAGTCCATCAAATTAGATAAATATGTCACCGACGTAATGGCTGTATAAAAGGGAACGAACTAGCCGCACGCATGCGCGACGTTACAACTGTTTACAGAGGGTGTTATTGTAAATGTTACTCACCGCCTGCTCGTCATCTTTGATTCATCAGACATCGACAATTAACACACACAGACACACACACACACACACACAGACAAACGCACACACACCGCGCGTGCACTTTTTATAAACATCGGGATATAAACATGATGACACCAGACGGGTGAGACAACAAGGTCACAAGCAAAGGCCTGGCCGACCCCTCCCTCTGCTCTGTTGTCGGAAACATCAAATGTTCCTAAATTATGATTCACAAAATAATTCAACAACCAAACCTTATCCATATCATTATAACGTCGAAAAAACAAAAGAGAGGGGGAGGGAAGAGGAACATTTCCTCGATTACCTCCCTTGCATTACAAAAAAACCATTTACTCAGTTTCCTCCCTTTTTTTTTTTTTTTTTTTAAATTGTAATAAAGTCGAACGTACAAAAACAAGAACAACAAAACAATATTTAACCCTTAAGGCGCGTGAGGTAGTTTAGCCTCCATTGTTTATGCACTCATTGTAAAACAGCTCAACACTTTAAGGGTTAAGGATTTATTCCAAACAATAGTGATTTAAAGCCATTGTATGTTTCTGGGCCTTGGGTAAAGGGTTAAAGCGCTCGGCTTCCGAACCAAGCGGTCTCCATTTGAATCTCAGTGAAGACTGGAATTGTGAATTACTGGATTTCTAGGCTGCACTTGAATCCACCCAGCTCTAGTGAGTACCTGACTTTCGTTATGAAAAAATTAAAGGCGGTTGGGGGTTGTGCTGATCAAACGATATCTTCGTTAACCGTGGGTCATAGAAATAGATGGCATTTACATCATCTGCCCAATAGATCGCAAGGTCTGAATGGGGAACTTTATATCTTTCTTACTAGTGTGTTTCTGGTGAACTTGCAGCGGGACAATTATCCACCACATAGATCTCATTAGTCATTTATTAATGATATATATATATATAGAGAGAGAGATTTTTGTTCCGTAATATTTCCCCACCCCTTTTTCTATGGTGACGGTGAGAAGTTAACGATTGGTTGGTGGCTATGCAGTGTGAATGATGTAAGATAGGCGACATTATCGTAAGCGGTCTTGGGTACGCCAGACGACTTCAGATTGCAAGAGTGAAAAGACGTGTTTTTGTAGAGAGTTCGATTTTGTTCAGAAATATCCTTTTAATATTATGACTAAAGTCTACTCCATTTATTTCATTTCATATCAAGAAATTAAAATAAAAAAGTTATATCTAGATTTGTTCAAAAAAAAATTGTTATTGAAGTTACATGTATTTTAATTTTTTAAAGTTAAAATAGAATACGCCTACAACTGTTTAGTTGTCTACCAGCGGTTTGGTGCTACAAGTCAACGAGATTCAACAACACCCACATCTAAATTTAAAAATAAAATGTCTGAACTTTAGAACTTTAAGCTCATTTCAACAATCTCGGGTAGAGGCGACAAACAGCACGTGGATCTGAACCAGCATCCTTTAGTCAGGCCACAAAGCATTTAATCACTCCACCACTACGTCTCTCAGTTCGTCGCTACAGTTGTGGGCAAAAATTTTAGACCCGAGGATTAGATCAATTTCCGAGACGTGAGACGCATCACTATACATAACTGTTGACGCGAGTAGGGGGCAATTTTGTGTGTTTGTGTAATCAGGGAAAGCGCAAACAGGGACGTAATCGAATAACTTGGCGCCACACTTTTATGGAGGACCTCAGAGCAGTAGACATCAGGTTGGAAAAGGCTTCAGGCATTGCCAGTGACAGATCTTTATGGAGACAGCTTGCCGCCCAATGTGCCAAACGGCGAGGGAGGATCTAAGTCTATGTAAATAAGTCATAATCAAAGCGGTCACTCTGACCTGGTCCAAGTTTAACTATTAGATCAACAGTCTGTGTAAGTGACCCGAGTTTAACTATTAGGTTAGCTGTATGTGTGACTGACCCGAGTTTAACTATTAGGTTAGCTGTATGTGTGACTGACCCGAGTTTAACTATTAGGTTAGCAGTCTGTGTGACTGACCCAAGTTTAACTATTAGATCAGCAGTCTGTGTGACTGACCCAAGTTTAACTATTAGATTAACAGTCTGTGTGAGTGACCCAAGTTTAATTATTAGATCAACAGTCTGTGTGAGTGACCCAAGTTTAACTATTACATCAACAGTCTGTGTGACTGACCCAAGTTTAACTATTTGATCAACAGTCTGTGTGAGTGACCCAAGTTTAACTATTAGATCAGCAGTCTGTGTGAGTGACCCAAGTTTAACTATTAGATCAACGGTCTGTGTGAGTGACCCGAGTTTAACTATTAGATCAACAGTCTGTGTGACTGACCCAAGTTTAATTATTAGATCAACAGTCTGTGTGAGTGACCCAAGTTTAACTATTAGATCAACAGTCTGTGTGAGTGACCCAAGTTTAACTATTAGGTTAGCTGTATGTGTGACTGACCCGAGTTTAACTATTAGGTTAGCAGTCTGTGTGACTGACCCAAGTTTAACTATTAGATCAGCAGTCTGTGTGACTGACCCAAGTTTAACTATTAGATCAACAGTCTGTGTGAGTGACCCAAGTTTAATTATTAGATCAACAGTCTCTGTGAGTGACCCAAGTTTAACTATTACATCAACAGTCTGTGTGACTGACCCAAATTTAACTATTTGATCAACAGTCTGTGTGAGTGACCCAAGTTTAACTATTAGATCAGCAGTCTGTGTGAGTGACCCAAGTTTAACTATTAGATCAACGGTATGTGTGAGTGACCCGAGTTTAACTATTAGATCAACAGTCTGTGTGACTGACCCAAGTTTAATTATTAGATCAACAGTCTGTGTGAGTGACCCAAGTTTAACTATTAGATCAACAGTCTGTGTAAGTGACCCGAGTTTAACTATTAGGTTAGCTGTATGTGTGACTGACCCGAGTTTAACTATTAGGTTAGCTGTATGTGTGACTGACCCGAGTTTAACTATTAGGTTAGCAGTCTGTGTGACTGACCAAAGTTTAACTATTAGATCAGCAGTCTGTGTGACTGACCCAAGTTTAACTATTAGATCAGCAGTCTGTGTGAGTGACCCAAGTTTAACTATTAGATCAACGGTCTGTGTGAGTGACCCGAATTTAACTATTAGATCAACAGTCTGTGTGACTGACCCAAGTTTAATTATTAGATCAACAGTCTGTGTGAGTGACCCAAGTTTAACTATTAGATCAGCAGTCTGTGTGAGTGACCCAAGTTTAACTATTAGATCAACGGTCTGTGTGAGTGACCCGAGTTTAACTATTAGATCAACAGTCTGTGTGAGTGACCCAAGTTTAATTATTAGATCAACAGTCTGTGTGAGTGACCCAAGTTTAACTATTAGATCAACAGTCTGTGTGACTGACCCAAGTCTAATTATTAGATCAACAGTCTGTGCGACTGACACGTACTGATATGAAGTACCAAGTAAAGTGTTACAGAATGAGTTGGAAAAGGCTTCTGGTAAACATCTTCCCGCCATTTCATCATTCGCGCATATCATTAACGTCCGCCTGGGGAAGTCAAAAGCTGGTGTACGTGAGTCATTGCTAGTATAGCTTCCTCCGATTTTTAACACCCAGATTCTAGGTATTTTTGACTTACACAAAAATACTCTTATTAACATTTAATAGCTCCCTTGTCTTGCGGTACGAGCGCTGTGCTGTCTGTCCGTCGTCTCGATGGTCACGGACTCATTCTCTTTCCGCTGCCATTCCCCGTCGTCCTGAAGGAGGTTTGGAAAAGGGAGGAGATTAACTCTGAAGGAACATCCGAAACATATCAAACATTTTACATACACCCCCTCTAATCTTCATATTGATTTAAGTTTCTTTGGGGGTGAAAGGATAAGGGACAGCACTTTTTAAAAAATTTTAATTCCCCCCCCCCATTTCTCCATATAACTTTCCCCTCTTTTTCTTCTTTCTTTTTGTACATCCTTGTTTAAAGAAACAATGTTAACCTAATTTAGAACTTTAAAATGTAATTAAAGAGCAGACTACTATTACTGTTATAATGGAGCACAACACACTGCATTATGAAGAGATACCATTGAGATAGCAGTCCGGAATGGCTGGCTAATTTCATAGTATAAGTTAGTAAGCAAAGGGCCAAGAATACAGTACAGCTTCTAAAGAAGGCTAAACTGAATGATGGGAAGGTGCTTCAGTCCATGCGGGGGCATCAGAGAGCGGGAGGGAGTGATGGATCACATGACCAGCATAGAATGACGTGACGGACCCGCAATTCAGCTTCATTATTTAATAATTGTAATTGATACGCTCATGCAACTGGGTCACCTTAATCAAGAAGTAATCTAATGGTATATAACACACAGGCAGTTCCGCCGCGAGGCTTGTGGCCTCCTGCCTGCAAAATTTTAAAATGCCGCCCCGCCACCCCCCCCTTTTTTTTTTATAGAAATAAAATTAATTAATACTGAGCTGGACACTGTACCAAAAGTGCCTTTGATTTAAATCCATTTTTGTAGACCAGTGACGACCTACCTTCTTCAGCCCACGGGCCAAATAAATTCTCCACACTCTTGTCGCGGGCCACATCATTGCGAAAATGGAAAAGCAATAGAGCAGACGACAATTTGATTAGAAAAAAGTTGTAATCAATATTATTTCTATAGCAATTAGTTGGAGGTTTCAAGTTATTTTACCGAAACCAAATTCTGAATGACAGTCTGCAATGCAAACACTCCATTCAAACAGTCATGCTTTGTGTATGTTGTACGAAAAATAAAAACCTGTCCACTTTTCTTTTTATTGTGTACACACAAAGCAAAGTTTTTGTTCAGCATTCCCATTTCATCCACACTTAAATGTTGAACAGCGAGCAACCACTCATGTTGCTACCAAAAGAAGTCAACTAAGAATGGGAAGAACACAGTTTAGTTATTTTTTTCATATCATATATTGTACACTCCCTTTTATTGTATTGTGGAGAGAAGTTCTAAAGGGCCGGATAGACACTGCATCGCGGGCCGGAAGTGGCCCGCGGGCCGTATTTATGACATCACTGTTGTGAACCATTCGTTTTTTTTTCTTTTCATAATCGCTCCGTTGTTGTTTCCCTTGTATCAGTTGTATCAGCAATTGGGCGAAATCACAGAAGATGTTCATGAGGTGTATAAGAACCAGAAGCAATAATAATTGTGATTAGTTCGGTATGAGACATATCTTTTGGTGTCAAATAAAATATTCGTGGATCCTCTAAAAGCCAGACATTGCCGATAATATTTCATTCTATAAGCCATTGACGGTGACACGTTTTCACCGTCCGTAAACTTTGATACTAATGATCACGATTGTACTACGGAGAGATGTGCATTGTCTCCACAATCATCTGTCATAAGCGAATTTAAATGTGCCTGCAAATTTAAAACACCACCATGACAAAATGAAGCAATTCAGCGGGGGGAATACAAAGTCAATAATCCAAAGTACAAGTCACTTATGCAATGACTTGAAAAAAGACACAGTAATGCAGTGTTTCTCAGGTATCTAGAAAAAAAAATGTCATTTTGGGGTGTCATTCAATAAGGAAAATGCCATTCCTAGGCGCGATAAAAAAAAAACCGGCATTATCCCGTAATTTTGGAATCTGATGAAAGAAGCTTCTCGCGCCTCAAACAAATGGAGAATTACTTAAGTTCAACATTTCTCGTAGATAGATTGAAAAATTTGATAATTCTTGCTATTGAGCGTGTTCTATGTAGGAAATAGAATTTTAATGATATGTTGTATGACTTCGCTACTCGCAAGGCTCGTAAAGTTCGTGGGATAAACTCTATCCGCAGAAATAAAAGAGTGATCTTTCCTTTACTTCTTCTTCTCGTTCAAACTCTTGAGCGAAGAAGAGAATAATATATAGATAGTCGACCGGCGGTGTGGCATACGCCGCTTTTTTGCAGGGCCGGCCTTAGGGCTACTGGCAACTAGAAGAGAAATGAAAAAGAGTATTTCACCTTGCGATGAGGCTTGAAAAGCTTAGGTGCAACAGCTACTTTTGATTTTCTAAAAGCAAACCGTTTAGTTTATAAAATTAATTATTAATTATGCAAGCGATTTTTTCCTAAAAGTACACCAATTCTAAAACAATTACATAAATGTAAGGGAGGTAAAGTTACAAGATGTATAACAAAGAAACACATTTTTTTTTTGTATTTTCAGTATCACAAAGTCAAATCTATACTAATAAAAGGCAAAGCCCTGACTCACTGACTCATCACTAATTCTGCAACTTCCCGTGTAGGTACAAGGTGAAATTTGGCAGGCGCATTCCCTACAGCTTACTTACAAAAGTGCAGCAAGTTTCGTTTCCCAATCGTACGCGTAACGGTCGTAACGGTCGACAACGTCCGCTCTGTGCTACACATTGCACGGCCACATCAGACTCACTGCTGATGTCCGAAGGGATATTGTGTTGTATGTGCTCAACAACTGGGACAGGTTCAAGGAGTGGACAGATGATGGTACGGGAGACAATTACACAACACAGGAGCACTATCACAGTGAACTCATTCATTCCTGTCGATCATTACGGGCTGCCTTCACCTTCGAGAGAACTGGCAGAGGTTACGTCGAATCCCGAGTACTTGTGGGAAACCTCTTACGACACCTCGGAGTTGGCCAATGTAGTCTCAAACAACGAGCCTTTGCTGAATGGTGATCAAAAGAGAGTTTACGAGCAAGTCATGAGGAGCGTTGTCTCGGGCACTGGCACGGTGTTTTTTCTTGATGCTCCAGGAGGAACTGGCAAGACATTCCTCATAAACCTTCTGCTTGCGAAAGTCCGAGCGGAAGGTGACATTGCTGTAGCTGTGGCTTCTTCTGGCATTGCAGCAACTCTTCTTCAGGGTGGGAGAACTGCTCATTCATCTTTCAAGCTACCTCTCAACCTCAGCCACACCACTGATTCGCCCTCCACGTGCAACATATCAAAGCAGAGCAACATGGCTGAAGTGCTAAGACAGTGCAAGCTGATTGTCTGGGATGAGTCCACCATGGCACACAGAGGGGGTGTCGAGGCTTTGGACAGGACCCTCCAAGACATCCGAAACACCACTACACGTATGGGAGGCTTGACAGTGTTGCTGGCTGGAGACTTTCGGCAAACCCTACCAGTCGTGCCCAGAGGAACACGCGCCGACGAAGTGAAAGCCTGTCTGAAGTCTTCGTACCTGTGGCGTCAAATCACTGTCGTCACTTTAAGAATAAACATGAGGGTTCATCTGAATGGCGACACAAGAGCCGGAGAGTTCTCTGATCTTCTGATGAGTATTGGTGATGGCAGCTTCAGTCAAGAAAATTCTAAAATAGCAATTCCCTCAAATCTCTGTCTCCTGGTGAAGACCTTGCAAAACCTTCGTTACAATGTTTATCCCAATCTAAGAACTCTCCAGCATATAGACGTGTTATGGTTGAGGGAGAGAGCTATCCTAACACCACGAAACGACATGACCACGGCCATAAACCACGTTTTACTCCAAGAACTCCCCTCACAATCTAAAACATACCAGTCTGTGGATTCAGTTGTGGAAATGGAAGACGCGGTGCACTATCCGGTAGAGTTTCTCAACTCTCTGAATCCTCCAGGCACTCCTGAGCATCGTCTCATTTTGAAGGTTGGGGCACCGATAATGTTGCTGAGGAACTTGCAGCCACCTAAACTGTGCAACGGCACCAGACTTCAAGTCACGTCTCTGCAGAAGAACCTCATTGAGGCAACTATTTTCACTGGCAGTGGCTCAGGAGAGACAGTTTTGATTCCTCGCATCCCCGTCATCCCCTCTGGCCTCCCATTTCAATTCAAACGCCTCCAATTCCCAGTAAGGCTCTGCTTCGCTATGACAATCAACAAGTCTCAGGGACAGACACTACAAAAGGTTGGCATTGACTTGAGACAGGACTGCTTCTCACATGGGCAACTGTACGTCGCATGCTCAAGAGTAAGCTCGGCGCAGGATTGGTCATACTGCAGCCGGAGGGCCGAACTGACAACGTGGTGTACAAAGAGATCCTCAACAAATAACTGTGTATTGGTACATGTATGTTTCTTCTCTATTTCAAAAGGTTTACTTTTTTTTCTTAGTAATGAAATATTTAAGGCAGTACATATGACACATTATTTTTACTTATCGGACTAACATTGCAAAAAGCCACACAAAAACTGCGTTGTTCCGGTTATTCCAAAAATACATGCGCTACATTCCCTGCGGTAACACTCCTGGCACAAATGAGAATGTTTTGTTGTTACATGTAGGCCTATTAATTAAAGCAAATTTGAAATGTTAATGCAATAATCCTCCCGCTGCAAAGCGCGGGTATTTTGCTAGTATATTTATAAAATGTACAATAAATGTTCACAAGAAATATAAATATTTTAGTTACAGGTGTTTCTTCTGGTCAACTAGCTGCTAAAATTAAAAGAAAACATTTCTGTTTGTTTATAAAGGCTAAGAATGCACTTTGTATGTAAATATCAAGCACATTTTTTATGGACTTTTTATGCTGCGACTTTCGTGCAGTAGCGTGACAATCAGCGACAAGCCACGGTGCTAATCAGTTCCTACAAAAAAATTTTAATAATCAGATTTTATTTTTTTGCCTTATTTAGAACCTCTTTCAATGGCAGACCCGTCGATTCTTTTATGTTGTCCTCCCATCGCTTACTCTTACTTCCTCTTCCTCTTTTTCCTGGTACTGTTCCCTTAAGGAAGGTGTTTGCGAGCCCCGAAGATCTTGTAATATGGCCATAGATTTTAAGCTTGCGTTTTTTTTTTACTATAGTTAGCAGGTCATTATGGGGTCTGATTGCTGCAGTAACCCTGCCTCTAATCTCTTGGTATGTGATGCGGTCTTTGAACGTGATACCTAGGATCCTTCTGGATTTATATTCTAATTAAATTCATTTTAGAGTCTAGATCTAGAATTTCTAGGTCTAGTTTAGACTAATATAGACTAGATCACAATATAGAATTTCAATTTCTAGACTTAAAGTGCAGATTTTGATTTGCAAACGTCTAGATCAATATTGCAATGCTATAATATACTGAAACTAATCTACTATTTTTGAATTTAATATTGCATTCAGTGTATTGATTGATTATCTAGCCTTTTTATTTTGCATAAATCTAATTTAAATTACATCTAAACTATTCCAAATTTGTATTTTAGATCTAGATGTAGTAGATATATATCTTAAGAGTGCTAAATCAGAAGTTTAGTTTAGGTACATATACATCGTTATTCCTGTACATTTAAATGATAAAGGCCAATAACTCTGTTGATAACTGTGCTGAGACATCGAAGTTCAAGCACCATATATATGTTCTTTTCTTCTTTGTTTTTCAATTACAAATCAATGCTGAAAGATTATCTAAAATCGCTCGTCTGACATGTTGTACATATCCGATAGTTGTCATGCCGTAATGTGTAAAATATTTCTTTATCATAATAGGCTATTAGTTTGTGACCAGTTTGTTATTAAGTTAAGAGCTATGCCTGGTTCTGCGGTTAGCGTGCTGAACTGATTATCTCGACGGTTCCGGGTTCATACCCTGCTCGCTGCCATCCTCGTCCAGTGAGAAGTTAATTATTTTTAACTTAGAAGGAACATCCGAAACATGTAAAACAGAAAAAAAACAAAAACTTTTTTTTTTACAACGGCAAATGAATCTTTGAAACATTATTACTTTTAACCATCAAAATAAAATCACATCTTGAATATTCCTTCCGAATAGGCGGATCAGACAGGGCTCCAACTCCGACGGGGGCCACCTCTGAGTTTGTGGGATAACACAAACTCTTATTGTAATCTTGTTTTCTTCAGATTAATTTTCATTTCTCTACCACGCTGCTTTACATAATGCAGCGATGCTCGTCACTGTCACGCCTAAAACCGTGAAATAGGTGAAAGTATTGATTGTTTTTAATAAAACAAAGAAACAGTGAATTATTATTCATTTTAAAGCAAACTATTTTATTCCCAAAAAATATAAATTAAAGGCAATGCGGCTCCTTCCACAAGAAGGCGCTAGCATTATACACTTAGAAGATAAGTTTAAAAACTGGTCAATACGTGTGCTCTGTTTATTAATGGTAAAAGGATTAAAGAAAAAACAAGATCTAGTAGGAAATAGCTAGAAGCAGAATAACCGAATGTATCTCCGATGTTTTCACATTTTGAAGAGGAGAAAAGTCTTGTGTCGAAACGATTTATAATCTCTGTATTCGATTACTTATTTATCGATACTATTTCAAATTTAGTTCGAATACTTTCATTTTCTTCCACTCTCATAGCATCTTACTTTAAACAATTTCGATACCGACTACGCGTGCAGCTTATCTAGAATCTCGATTCCGCTGAAATCTGTTGATTAAAGTATCGCCCACTCGGATGTGTTATCCACGCCCACGCTCAAGTGTCGAGATGCTGCCCCCCCTCCCGTTTCCAGTCTCCCCCTTTACCCCAACTCCCGCCACCACCAGGAAGCGGTCATTAGATGGTCACAGCGAGGACGTCCTGAGGTACTTGATGGACATGACAGTCTGGCGATCCAGCAGGCTCGGTGCACGGTTTATTGAACTGGTTACGTTTGACAGTGAGGAACTCTTTGTCACTGAGAATAACAAAGTTAACATGTACATTTCCTGTTTCACTCTCTAACTCTCTTTTTGTTTCTGTTTCTCTTCCCTTCTCTCTCTTTCTTTCTTCTCTCTTCTCGCTCTCTCTCTCTTTGACTCTCACCCTTTCTCTCTCCTCTCTATCTCTCTGTATCTTTCTCGATATCTTTCTCTGCATCTGTCTGTATCTTTTTCTGTATCTCTATGTATCTTTCTCTGTATCTCTATGTATCTTTCTCTGTATCTCTATGTATCTTTATCTCTCTCTGTATCTCTCTGTATCTTTCTCTGTATCTCTCTATATATCTATGTATCTTTATATCTCTATGTATATTTCTCTTTATCTCTGTATCTCTCTGTATCTTTATCTATATCTCTCTCTGTGTATCTCTCTATCTTTCTCTATGTCTCTATGTATCTTTCTGTATATCTTTCTCTTTATCTCTATGTATCTTTCTCTGTATATCTTTCTCTGTATCTCTATGTATCTTTCTCTTTCTGATTCCACTAGAATGGGATAAATAATTACGGAGAGAAAGATTTGGTTTTATTCCCACTTTCCAAACTGTCATCTTCAGGTATGCCCAACTCGTATTGACAACCAACCACGGATCTATATAACAAAAAAAAAACCAAACCAATGAAATATCTGCACGATGGCTGATTGGTTAAGCGCTTGGCTTCCGAGCTTGGGGTCCAGTGAATACTGGCATTTTTCGCATTTCTTTATTTCTAGAAGGCGCCCCTGAGTCCACCCAACTCTAGTGGGCACCTGACTTGATTTGGGAAAAGGAAAGGCGGTTGGTTGTCGTGTTGGCCGCACGACACCCTGCTTGTTAACAGTAGCGCCAAAGAAATACATGACATGCAAAGTTACGAGACGTTTGAGGACGAGGTAGAGCATGAACACTTGTAATGGTCGTCGCAAGTTCAACTTCCTGTTCAGCAAGACATCTTGTAGCAGGTCCATTTTGTTCATACAAAAGATATCAACAAAATGATGGTATAAGTACTTCTAAGCACCAGTGGCGTAGCCAGGGTGGGGGAATGGAGGGTGTCCAAATTTTAAAATCCCCCCGAGCCACCACTTGAATGGGGCTCCCAAATGAGTGTCCGAAATTCTTTTTTTACATTAAATATTACGCCATTATCTCATGTCATGATGTCAAATGACTCCATATGTCCCCCAGAGAGCCCTCAAAAGCTACGGTCTGCGGGCTTTTTCAGTGCACGGACCAAAGGTTTGGAACTCACTCCCCATTGCTCTCAGACAGACAACATGCTGCACCACTTTTAAGAAGAACATTGAGACCTACTTGTTTAAAACATTTTTAGATTAATTTTTTTTTAGCTGTCGTGTTTGTACAGCGCCTTGAGCCTACATTTTATTTATTTAAAGCGCTTTATAAATAAAATTATTATTAAATGTCAAAATGCAGGGGTCCCTAAAAAGGTTAAGCCCCTCGGGCCCCCAAATCTCTAGCTACGACACTGCTTAGCACACAAAATATACAAACTATTGACCGTACTAACGTGTGAAATACGGATAGAATCACCTTGGCGGAAACGTGCTGGAAAGTTCTGAGTCGATTTTGTTACAGCGGCCTCTCGCGAAAACTGTAAGAAAGGATTGACTTTGCAAGAGGAAGTGAGAGTTAGGTAGCACCCCATAATTTAACATTGTCAACTTTAATTTTCAACATTTTTTGAAATAGAAATAGTTTTTTTTTTCTTTATATTTAAATATAGATTTATAACTACAATGTAAATATAAAAAGATTTGGTCTTTAGACTAATTACAATTTGAACAAGCAAAAAATTATCATTATAAGAAAATAAAGCTTATCTAATGGGAGAACTTTGCGATCACAACTATATCTCTCAGTGATGTAGAAGTTATTTCTTTAATTCGATTTCAAACAAAATAAGTGATTACCATTAATTAATTGACTAATTGGTTGTATTTTTTAAAAAGTCGATTCTTGTTTTGTTAGA
Source organism: Biomphalaria sudanica (assembly GCA_036873155.1). Lineage (NCBI taxonomy): Eukaryota > Metazoa > Mollusca > Gastropoda > Planorbidae > Biomphalaria > Biomphalaria sudanica. The sequence continues at coordinate 260,476 of JAZGLO010002420.1, read as the reverse complement.
TACAATAAATAAGTGTTTCAATTTCAACTTGATCCGCGAATGTGCGTGGGATAAATAATATGAACAATTATATAAGGGGACAAAACCCCACATATTTAGCCATATCTGTCAATACTAAAGCATACATTTCCCTTGACGGCATTAAATAAAATAATTAATCACTAGCAGTTAATTGAGTAATTGTTTTTTTTTTAAATTTATTTATTCGTGTCTTGTACATGCCAATGAATAATTGTGCAAACGTTCAACTTGACCCGAGCATGGGTGTGGGAGAAATAACGTGTACAAACGTTTTACCCGACAGACAGTCAGACAGACAGACAGTCATTTAATAAGACCTTTGTTAAAAAAAAAGACCTCACTCGCGCCTCCTTTGTTAACGAGTCCTCACCTCTAGCCCTTACCCTTTGTTAACGAGTCCTCACCTCTAACCCTTACCCTTTGTTAACGAGTCCTCACCTCTAACCCTTACCCTTTGTTAACGAGTCCTCACCTCTAACTCTTACCCTTTGTTAACGAGTCCTCACCTCTAACCCTTACCCTTTGTTAACGAGTCCTCATCTCTAACCCTTAGCCTTTGTTAACGAGTCCTCACATCTAACCCTTACCCTTTGTTAACGAGTCCTCACCTCTAACCCTTACCCTTTGTTAACGAGTCCTCACCTCTAACCCTTACCTTTTGTTAACGAGTCCTCATCTCTAACCCTTACCCTTTGTTAAAGAGTCCTCACCTCTAACCCTTACCCTTTGTTAACAAGTCCTTATCTCTACCCTTACCCTTAACCTTTGTTTTAGGATCGTTTTTTTACGGCTGAAGTCTTTCAATGGTTCTTTTATAAGTACGGACCCAGCAGAGCTGATCAGTTGCGTGCTCGTGGTTGACAAAGGAAGTAGATCGATGCGCATGCGCGTGGGTTGTAAAGAGTGTCTCACGAACACAAAACCGGAGCCATTAAAGTTCGACAATAAGAGGGCAGTTTAACACCTTGGGAATAAAACCTTGAGCTTGTCCGTTGACCTATAGCAAGTATTATTCATGTAGGCGTAAACATTTTAATGTTTAAATTGGTTTTGTAGCAATCGTCAAAGGAAAGTAATCAGGTTTCATCGTGTAGTATCAGGTGAAGATTTTCATTTTATCTGCCAAATGATCAACGCGGACACATATACAGTTTCAATGACATTTGTCTATTTTAAGATGCTTCAACTTATAATCTAACCTCTTCAGTTCAACGGAATGGCCATACAGACTGGAGATTAGTTTCAGAAGACAATGTTTATTCTTAATCTAGCTCTATCGATTTATTCGGGAAGGACAAAGAAATCATTTTTGCTAACGCAAAGTTTATCTAAGGTAAAGAACTCCGCACTTACAACTATTTCTCTCAATAATGTAGAAGATATTTCCCTTGTCCTATATCCAACAAAATTATGACCAATAAATAACTGACTAATCTTTTTGATTCATTTATGTTTTGTTAGATACTATTTCTTCCAATAATGAAAAAGTTATTTACCTATTTCTGTATCAAACGAAATAATTAATTAGCAATAAATAATTGACTTATCTTTTTAAATTCGTTTATGTTTTGCTAGGTACAATAAATATGTGCTTCAACTTGAGCCGAGAATGGGTGTAGGAGAAATAACGTATACAATTATCTAATGGGACGGAACCCAAGAAATATATGTGAAAATTGAAGGAATAGTTTCCCTCGTTGGTATCAAACAAAATAATTAATTACCTGTAATTAATTGGCTAATTAGTTTAAAAAAAAAGATTCATGTCTTGTCTATGCCAATAAATAATTGTGCAAAGTTTCAACTTGAAAATAGAAGTGGGACAAACAGCGTGTACAAACGTTTTACCAGAAGAAAGATAGACAGACAGACTGATTTGATATAACTATTGGTAATTTGTTTTTAGGAATCTTGAACAAGGTAAATAAATCGTACTTGACAGGTGTGGTGGTCTAAGTTGAATTAGTCTCGTTGAGGAATCTTGAGCTTCTAGTGAATTTTTTTAAAAAATTCAATTTAAAAAAACAATCATGTAAACATTTACAAAGATACCTTCCCCCTTTTTTTTTCCTCCCCCTTTCACAACTGGTCCAGACAAATGATAGGATCATAGCGCATTGAGAAATCTAAAAACTAAAACAAAAACAATTGGTAACAATATTTCTGTCGCACAGTTTTATATGTCTAGGTCAATTATACACATAATTACAAAATTGACACAGTTACACTTTATAGAAGCTTTGTTTTTGTTTTATTATTTAGAATTTTTTCAAAATGTTTTTGTCGTTTTAATCTACATAATATTTATTTAACTTTTTCTAAACATTAACTGCAGAATGACAAGATGGTTGCTGTACTGTAGCCCTAGTCAGCTAATCCTAACCTAGCCTGTAGCAGTGGCGTGGCAACCATGGTGCGAAGGGGTTTAAATGTGTCGAGGCCAATGACGAACAGGGGCCTACTGGAACCTTTATAATTAGATAAAAAATTTGGCATTTTAAAATTTCAAATGTTTGGAATTCTCATACAATTATACTTTTAGCCCCAGTTGTATATTTAGCGTTACTAAATTATATTCCTGGCGTATACAAATGCACATGCTAGGCTTTGCGAGCATACCGAGGAAACTCCCACCATATTCCTTCACCGTACCAATTAGCCGTGAGGATGTCCACCATAAGACGACCCATTAAGGCACGATGTGCAGATAGTGACATGTTTGTTAGGGGGTATCTTCCATCCCCGCCAGTGCAATGGACTCGGTTCGTGTTTGAAGATGAATTGCTACAAAAGACAATAACAGCAATAGATAGCCCCCCCCTTTTTTTTTTTTTTTTTGAAAATACACTATTACATGCTGATAGACTCAATTTAGTTTTTATGATACCAAATCTAGGTAAAGCAGAAGTTGGCGGGGGGGGGGGCGCACAATCATATTCCTGACCCCGGCCACATGGTAACCTTGCAACTCTACACCGGGGAAACCCCCCCCCCCCGCCCTTGATTCTCTGTACCACATCAGCCCGTGCGGATGACCACCACAAGACGACCCATTAAGGAACGGTGTGTAGATAGTGACATGTTTGTTAGGGGGTATCTTCCATCCTCGTCACTGCAATGAACTCGGCCCTTACAGCACACCAACAGGGGTTCTATTTTGCTTTCCTAGCGCCCTAACCGTCTCATCGAGCGACCCCGTGTCCACCCGGGGGAAACGTTGGGGCGCAGAAGCGTTGTCCGGATAACATCCAGTTTGGCTCTTTATTATGTCCTCTAAAAGGAGGAACGTTAAAATGTCTACATAGAATTTAAAAAAAACCCTCAAAAGATCATGAAATAGAACACTATTTCATCAAACGTTTAAAATAATCTTTAAATATTAAAAAATATCAAAAGTATAATAAACGGTTGTTACGTTCTTTGATATCAAGCCTAAAAATAACTTAAAATGTTCCTCAAAGGTAGACAACTGTATAACGAATCGCTATAAACATTAGGAAACCTGCAGGATTCAAAATTCAAACAAAGAATGTTTGGCATTCGAGACCTTCGCTGTTTTGGAGTCAAAGAATAAGATAAACAAACGCAGACTCAGCTTGTAGATAAGACGTTGTCTGTTGTTGATTTTCAAAGTAGAAAACAAAATGATCAAATAAATATTCTTGTGCCCCTTTCAGGCCTTGTGGTCTATAGGGCAGATGATGTAAAGTCACCTGTTTCTTATGCCCACAGTTAACGAGGGTGTCATGTGGCCAGCACAACAACCAACCGCCTTTACCTTTACCCAACTATACCCGTTAAAGGCAGTTGGAGCTGAGTGGACTCAGAGGTGCCCTAAAGATCCCGATGTTAAAAATCACTGTTTTTTTTATACCAGGATTTGAGCCCGGACCCGTCAGTTCGGAAGTCAAGCGCTCTACCACTCACCCACCGCGCCTCCGTCCTACAATATGTTTATTATATAATCTATTGGTGTCATAAAAGTTGCTCTACAGTGACTGAAACAGATTACACCCGAGCAATGAGCCACGTGATACGCGGCTGATCTTCAGTTGAGATGATTCTTGTTGAATAAAGCCATCTGTTTCTTTGGCCAAAGAGCAGGGTGTCATGTGGCCAGCACAATGACCAACCGCCTTTATGCTCTCCAACTTAAGTCCGGTACCCATTAGAGTTGGGTGGACTCAGATGCGCCCTAAAAATCCGGAAATTCATTGAGATTCGAACCCAGGACCTCAGATTCGGAAGCCAATCACTTAACCACTCAGCCACCGCGCCCCCAAGTGGTTAGAGACAAAAAAATAGAAAGATACCAATCAATGACCTTTAAAAGTTGGGCTGGAACCTCTGCTGTTCAGACAACCTTTTCATTAGTCTTGAAGTCCAGAAGGTCATAATCAGGAGTGTAGAATACCACGCCCACAGGTACATGTTGTTTAAGACGACCATATCCGCACCCCTCAACTAGAGAACCTCCCCTCCCCCCACAAGCGCCCACGTACGCCATCAGCCACGATATAATCTGTGAGATTCAAATGTCAATATGTTTTTATGGTACATCGAGAAAATAAATAAAAAAAAATAATTGAAGATTTCTTTTCGTTTAGTTTCCAGATTCGTCTAGCATTAAAAAAGATTATAAATTTATGAGTAGGCTTTTTATGTGTTTGCGGTGGCTGAGTGGTAAAATGCTAGGCTTCCGATCCGGGGGTGGGGGGGGGGGCAAGCTCGAATCCTGGATTAAGAGTGAGATTTTTAATTTCAGGATCTTTAGGGCGTCACTGTGTCAACGCAGCTTTGATGTAAAAGGCGGCTGGTCGTTGTGCTGCCCACATGACACCCTCGTAAACCGTGGGACACAGATACAGATGACCTTTACATCATCAGCCCTATAGTTCGAATGTCTGAGAGGGGAAACTTTTTATGTGTTTCACTTGGAAAAGACAATTGTAGAAACCGTGCACACACACACACAGAGACACACCACACACACACACAGACACATTACACACAGAGAGAGAGACACACCACACACACACAGACGCACCACACACACACAGAGACACCACACACACAGACGCACAACACACACAGAGAGACACACCACACACACAGAGAGACACACCACACACACAGAGACACACCACACACAGACGCACCACACACACAGACGCACCACACACACACATATAGAGACACACCACACACAAACAGACGCACCACACACACAGAGAAACACACCACACACACAGAAAGACACACCACACACACAGAGACACACATACACACAGAGACACACCACACACACAGACGCACCACACACACACACACAGAGAGAGACACACCACACACACACACAAAGAAAAACACCACACACACAGACACACCACACACACACACACAGAGAGACACACCACACACACACAGAGACACTACACCATACAGCCCAGTGACATTGGATGCTTACAGACCTCCGTACATTCAAATGACACTCAATCGCAAGGTAGGCTTTGTCCGTCGGAATATGTGGAAACAGTGAATTTGTGACGACATAACTTTGGGACCGCGGTTGTGTACCGATGATTGGCCTCTTTAGAGTCACGTGAGAAATTGCACATGGGAGACGTCATCTCATGCCAGGGACAGAGACAGACTTTGGGAAAGTAAAAGTCGTTGTGCTGGCCACTTTGTACCCTCGTCAACCACCGCTCACATAAACAGACGATCTATACATCATTTGCCATTTGAGCCCAAGGATTTAAAAGTTGAACCTCACCCGTGTTTTTTTTTTTACCAAGCTTATATCAACTCTGTCTGTCTGTTTGTATGGTAAAAAGTGTCTACACTACACCTTATTTCTCCCACACCCATTCTCGGATCAAGTTGAAATTTCGCACAATTATTCATCGACATAGACAAGACATGAATCAATAAAAAAAAAAGTAACCAATTATACAATTAATTAATGGTAATTAATTCTTTGGTTTAGTATCAACAAGGGAAACTTATACGTCAAGTATTCACAGACATGGCTAAATCTGTTACGTTTAGTCCCTCTTAAATAGTTGTTAACGCTATTTCTACCGCACGCATTCTCGGATCAAGTTGATACTTTAAACATTTATTTATTGTACCTAACAAAACAAGAGTAAAAAAAAACAAAAATTGTTGGTAATTAATTATTTTGTTTGATATCGAATAGGGGAAATAACTAGTAATTTATTGGTAGATATAGTTTTAAGTTCGGAGTTCTTCCCCTTTAGATAAGCTTTGTTTTTTTTTTTTAGATTTTTTATTTTTTATTTTGCTTGTTTATGTTCATACGAATGTAGGTTCACTTTTAAGGCCAGGGGAGGGAGACAAAAGGAGAGGGCAATTTGAGTCAGGGAGGGGAAAGGTCTGGTAGAGTTTGGAGGACAGCGGAAAAGTCGGCAACTGATAATCCGGCAGTTTTGATCACTTAACCAGAGCAAAACAAAAAAAATGTTTATTCAGGTAAAATTCTTTGTAGGCAATAGTGTATTTCATTTGTCTGAGACCTGTTTTATATATATTCATTTTCATGTATATAACCGACTTTTTCAAAAACGTTGCTAGTCGGCGGTAACAAATAAAATTCAAGCTACCTTACTTATATTATGTTTTGTTACCAAGGTAATCCCTTCAGTACTGAATAACCAACCATTCATATTTCTCAGAATCCTTGGGCTTCCATAAGAAATAATGACAGATCCTTCCGAAAGAATCCCAGAAACTTCGTTTGTCTACAGCAAAGGACAATGGACAACACAGTGATCGTCAAGTTTGGACAGTTTATAAACAATTTTAACGTGAACTGTTGTGCAAACCGTAAACTTATGCTAGTGTCTTTTGTGTTTTTGGCAATGTAATCTCTTCAGTACTGAATTAAAAAAAAACATTTTAATATATTGTTATGACCCTATTGGCGGCGCAAAAGGGTTAACTATAGGCTCAGCTGACACACACGTGAATCACTCAGGTTAGCGGGGCCATGGACAAGGGACAGTACTACGATTACACGCAAATATGACCAATGTTATGGTCATGTGATCGAAAGCCCGCGTGTACGAGTAAGACAGTGTGTCGTATTGGCAGTTCAAGACCGGAGAGCGTTGCGACCGGGACTGTTAGTCAGCCATGAAGTCGGTCCTGGTGCAGTCCTCCAGTGAAACGTACGAGTCCAGGAAGAGATAGAGACAGTAGAGTTTTGTACGGTGATGTACAATGTAACATTTTAGTTGATGATGTGTTTGTTGCCAATTGTCTAGTATTGGCTGTTATCTACTTGACCATTATTAAAGTACCAGATTATTTGGAGCCTTTTTGTCAAGTTCTTGATGTGTTGATGTGTTGTGTTGTGTTTAGCAGTGCTTCCAGAAGGCTGGAGTAGGAGAGAATCGTAACAATATGCACTTTTTATCTTAATATCTTTTCTGTTTCATGCTTATAGCTTCTCAGTGCGCTAGGGTTCAAATCCCTTTTTTTTACCTGTTGGGGGGGACATCTGGGTGAAAGGTGTGCGCGCTTCCTTTGGGTGATCTTCGATAAAGTTCAGTATCCCATTGATCGCTGGAAACGCCCTTATCCAACGAACAGGCCTGGACTGGAAACCAATGATCCCAAATCCTGTCTGAGGGCCCCCAGCAAAGCGGCCATGGGCCGAATAAGGCGACTGTACTGTGTACACAGCGTACCGCGCCTCGTTCCCATGGCTCCACCAGCTATAAGTGGCCGAGGGCGGCGCTAACCATGGGGAGTTCAACTCATATTCTTATACTGTAACCGCCACGTTCCGTGCATGGACCGCCACTCCAGCTAACGGGATGTCGGCCCCCCTTGTGGAACGGTGTGGTGGACTCCTTGGACTGGGATGCTGGCCTTTGTTCCATCCCTACTCCGAGTGAGATTTAAAAAAAAAGAAAAAAAAAAAGCTAGCCCAGGGTATCCTGCCGAGACCTGGTTTGCGCCCCGCTCTTAGCCGCTACTAGACGTTTCCACCTAGACGCCATGCTGAGGCCACGGGGGCCGAATCCTCCACCTTTGGGTGCCCAGCAGATAGCTCGAGTCAGGATTTGAACTTGAGCCTGCATGCTAGGTGGTCCAGCGGTTTGTCTCGCCAGTTTATATATTGAATTGAAAATTGTTTTCTATTGAAAACAAAAACAGTTACATTGTGGTTTGTTTGGATGGCTGCCTGGTCTTGTGGGCTGTCGTCTTGATTGACCGGGATTTAAACCCCTGCCCGTCGCCATTTTTCCGTTCCTTGGTAGGAAGTGGTAGAGGATTGAGCTAGAATGTAACAATCTTCAAATCTGAAGGAACATCGGAAACGTGACTAAAGAATAGTTCCGACGAATATAGAGTCCAGCTTTTTTTCGGTCTTGGGATACAAACAAATTGTCGGGGGGGGGGGGGGAAATAGATCTTCAGTTTGCATTTCGCCGGCGTACCACAGAAAAAAGTTCATTCAAATAGAACTGAGTCTTAACGGCTTCATTTTCACTGGACAGAAGTCTCGAGAAATTGGATAGCATTTTGTCACGGGCGAAATATGGCCCGCGGGCGGTAGGTTGGGAATCACTTATCTAGATCTATTAAACGCTGTGATACTCAAAATGTTCTTTTACGCATTAAGTTCAAATGGGTGAAATTAAATATAACAATACTTATTAATCTACATAGCCCCAAACTCAGAAGACCTGTTATTGTAATTTCTAACTTTACCATTCAATCATAATTAGCAAGGCCCATAACTGGCATGTTTATAACACATTTTTTTGGTTTTTCCCCCTGTTTGCAGACTTACACTTGATACCATTGTTCTCTTATCGAAAGTTGCGCAATGAACTCTTGAACTTTACCACTCCTATCAGATCTTGGTTTTTTTACAGTATTTTTCTGACCTTAGTTCTTGTTTCTTTTTACTTTGACTTTTGGCCAACAGCAAATTGAAACAATTGGTTACTTCCGTTTAAGTGTGTCAACTGTCAATGGAGGTCTAAAAATAGACACTGATAGCAAAAGTAAAGAGATTTTTTTTTCTCCTCCTAGTATCGTATTCAGGAATCCATGGGTAACTAGTGGTAAAGTTTTTTTTACTCTGAAACAACAGGGCTGGAGTTCAAGTCCTATTGACAATCAAAATTTGAATTTCAAGATATTTAGGACGCCCCTGAATTTACCATGGTATTTCTGAGTACCTGTCATATGTTTGGGAGAAAGTTTATAAAACTTGGAAGTTTTAGGCTCCCCTAACATGCCACAATGACAAAAGTATTCAATGGTGCCCCTAACCATTCCCCCTCCCCCCTTTCTAGACTCATTAGGTGTTCATGAACCCATTACTTAAGACTTGATAATTATATTAAAAACGGTATTCATATAGGTAATAACCTAAGGGAACTAATTCAGCTTATATTACCACTTCAGTCAAAAACTATTTCTTGCCCTTGATCAATAGTTAATTAACTAATTGGTTGATTTTTTAAAATTGATTATTGTGTTGTCAGGTAAAAAGAATAATTATGCGAAATTTAAGCTTGATCAGAGATTGGGTGTCTCAGCAGCAGCGTTTTGAGTTAGTTCGAAGTTCGAAACTAACAATATTTATAAAAACTTCTTCTTTCGTAAGCACTTGCCTGGCACAGTGGCTAGTGTGATTGCTTAAGGAGGCTTGAACACATGAGTTCTAATTTAAGTCGTACAACATTTTTTTTTACAAATCGCATTTATAAAGCGGGTCCGGGGTTCGAAACCTTGCGTTCTATGGGGCAGACGATGTAAGGGGCATCTGTTTCTGTGGCCCACAGTTAACGAGGGTGTCATGTGGCCAGCACAACGACATACCGCCTTTACTTTTCCCTAACTAATACCAGGTAGCCATTAGAGCTGGGTAGACTCAGAGGCGCCCAGTGATACCGAAATTTTAAAAATCCCAGTCTTCACCAGGATTCCTGTTCGGAAGCAAAGCTCTTCACTACTCAGTCACCGTGCCTCGAAGTGATGACTTAGGACAAAATGTGTGTATGGAATGTTTTTTCTTTGAGGTTATTAAGTAAAGCAGTGTTCCCAGAAATGTGTTCCGCGCAATCCTAGTGTTCCGCGTGGCCGGAACAAGTGTTCCACAAACTACTGTAATAATTAACTAGTAGGCCACCACGTGAATTAATCTCTTTATTAAAACAAAAAAATAAGCAAAGTGTTCCGCTTATTCTCAGAAACTGCGAAGTGTTCCGTTAAGAAAAAAAATGGGAAACATTGAATTAAGAAATTTCAGTGGGAAAACCCGAAGTTTTAAATTTGGAACAGACGGTTTTAGTTTTGGAAGAAAATAGTTTAGTAAGTAATTAGGACAAACCGGCTAAGCTTTTACGAGATACCCTCTCTCTCACTCTCTTGCGCTCTCTCGCTCTGTCTCTCTCGTTCTATTTTTCATAAAGAAATTTCTTATGCCTGTATCTCCCATTCTTCCTCTTACAAACCCTCCTCTCTCTCTCTCTTTCTGTCTTTCTAACATCTTTCATTCTCTCTCTCTCTCTCTCTCTCAAGTACTATCTTATGAATTAATTGTGTGTGTGTGAGACTCTCTCTCTCTGTATCTCTCTTATCTCTCAATATGATTCTTTCTATCTCTTTGTATTCGTGATTCTCTCTATCTCATTTCCTCTCTCTCTCTCTCTCTCTCTCTCTCTGCCTGACGCTCTGTTATCTTTACTTCTGTCCAACTCTGACACTCTCTCTCTGTCTCACTCTTTTGGCCACTGTCTGACTCTCTCTATGTCTCTCTCTGACCCACTCTGTCTTTGACTCTCTCACTCTCTAACTCTCACTCTCTATTTATATCTGTCTCTCTCTCTCCCTCTCTTTATATCTGCCTCTCTCTCTCTATTTATATCTGCCTCTCTCTCTCTATTTACTGATTCTCTCTCTCTCTTTTTATATCTGCCTCTCTCTCTCTATATATATATTTATATCTGCCTCTCTCTATATATATTTATATCTGCCTCTCTCTCAATTTATATCTGCCTCTCTCTCTATTTATATCTGACTCTCTCTCTCTCTCTTTATTTATATCTGTCTCTCTCTCTCTCTATTTATATCTGACTCTCTCTCTCTCTCTCCCTCTCTTTATATCTGCCTCTCTCTCTCTATTTATATCTGCCTCTCTCTCTCTCTCTATTTACTGATTCTCTCTCTCTCTCTTTTTATATCTGCCTCTCTCTCTCTCTATATATTTATATCTGCCTCTCTATATATATATTTATATCTGCCTCTCTCTCTCTATTTATATCTGCCTCTCTCTCTATTTATATCTGACTCTCTCTCTCTCTCTCTCTCTCTCTTTATTTATATCTGACTCTATCTCTCTCTCTCTATTTATATTTTGTCTCTCTCTCTCTCTTTATTTTTATCTGACTCTCTCTCTCTCTCTCTATTTATATTTTGTCTCTCTCTCTCTCTATTTATATCTGACTCTTTATTTTCTCCACCCCCTGAGCCATATTTCTGTTTTTTTTTTTCTGTTTTTTTTTTGCCAATCCCTGAAGATATGGCGGAGATCTATTCCTGTTTCCATCGGCACTCGCTGAGATCAATCAGGACTCCCTGGGATTGGTCAGCAGACGACCACATTGTGAAGGTCACTGTAACTGTAAACGTTGCCGCTACAGGGCCATGAGTGTTTGGTTTATGGAACCATCTTGTCCAGCATTAACTTGCCCTGTCAGATTTTTTCTTAAAAAAGAATAACTCCACCGCACACCTGGTGCTGGAAATTCCCATAACTAAACATAGCCAATAATAAATGAAAACAACAACAACACACAAATAACATAATATTGAGACAGTATTTTAAATGCCGACGAGGCGAAGCCTTTGTTAAAATAAAGAAAAAAAAACACTCCATAATTATACTTAAAAAATATATTTAAATAATTTAAAAAAAAATAATTAAATTTTTTTTAAAAATTGATTTCGGGTATCGAACACGTGACACTGTCGCCGTTGTAATCTAGAACTCTTAAGATCTAGTCTCGATCTACTTCTAGATTCTAAATGTAATCTATATTAGATTTACGTAAAATAATGAATATTCCAATTATTGGCTTTTAATTGTAGACTCACCAGGCGATGCGCAAAATTTTCCTGAACATTAATTTATTATACTCTTGATTCAATAATGCCAATACATTCTGAAATTACCAAACGCGATATTCTTTTCAAAACCGATGCTGGATCTAGACCTAGATTTAGTCTCTAGCCAAATTAACTTTTTAAAAAACATTTTTACTTTGAAAAAGTATAACGTTGAAACTATAGTTATCCCCGCATGTGGCCAACGAGCTAGTCATTCTTTTCTCAGCGGTACACATCAACTGTTACATTTCTAGGAAAATCGTTAGAGCAGTATTCGAGAATCGCGTCCACCGAGGTTCCATGAAGGAGTGAAGTGAAGTAATATACTCCTCTCTCTAGATTTATCCGTTCCTCTCTTCTTTTCCCAACTCAACAATCAGGGGGGGGGGGCGCTAGGAATTTTCCCGGGGGGGGGCTTGACCTCTTTGGGGGCCCTTTATTTTGCGTAATATTTGATAACTAATGCAAAAAACACTCATTTGGGTGCCCCCTCAAGTAGGGGAGGGGGAGATTTTCAACGTCTCCCCCCTGCTCCCCCCCCCCCACCGCCAACAATACCTGCTTTGTCGTGTGGTAGGCGCTCTGGACTGTCACCTCATTGGTCCTAAGTTCGTACCCTGCCCCCTCCATCCCTCCTCTGTCCTGCGGGAGGTTAGGACTAGGATGTAATAATCGTCATCCGGAACATCCGGAACATCAAGAGCAAACACGTGGTGTCGTGCGCGCGTGAAGTTTTCTTTGTATTTAATATTAGTGTTTTAGCGTATAGGAAGTAGTTTATTTTAAGTGCGTTTTGCTGTCAAGAATATTGTGTGTGTGTGTGTTTACGTCATCTTTAGTTCCCGCAAGAGAGAGAGAGAGAGAGAGCTTCTTTTGTGAGCTGGTAGCTGGTTTTGTTGGTTCCCCCTTATAAGGGTACGTAAGTACATAGTTTTATTAAGCTGATCTTTCGGTACGGGTGTCGCTATTGAAAAGTTCTTTCTTGTAGCGGCATCGCTAGATCTAGGTTTTCTTTTCGTTTCAGGGTACTAGGCTTTGGGCTATGGGAAAGTGTGTCGTCTTTCCGCCCTTTGAGTTGTGTAGTAACTATCGGTGTTGAGGTGTAGGGAGTTGAGGTTCTGTTGGGCGCCGAGATGGAGTGTGAGCGTGAAGGTGTGTTACGGAAACTTGTTAATGTGATACTAGACTAATTATTAATCAAATGCTAACTTCAATGATATTGATGTATATGTAAATATGTTTGAAAATTACAATTAAGTATAATTAAATATTGTTCCTGTTGACAACTGTTGTTTTCACTAAATGTTCAGTAGAATAACTGATATTCAATGTTTGTATTTTACATGCTATTACCTTTAGGTTCTTGTCTTACTCTGTTCAGGCTGGGGATACGGGACCATAATATCATACCCTGCCTAAGCGACAAAACCCACCTGACAGATACCCTCTTTAAAAAATAAAATGAATTTAATTCTTCCTCTTTCTACTAAGGTGCCTAAAAGTGCTCATGGGTCAGTCATCGTGACCAGTATAACCTGACGTAAGCTTCTCTGTGGTCACCCCGAACGTACACTGAGAGTCTAGACAGCAATTCCAACACTGAAGAAGTGTAAAAAAAAAAAAAAAAAAAAATCAATGACGTAATAACAACACTTTTTTAAAAAAAAAAGAGTGCACGGCAATCAATGACGCAATAGTACAAAAGAAAAAAAAAGAATAAACAACAATCAATGACGCAATAAAACACGTTTATTTTTCACTAGTACATGTAAATAAATAGAACATTGATGATGCCATACAAAAAAGATAACCACAGTAATCTGCTCTTGGTTTACACTTTAATATTATAAGATCCGGTTGACCTTCTTTAAACACTTGAATACAGAAAAAGAGAAGAAGATAAAGCGAAATGAAGAAATATGCTGACAATTTCATGGAACCTGAAGAAAACAGAAAGAAAAAACAAACAAAATGTTAAAAATCCTTTTTTAAAAAAAAACACAAAAAAACAACGTAAACAAAGCTTATCTAAAGAGGAAGAACACCGCTCTTAAGACTATAACTATTAATAATGTACATGTTATTTCCCTTATTCGATTTGAAACAAAATATATAAATTACCTAAAATTAATTGACTGAGTAGTTTTGCTTATTAATTCATGTCGTTTTTTTTTTAGGTACAATAAATAATTGTTTAAATTGTCAACTTGATCGAAGAATGCGTGAGGGAGAAATAGCGTTAGCGACTATTCAAGGGGACTAAACCCAAGAAATTTAGCCATATCAGGGAATACAGAAGGATTAGTTTCCCTTGTTCGTAACAAACCAAATAATTTATTAGCAGTAATTAATTGTCAAATTGGTTACTTTCTTTTTAAAAATTGATTCATGTCTTGTTTATGTCGATGAATAATTTTTAAAGTTTTAACTTGATCCGAGAATGGGTGTGGGAGAAATAACGTGTACACACTTTTTACCAGGTTGACAGACAGACAGACAGAAAAAAAAGACAACATAAACAACGTCTAAAACACCAAGTTCACTGTTGCCTAATAAATAATAATTTTTTTTTAAAGCTAGAAATTCTACAATACTGAAAAGTACATAAAATTATAAAGTTAAAAAAAAAAAATCTGTACTCTGCACACCGGACACATCAAAATATCCTATCTAAAAGAAATAAATAAACTTGTCTTTATTCAATAAAGAAAACTTTTCTGTACTGAAAACAAAAGATATTCCAGCTATTTACTTTCAAAAGCTTGCAATCATTTCAACTTTGGTATACCCTAGTGCTTCATCAGAAGACATGCCATCTACCACAATTAACAAACGAAACGATTAGTTAACAAGCAGATGACAGAGCAGCAATATAATGCACAAATACAAATGAGATAAAACAATATCAACTCATTATCTCCGTAAATATTTTCCACGTTCTGACAGAATTGTTCATTTTTCACATTTGTACATTCTACCCTGTAATGATTTAACTTCAATAACATTTTTTGTTTGTAATCACAAAACGTTAGTTTTGGTGTATAGAATTATGGGAAGACTGCATGCTCTTTTTACACGACACAAATACATATGTATAAAACCAGCAATGTATTTAATTTAGTGGGGTCAAATCAACGATGGTATCGTTGATTAGGAGAGGGTGATGTTCACTCTCTCTATGATGAGGAAGTCAGCGTCACCAAACCTAAATTTATGTTCTGGTCAAGAAGTGACCAGTCCAGTTCGCATGAACTTAGAGACGGTAGAGAGTGGACACGTCCATTATCAGTCACTTCAAGTGGTTCTCAACAGTTTTATTCGACGACGCGGCCTAGGTGAAGGCCATTTTGTTGACATTTTACCTAAATACCGCTCACTGGAAAAGCCATTTTCGGACAAGATGCTTCAAGATCGCAACTTTTAATGGCCCGCTAGTGTCCAGCTCCTTAACGTGGGACATTGTTTTAGAAAGTTCACTAAGGGAATCGGAACACGTTCACCCCAAAGGCATCAGCCATTCCGGTTATTCTGGGTTTTTATTTTTCGTAGGCGGCGACTGAAAATGTCACGTGTTTGTACAAGGTCGTTGCGCATGCCGTAGGGGGGGCCAATGAGGAAATAATAGCGACGAAAGGGGGGTGGGTGCGGGCAATAGAAAAAAAAGATATGGACGCTGGGTTGAAAAAAGACGTGAATATTGTGGGAGGGGGGGAGAGACATCAGGTACTGAAAATCAGCACATTACAGTAAGAGAATAACGTTCCCCTCACAGGGCAGATGATGTAAAGGTTATCTGTTACTGTGGCCTACGGTTAACGAGGGTGTCATGTGGCCAGCACAACGACCAACCGCCTTTACTTTTTCTCATCTAATGTCAGGTACCCATTAGAGCTGGGTGGACTCAGAGGCGCCTTAAAGATCCCGAAATTAAAAATCCCAGCTTTTACCAGGATTCGAACCCGGGACCCCCGGTTCGGAAGCCAAGCGCTTTACCACTAAGTCACCTCGCCTCCAGCACATCAGAGTACTAATACTCATGGAACTGATGATGTCAATACGGTAAGCACAACGACCAGCCTCCTTACAGTCTTTACCGGGGCTCGAAACCAAAGTCTTCGGGTCGGAAGCCAAGCTTCTTATAAACCATATATAACTTAAAGTTAATTTGATTCAATATAGAATGCTGAGAAAATAAAAGGCCGTCGACACAAAGGCAGGCCACGTTAATGATGGATTGACGATGCAGAAGCAGATCTACAACTTAAAACTGGGCATGGAGGCATGTAGTAGACTTTAGGAATAATATAAAATGGTATTCGGAACAAAATCTCACTACAAAAACACGTCTTTACACTCTGGCAATCTGGAGTAGTCTGTCCCACCTAAAACCGCTGACGACAGTACCGCTTCTCTTGCATCATTTACACAAAGGCAGGCCACGAATCTGATGGATTAACGATGTAGAGCAAGATTTACAGTTTAAAGTTTGGGCGTGGAGACGTAAAGCTCAAGAGAGATCTGAATGGAAGGATGTTCTGAAGCAGGTCAGCGCCCTCCATGGGGGTTGTTGTGGACAGTCGATGACCTGTAGCACCAGACTGCCGGTAGACAACTAAACCGCTGTAGGCGTATTATATCTTAACTTATAAAGCTTGAAATAACTTCTTTGTGAACAATCCTGCAATACTATATATAACTTTTATTACAATATAGAGTTATAGACAAAATCAACTTACAATTAAATAAATGTAGTAGACTTGAGGTATAATATAAAATGGTATTCGGAACAAAATCTAACTCACTACAAAAACACGTTTTTTCACTCTGGCATTTTGAAGTCGTCTGTCCTTCCCAAAACAGCTCACGACAATACCGCTTATCTTGCATCATTCACACTGCATAGCTAACTTCTTCACACCGTCACCACAGAAACTCACACTCCATTACAGGGGTGTAGCGCCACTGGGGTGGATAGATTGAATGCCGAGAAATTCAAGTAGCCACCGTATATTTGGATTCGAGACTGTCGCATGAATATTATACGTTTGATGCTTTAAAAATCTGAAAAGTTTTCACGGCAACGAAAAAAAAAACAACAAAAAAACATGATCTATTCTTTTTCTTCAATCTGACTTCGTGACTGCTCGATCATCTTACTTTTGACTTTTCTATCAGCTTACATCTCAGAAATAATGAACAAGGCACATTCTAGAATAGTTAAAAATAGAATCGGGAAAAAAAATCCACGATTTGTGAACCGGAAATAAGCAAATTAAAAAATAAAAAAATAAAAAAAATTATATAAGAGGAGGAACTCCACTCTTACTACTATAGCAAAGTATAGTTCCCTTTTCAGACCTTGTGACCAAGTGATCTCTCTCTCTCTTCTCTCTCTCTCTCTCTCTCTCTCTCTAATATATATATATATATTAACGGAAATAATCTCTACATTATTGATATATATATCAATAATGTAGAGATTATTTCCGTTGTTCGATATCAAAGAAATAATTAATTTCCAATATATATCAATATAGTTCGTCCATCGTGGTTCGATGATTACCATTTTACCATCCAGGGGGGCTGAGGGCTTTGCACTGGGGTTTTATGCCTCCTCGTGTGGCTGGTGAGACCTATGTGAGCCCGGAATGTTCGGCCGCACACTGGGCAGGTTTCCAATAGGTGCTTCATTGACTACTGGTTAATTTTTTAAAATTGATTCATGTTTGGTTAGATACAATAAATATAATTGTTTACAATTTCAGCCTGATCTGAGAATGGCTGTGGGGTGGTAGTGAGTACAATTACATAAAGGGGGACCTAGCCTTAAATATTTAGCCATATCTGTGAATAAGGGAGGATTTATTTCCCTTGCTGATATGAAAAACAAAATAAGGACGAAAGTATTCAATGGCGCCCTTAAAATCTCCCCCATTCTTTCCTCATTAGGATTGCATGAACCAATTACTTAAGACTTGATAATTATATAAAAAACTGTATTCATATAAAGGAACATTCGCTAAGTTTTTTTTTGTAGACAACGCCGTATCGCACACGCAGGCCCGGCCCTACCTATTGCGGGTCCCTATGCGAAATGTATTGTGCGGGGCCCATTAAGGGTAGGGATAATAAGTGAAACATTTTTTTTTTATTAAAAAAGTAATTCGTCTTTGCATTTTATTCAATCACGATCAAACTAAAAATATAACGGTTTTTGATTTTTTTTTTAAAGAGATGAAGTGAGCATATTTATATTCTAGCAATGACGCAGGTAAATAAAGTATTGAAACTTCCGGTTAGAGTTAAAATTCACCCTATTATAACATTTTATTAAATGAAAGCTGACAATGCTTTTTTTTTATTGCCTTAGAGTTTGCGTTTTCCATATTGAAAAACACCCCCCAAAAATAGTCTTTTTTTTCAGGAGACTTTCATGAGTTTTCAGGAGACTTCCAGTAACCTGGAAAATCAGGATGTCGCGGATAAGCTTTGTTCCGGAAGTAGGTCTGGGTGAAAGCCATGTACTCTTGAAAGGGTCGGAATGTATCATTTCTGTCAATTTCAATATTCTTTATAACTTTTTCCATTTTTACAAAGCTTGTATCAACTCACTCTGTTTGTCTTTCTGTTTATCTGTCTGTCTGTCTGGTAAAAAGTTTGAACATGTTTTCCCTACCATTTCCCGTTCTCTGATCAAGTTAAAACTTTGCAAACTTATTCATTGTACCTGACTAGGCATGATTAATAAAAAAAAAATGAAGCAATTAGTTAATTAATTATTGATAATTAATTATTTCGTTTAATATCGAAATAAGGTGAATAAATGCCGCTTAATGAGAGATGTGAAGGTATATACTGATTTATTCCCCTTATTACGTATGTTACGTTTTTTTCCCATTTCCCATTCTCAGATCAGTTTGAAGTTTTGCATAATTATTCATAGTCGAAGACAATACACAAATCAATCCAAAAATTAACCAATTAGTTAATCATTTAGTGTTTATTCATTCATTTTGTTTTACACAGCAGAAATGGAGCTGAACATTGTGATTTTCAGATAAATAGCAGTAATTAGCGGTTCTTTCCCTTAGATAAGCTTTGTCAAAAGTAATTTTGTTTTCCTACTGCTTGTTTAAATTTTATTTCTGCTAGATCATTACGTTTCTCAAAATCTTAGCCAAAGCTATATGATTTCTAAGAACAATGTTTACACCCAAATGATTCATACATGCCGATTTCGGCCACTTGAAGAGAGAGAGAGAGAGAGAGAGAGAGAGAGAGAGAGAGAGAGCTGAATGTGTGTGACTAAACGAAACAGTTACGGACTCTCAGGCCACATGTCACCGTTCCGGCCTGAAAATGTTTCGGTCTTACGGCTCTACGAGAGAACTTCTTGAGTCAGCCTTCTGCGTTGTAAAATTACGTTAGTCATCTGCATATTGCTTTTAAAAATGAATTTTTCATAAAATCTTTTTTTAATTAGCCGAAATATTATGTCTATCTATCTATCTATCTATCTATCTATCTATCTATCTATCTATCTACATTAGTTTGGGAAAAGCAAAGGCGGTTGGGCGTTGTGCTGACCACATAACACTGTCGGCCAAAGAAACATATGACCTTGACATCAACTGAACTAGGATATAGATCACAAAGTTTGAAAATGGTATTTGTATCTCATTTTTTGTCACAATTTTTTTTATTTTATTTTTTTACCTGTATGTGCAAACGATTTAGTTCATCTCGTTTACAGGTGGTGCCCCACTCACATGCTTAATGTGCTAACAGATTACAGCAGACGTTGTCTACTGGCTAGCATCTAGCATTACTAGTGTTCACCAGTCTGACACCGAATGACACTTTTCACCCCGCACCGCTTTCAACCGAGCAGAAGTGAAACATTTTTTTTTCAGCAGACGACTTCCGCATTGAAGAGTTCCTCGCGCCCTCACCCCCCCCCCCCCGCTCTCCCGACACTTTTCCGCCCTTTCATCCAATCCCCCGTACTCAGCAAGTTTATGTATTGTCCGGTTATTGATTAAGTCTGACCCTATTGGGACTTCCCGGCAGACGACATGGCGATGACTCACCTCCTTGCAGTAAATGGTTATCGTATTTCAATCAAGACGGAACGCAAGTAGACTCATTGGAGCTATAGATAGACTCGTTGTAAACATCTCCCCCCCTTTTTTTTTTCTTGAGCGCCCCCCTCCCCATGTCAGTCACTAGTTGTGTTTTTTGTTTACGGCTGGGGTTAGTATTAAAGATTTATGCTATAGATTAATTGGCGAAGATTCGTGTGGGCGGTAATTGAAGGGAGTTTGAAAAAAAAAAAGGAACATGAGTGTGTGTGTGGGGGGGAAAGGGGCTGAGTCACGTGAGTTTGACACGTGTTAGTTTGAGAAAAGGGGGGGGGGGGTGACAGATCAAGTGTTAAGTCTCATAAGTACTAATCACCGTCCGAAAACAACCAATAACAGAACAGTGTAGCAGGGGCGGACGTGGTGCATGGGCACTTAGGCAAACGTCCGATGTGTAGGGTTGGGAGAGAGGGAGGGTCCGAATTCGAAAGTCCGGCAGAGTAAAGACATATTTTTTGTTGTGAGTTAGATTTGTTTCAATATCAGTTTATTTCATTACTATTAAATCTATGTAATTTCGAGTTAAATCTTTGAATATTGTGATAATTGGTTTTGGAATAATCAGAATTAGGTTTAAGAACCCGTGAATATATTCCAGGTCAGTTTTCCTTTTCTGATTCCCCCCCAACCCATTTTATTCCAGGAAGTCGCAACATGGAAGTATTTTGCAATCTTTATAGCAAGGCTCTTAATTTGTTTTTATCACGAAGACGTTTGATTTGAGATTTAACTCAAGCCGTCACGTGACTTGGGATTAGATCTGGAGCTTGATCACAAACTTGCGTAAACAAATCTGAACTGGCTGTAACGCTCTACAGCTTGGAGAGTTTATTAACAAGAAATTTTTAAAAACATCCTGCTGGTTTACATCAGATATGTCAGTGTCTCTCAAAATTCTGATTCTCCTCTTGACAAAAAAAAATAAAAAAATATCGCTAATCGAGAGTCTGGAGGAGCATAGAGCAGCGTGTCTCGAGGGGAGCCCCGGCGTCGTACGTTTTCATACATTCTAAGCTGTAGCAATGCATTCTCATGGCGTCTAGAGCGTAAATCCTAGTACAAAAAAAAAAGCGCATATAAATTAATTCAAATTAAGAAGGAGAAGGCGATAGCCAATATTGTAATACAATTGACATTGGAGGCACACAGCCTACGTATGACTGTAATGGGTGTGATTGTCGTAAGATCATTTCCCTGTTGAGCTAGACGTCTTATGCAGGGTCTGTTTGTGTTTTTTCACGCATAAGTCTAAACAAAATGATGCAAGAAAAAAGGGATACGTTTTACCGTTCTGACATGAGAATGTCGCGATGAATCGCGTTGCAGGAGACGGTATTAAAAAAAAAAAAAGAGGTTTGATTCGATCTTGCTAGAGACGCAGACAATTTAACAGAATATATATTTAGTAAATTTATACTTAGCAATAAAAACCTCGTCTCTTAAATTTATTTACATTTTTAAAACATCGGCAATATTTTTTCATTTTATTTTTATTTCTATTAAAAATGAATTTAAAGGAGCCAAACTACAACGAAGGCCCTATCTGACGACCATTAAACATGAAGGCTCTATCTGACGACCATTAAACATGAAGGCCCTATCTGACGACCATGAAACATGAAAGCCCCATTTGACCACCATTAAACATGAAAGCCCTATTTGACCACCATTAAACATGAAGACCCTATCTGACCACCATTAAACATGAAGTTCCTGTCTATCCAGCATTAAACATGAAGGCCCTATCTGACCACCATTAAAGATAAAGGCCCTATCTGACCACCATTAAAGATGAATGCTTTATCTGGCCAACATTAAACATGAAGGCTCTTTCTGGGACCACTATTAAATACGATGGCCCTGTTAGTTCTAACTCTTCATCGGTCCGGAAGTAATTTTCGTCCATTTTGTTTAATTAGCCGAAATCTCTTAAGTCGGGGGGAAAATGTTTTAACATAAACAAGCGTCGATAACTCTCATCTGCGCGTAAGCTTCGTCCTGCTCAAGTGACGTCTTTAAGTGGACATCACTAATTGGAGAGTAATCCATGTCTTCCTTTCCTTGCTCTATCAAGTGATTACTTCAAGTGGACGTTTCTCTGCCACCACCTCTACTACTCAGCATGTATCCATGGCTAGTTAAGTATGTTTTATAGTTTAATGCATAAGATTATGCCTCTATAGTGCATTCTGAAATATTGGTCATGGCAAATATACAGTGCATTGGAGCGTCTAAATACAGGGGAAGTTCATTCCTTCTTCTTTTGTCAGAAGACGATGGTTCATCTCGTAAGACGACTATGGCTTATCTAGTAAAACGACAATGGTTCATCTCGTAAGACGACTATGGCTCATCTCGTAAGACGACAATGGTTCATCCCGTAAGACGACTATGGTTCATCTCGTAAGACGACTAGGGCTCATCTCGTAAGACGACTATGACTCATCTCGTAAGACGACTAGGGTTCATTTCGTAAGACAAATAGGGCTCATCTAGTAAGACGACAATGTTTCATCTCGTAAGACGACTAGGGTTCATCTCCTAAGACGACTATGGCTCATCTCGTAAGACGACTATTGCTCATCTAGTAAGACGACAATGGCTCATCTCGTAAGACGACAATGGCTATTCTCATAAGACGACTATCTCTCATCTCTTAAAACGACTATGGTTCATCTTTAAAATGACTATGGCTCATCTTTTTAAATGACTAGGGCTAATCTCGTAAAACAACCATGACTCATCTCGTAAGACGACTATCTCTCATCTCCTAAAACGACTATGGCTCATCTCTTAAAACGACTATTGCTTATTTCATAAGACGACTATGGCTCATCTCGTAAGACGACTATAGCTCATCTCATAAGACGACTATGGCTCATCTCGTCAGACGACTATGACTCATCTCGTAAGACGACTATGGCTCATCTCGTCAGACGATTATGGCTCATCTCATAAGACGACTATGGCTCATCTCGTCAGACGACTATGGCTCATCTCTTAAGTCGCCTATGGTTCATCTTGTAAGACGACTATGGCTCATCTTGTCAGACGACTATGGTTTATCTCGTAAGACGACTATGGCTCATCTCGTAAGACGACTATGGCTCATCTCTTAAGTCGCCTATGGTTCATCTTGTAAGACGACTATGGCTCATCTTGTCAGACGACTATGGTTTATCTCGTAAGACGACTATGGCTCATCTCGTAAGACGACTATGGCTCATCTCGTCAGACGATTATGGCTCATCTCGTAAGACTCGTACGGCTCATCTCGTATGACAACTATAGCTCATCTCATAAGACGACTATGGCTCATCTCGTCAGACGACTATGGCTCATCTCTTGAGTCGGCTATGGTTTATCTTGTAAGACAACTATGGCTCATCTCGTCAGACGACTATGGCTCATCTCGTAAGACGACTAAGGCTCATCTCGTAAGACGACTATGGCTCATCTCGTAAGACGATCAAGGCTCATCTCATATATATGTTTTAACAATGAGTTTAGAATCAGTCGAAGATTACGGTACCAAATGTTTAACGATTGGCTTTGATCAGCGTGTATCATGTTCGGACTCTTTAGACATGCTCCCAGAAACAAATAGACTAATTAAAAAGGCATTGTATATCACTCGAACACAGCTACCATCTCTTGAAGAGCTTTTTCATAAAAGATGGCATTCCAAACACTAACGATTCTTAAAGACAACCTGCACCCATTAAACCACTGTTACATCAGATCTGAACGAAGTGGTCGTCTCCTTTCCATTAGAACTAAAACAGAAAATTTTAAAAACTCCTTCATCCCACTATCGGTCAGAGTGTTACAAGATCAGCTGTCGTCATCGAGAAGTACATAGAAGTCAAATTCATAAAGCACTGGTTGTGAATGTGTATGTGTTTCGTGTGTGAATGTTGTTAAAATTTTTCATCTATATTGTTAATGTACAGTAGTTACGCTGAGGTTGTCTATTGTAGTCAAACTGAATTTCCATTTCATTGGATCAATAAAAATTATCGTATCTTATCCAGTGGCGTAGCATCTATGGCGTGAAGGGGTTCAATGAACCCGGGCCCATGACCATTAGGAAGCCCACAGCCTGTGGAGTAGCAACAATGGCAACAAAGGGGTTCATTGCACTTGGGCCCATTACTCTTGACTAGTTGGGGCCCACGTGAGAACTTACGGATGACACTAAAAGTCCTGCTGTTCACGAATTAACATTTCAACACATCTGCTAATTATTCAATTTTCTCAAAGCTCAATTTGTTTTTTATTTTTCTGTATTTGTAATGTGATGTCTTAAATTTTGTAGATATGAAATCAGTAAAAACATTCATGTAGGACGACAGCGTCCTCGGAAGTCTTCATCACATCGTTTAGTTGCCTTTGTTTAGTTGCCTTTTTATAGTGAAAAAAAAAGCAATGTTAATGTCATCATGACAATAGAATACACACATAAGGAGACGAAATGTAATATTTAGCAAGGAAACCAAACACCAGAGTAAGTGACATTAGCACCGCTAAAATTGAAATGTATGTTCTATTACTATGAATGGCGAAACCAAATTGTGGAGCAGGTTTATAACAAAGATGTAGAGGATAGAAAGATGACCAAATCGATCATGGAATAGTGTCTTTCTCAGACCAATGCATAGCATTTGGTTTATAGTTCTTAAAGAAAGTTAACACCATTAGGTTTTTACAAATACATGATCACGGAATAGTGTTTTTCGGAGATGAATACCTGTGTTTTACGTGTGGTCGGAACGATGTCGCCCACACAGCAGTTCCCCCCTCTCCACACCGCTGATCTATCTAAAGGTATATACATATATGTATATGGATCTCTGACTAATGCTTAGTATTTGGTTCATAGTTCTTAAAGAAAACTATCACCATTATATTTATACAAAAATCTCTAACCAGGTTTTATTTTAATTTGTTATGAATATTGAAATTTGACAGAAAAACAAAGCCCCGCAGGTTTGAAACGAGATAACAGACCTGTAGGGCAGTTCAGCGAGGTCCCATCCGCACAATCTTTCTAAGAGCACTCAAGACATATTAAAAGTTGATCAAATTAGCATTTAAAAAAAAAACAACAGTTTTGTGATCTCCGATGACGGAATACCCCCTTTTTTTGTTTCAAAAAGCAATTAGGAAGTCATTTCTATGTTTTCGTTTTTTGTGAGAACCTGAGATGAACTCCTATTGAAAAAAAAAAAACAGAGCAGGAAGGACTAATCCTCAGGTAGTGCGCTAGCAAGAAACTCAGCCGTTCGGCTTAATGCCTCGTAGCCACCATACAAGTCGAGTGACTGCTCAGACAGGTCCCCCCTTAGCTCGCGGAGCTGGGGACACTCGTACAAGACGTGCGACACTGTTTCGATGCTCTCTCCACAGTGACGCATCGGGAGTCAAAGTTAGTGCGGAACCGGGCAAAATATGCCCCAATAGGAAAGTGTTCTGTCCTGCACTGCGCAATAATTGTCTGCTCTGACCTCCTCAGTCGCCACCATGGATCATCGCGATGTGGGGGACGCATGTGCTGCCAGACACCACTTGCTCTGTCGGATTCCTCCCAGGACTTTAACCACTTCTCATGAATGAGTGCTCGGATTTGTGCCGCTGCTTGTAAGTACGTGCCTGGTGCTTCGAGCTGTGTGGCTGCCAAAGCACCCTCCCGAGCGAGGGCGTCTGCCGTTTCATTGCCCCTCATGCTGCAATGTGAGGGCGCCCACTGCATGCCCCCGCCGCCACCCATAGCTTGGAGACTGGAGAGAGAGTCGGTGACTAGTACCACAGTAGTGGCACCAGTTTCGTGTTGGTTCATTCGGGCCCTAATAGCCTCGAACGATGTGTAAATTGATAAAAAAAAATTATGGATGTGTAAATTGATAAATTTTAGGTGTGTAAATTGGTAAACGATGGTGTTGGTGCAAGTCATGGTTGTGTTATAGTACACCTATACCTTGAAACTATATTATTTTACTTGTTACATAAACTTATTTTTATTATTATTATAGGTTTTAAATAGCGCTACTTTCATGCTTATAGCATGCTCAGAGCGCTTTGGTCCAATCTCATTTGTGGACCAGTGGGGGGAGGGGGTATCTAGGAGTTGGTTTTCCGCTCACCCGAGTCAGGTGTCGAACCTCGAGCCCCCTTCTAGGTAGCCAAGACAAGCCAAGTTCAAGCGCACTTAGCCTCTCGACCACGCTTCCCATGTATGTATGTATGTATGTATGTATGTATGTATGTATGTATGTATGTATGTATGTATGTATGTATGTATGTATGTATGTATGTATGTATGTATGTATGTATGTGTGTGTGTATGTATGTATGTATGTGTGTGCGTGCGTGCGTTCGTGTGTGTGTGTGGGCTACGCTCATGATAACAATTAAGCTCATGCTTTTACTAAAATAAACTCACGCAATTTCTTTCCCACTAGATAAAATCGGATCTAAATTTAATCATTTGATTAACCCTTTCTTTATCCTTTCATCCAAGCGCGGACTGGGTGTCAAAATCGTCCCGGGAATTTTATACCATGAAGGAAGTAGCATGCAAGGAGCACTGTCTACGCATGTAGGCTATTATATTAATTTGGAAAATGTGTTAAGATTATATTAGTATCACACCGTCGAGCCTGTAAAAGATTTATTTTAATTGCGACGCTCAAATTGTCATTTTTATAAGAGAGTGTTTTAAAACAATTTTTAAAAAATTTCATACGTGTCAAAGTGACCCTTTCTGTGGCCCTTCCGGCCCATTTGGGTTCCGGCCCAATGGGTATTTGCCTGAATACCCATAAAACCAGACCGTCCTTGTTTTTATCTGCGATAATCTTACTCATGGTTACATCACAATCTACTCAGCCAATAAGTGAATGTAAACTCGCATAGTGCCTGGTCGTGTGGTATGCGCACTGCGCTGTCGTGTAATTGGTCCCAGATTCAAACCCTGCCCTCCGCCACCAACCCCCGTCCTGTGTGATGTGTGGGCTAGGATGTAATTAGCTTTTAGAAGGAACACCCGAAACATGTCAAATAAACAAAACGAAACGCACGCTCCATAACATATGGGTGTGTATAGTAATTGATTCTCAATACCTATACTGATTACTGAATGGGTTTAGGCACGCGTGGTGTTCTGATGAAAGATGAAAAAATGAAACTGGACTTTTTGTTTCCTGTGTCACGTGGTTGCCTTTCCCACCTGGTGACCTCACCATGCTTCTAGACCGAGACTTTCCATTAAATCTTTTGCTTTTTTTTTCTTCTTAAGTTTGATCGAGTGGATCTATGGGAGATAATCCACATCGACAGGATATGGGAATACCTTTGAGCGTTGGATTAACGCCCTTGGTTCGTATTTGAACTCTGTGATATCAATTGTCAATGTTACGGCCACGTTACATCGTGGCCTCTTGAGATACAATAATTGGATTGCAGGGCGGTGGGCGATACAGAATTACTAGACACCGAGAAGAATTGAAAAACAAAACAAAAACAAAACAAAACAAACTAGCAAAATATATACATAAAAAAAACTTTAAAAAAACAAAACAATCCTAGTAGCAGTAGAAGCGCAAAACCACTGCCATGTATCTCAATACTGCAGGAATAATCACTTTTTTTTCTTTATTAAAAATTCGTAGAGTACCATTAATTGATTTTAACCAATGGTCCTCATTCATCAATCGTAAACAAACAACATATTCTATACAAAATACGTACTCCATAAAGGTTGTCACGTGATACGTTTTTTTTTTCCATTGTTATATCAATATTATCATGTGGCTAAATGTTGTTACTTTACCATTGGTTAATGAGGTCCATTTGCTGATTCTTTTATTGATTCGTGAATTGTCAACGACTATGAATAATTTTCATAAT
Source organism: Biomphalaria sudanica (assembly GCA_036873155.1). Lineage (NCBI taxonomy): Eukaryota > Metazoa > Mollusca > Gastropoda > Planorbidae > Biomphalaria > Biomphalaria sudanica. The sequence goes on along the minus strand of JAZGLO010002420.1, from coordinate 232,250 downwards.
TTCAATTCGATCCGACAATTGGAAGTGATAGAATAAAAGTGAAGAAGGAATATTAAGGGAAACAAATCCACATAAACAGCCACATATCTCAATAAGTAGCATTAATTTCCCTTTTTCAATGTCAAATAAAATAATTAATTGCCAATAATTAATTAACTAATTGGTTAATTGTTTGATTGATTCGATGCAACAAATAGTTGTGTAAAGTTTCAACTTGATCCGAGAGAGGGTGTGGGAGAAATAACGTGTACAAAAATGTACCAGACAGACAGACAGACAGACAGAGTTGTTATAAGCTTTGTAAAAAGAGCGTCGAAACTGATCCTGTACCAAGTGTATAATTCAGCACACAATCATCCCCACAAACATACACACATGTACTGCCCTAAAGATATGCACACACACACACCATAAGAAACACTTACCATGAGAAAACATGTACCCTTTGAAACTCAGACATATACACATTTTATGACATACTCACACAAGCTCATATCTATATATGTTCTAACACATTCTCAACCCCACACACACTACACAAAAATCCTAAAGCGCACATACGCTTAGAAACATACTCACAAAGATAGTCATAGTCATACGCATAGTCATACACACACATACACAAATAGTCACACACATAGAAACATACACATACACATATAGTCACACGCATATAAACACATACAAACTAACACGCATAGTCACATAGAAAGAAACACACACATACTAACACACATAGTCACAAGCATAGAAACACACATACACACAGTCACATGCGTTGAAACACACACATACTTACACACATTGTCACATGCATAAAAACACACACATGCACACATAGTCACATGCATAGAAACACACACATACTTACACACATAGTCACACAAATAGAACCATACCATACATACTTACAACCATAGAAGCACACACACATACTTACACACAAAGTGACATGCACAGAAACACACGCGCACACACATACTTACACACACAGCTATACCCATAGAAACACACACACATACCTACACACACAAAGACACATGGTCACCCTCAACACACACACACACAAATCTAATATTACATTGCCCTACACAATCCAATCGACACACTCACCTATAAGCGAACACATCTTATGACAAATGTCAAAAATAAACATTAGAAAGCAAATTTCAATAGTCTGCACCTCCCCCACCACCTTTTGTTACCCCCACACACACACACACGCACAAACAATAAAAGTGAGCAAATTATTAGTCTCTGAGCGGAAGCCAGATATCAATCTCTGCACCTTAATCCCAACTGTAAATCCTCTTAATCTCACCAAGTCAGGATTAAGTTTATAAGAGGTTGTTTTGTTTTTTTTTGAGGCCCAAAGATAATTTCTCTATGACTCAAAGTGAAACGAATTCACAGCAGAAATGTCTCGGTCTGAGCCCAGCCCTTTAATAGGGACGACCAAGAATTTTTTTTTATCTACGGGGTAATTACTAGCAGAGTTAAAGCACACACGTAGGCCTGCTCCGTGACAGATTGGGTGATTTAGATTAGAGGCATCTGACAGAGTACTCTTTGTTATTGACACTTAGATATTGTCACAGTCGAGCACAGCTCAGTCAAATACTCGTACTGTCAGACAGACAGTCCGTGTCAACCTTACAAAGCGTAACTCTTGGTGTTTCGCAGTAAACTTTTTGTGGAGTTACGGCCCTTCTCTCGCCTGAACACGGTTGACAGTATGCGCCTTAAACTCCAGTAGATTTACGCAGTGACAGTTCTTAATGTTTTAAATTTGAAAAAGTATTTTATTTCTCTACAGCGATATTTAATATTTAGCCATAGTTAGTATGTATAGAGTCAGGGCCGTGCCGCACTTTGGGCATCAATACCGTATAAAAAAAGTTTCCACTCTTTCAGACCCTGTGATCCATGAGGCAGATGATTTAAAGACGATCTCTTTTTATGGCCCATGGTTAACTTTATCTTATCTTATATAATACAGACGTTACTTCAAAAAAGAAGATGATTACGTCCTACGCGTCATGCATTTAGTCATGCATATTAACCAATGACTTAAAATTTGCCAAGTCACTGGTTTTCCTGGCTAGCTCAGGCAACCCATTCCATGCTCTAATAGCACTAGGGAAGAAGGAGTATTTGTACACATTTGCCCTAGCATATAGAATACGAAATATGACTTTATCTTTCTGAGTATTTTATTAAATTTTGTTTTTGTATTTGAAGATTATGGTTCAGTGTTTTATGTATAATTGCTACTTTACTTTTGAGTCTTCTGTCCTGAAGGCTTTCTAAAATTAGTGATTTTACTAAAGGTGTTACTCTAGTCAAATGTGAATATTATTTTTGTTATGAATCTCACTGCTCTATTTTGTGTCTGTTGTAGTTTCTTAATGTTTTCTTGAGTTGAGGGGTCCCACACGGTGGATGCATATTCTATTATTGGCCTAACCAAGGTTAAATAACATTTTAGTTTTATGTTCTTATTTAATTTCACTTTTACTTTTGCCTTACTTATGACTATACCTATTTGGAGCTGGGTAGACTCAGAGGCGCTTTAGTGATCCCAAAATTAAAAAATCCAAGTTTGCACCAGGATTCGAACCCTGGACTCCTTGTTTCCGGAGCCAAGCTCTGTACCGCAACGCCTCTATCGTATAAAATAGCCAACTTTAAATTCTATGTAGAAATTTTTTAAATTCATTCTTTAAAATTAAGGCAGTCAATTTTTTCCGTTTCTAAAAATTCAGACATGAAATTTTGTCCCGTTCCTAAAATTCTAGACAGGATCTATCCGTTCTTTTTACAACGCTTTCACCTCCAGGTTTAAAAACCGCATCACAAACGGTTACTACAGTGATTGGGACCCACGATGACCTGCTAACTAGTGTAAAAAAAACAACCCAAACTAAAACTCTATGGCCATATTACAAGGTCTTGGGGCTCGCAAAGACATTCCTCCGGGGAACAGTTCCAGGAAAAAGAAGAAGAGGCAGACAGAGAAAGTGATGGGAAGACAACATAAAAGAATGAACTGACTTGCCATTGAAAGAGATTCTATCCAAGGCAAAAGACAGAGGAATGGAGAAAGACGGTCGACAGATCTTGTATAGTGTCCCAATGGTTCAGCAAAGGATAGGAGAAGGTAGTGAAACTCTAGTGTTAGTATAGAGACGCATCATAGTTGACGAACTTTGAATGATGAGATAAGTGACGTCACGCCTTATTTGAGTTATAGTCTATAGATGTTATTAATAGTCAGTTGGTGTTCGGATTTCAAGGGAATAACTTTCTATTACGGACAGAGACTCGACTGTGGCCTTTTCAGTATTAAACTTCATTCAAATGTAAATCGGTCGAGACTAAGTCTTTCTACTTGTTAATGTGTAGGTCTCGTTAGCTTAAGCGCATTGAATACACCCGCACAAGAAATACAGACATCTCCAGAGTTTTCTGTCGAAGTCAGACAGCCATAAACAACTACCAGATCAAGGCCTATCACGATATCCTTTCCCGTTTTCTTTGGTCGAGCTTTTCTTTCCCGTTTTCTTTGGTCGAGCTTTTCTTTCCCGTTTTCTTTGGTCGAGCTTAAGTTTCCTGTTTTCTTTGGTCGAGCTTTTCTTTCCCGTTTTCTTTGGTCGAGCTTTTCTTTCCCGTTTTCTTTGGTCGAGCTTTTCTTTCCCGTTTTCTTTGGTCGAGCTTTTCTTTCCCGTTTTCTTTGGTCGAGCTTAAGTTTCCTGTTTTCTTTGGTCGAGCTTTTCTTTCCCGTTTTCTTTGGTCGAGCTTTTCTTTCCCGTTTTCTTTGGTCGAGCTTTTCTTTCCCGTTTCCTTTGGTCGAGCTTTTCTTTCCCGTTTTCTTTGGTCGAGCTTTTCTTTCCCGTTTTCTTTGGTGAGCTTTTCTTTCCCGTTTTCTTTAGGCGACCTTTTCTTTCCCGTTTTCTTTGGTCGAGCTTTTCTTTCCCGTTTTCTTTGGTCGAGCTTAAGTTTCCCGTTTTCTTTAGGCGAGCTTTTCTTTCCCGTTTTCTTTAGGCGAGCTTTTTTTCCCCGTTTTCTTTAGGCGAGCTTTTCTTTCCCGTTTTTTTAGCAAGCTTTTCTTTCCCGTTTTCTTTAGGCAAGCTTTTCTTTCCCGTTTTTTTAGCCAGCTTTTCTTTCCCGTTTTCTATAGGCGAGCTTTTCTTTCCCGTTTTCTTTAGGCGAGCTTTTTTTCCCGTTTTCCTTGGTCGAGCTTAAGTTTCCCGTTTTCTTTGGTCGAGCTTAAGTTTCCCGTTTTCTTTGGTCGAGCTTAAGTTTCCCGTTTTCTTTAGGCGAGCTTTTCTTTCCCGTTTTCTTTGGTCGAGCTTAAGTTTCCCGTTTTCTTTGGTCGAGCTTAAGTTTCCCGTTTTCTTTGGTCGAGCTTAAGTTTCCCGTTTTCTTTGGTCGAGCTAGAGTTTCCTGTTTTCTTTGGTCGAGCTTAAGTTTCCCGTTTTCTTTGGTCGAGCTTTTCTTTCCCGTTTTCTTTGGTCGAGCTTTTCTTTCCCGTTTTCTTTGGTGAGCTTTTCTTTCCCGTTTTCTTTAGGCGAGCTTTTCTTTCCCGTTTTCTTTGGTCGAGCTTTTCTTTCCCGTTTTCTTTGGTCGAGCTTAAGTTTCCCGTTTTCTTTAGGCGAGCTTTTCTTTCCCGTTTTCTTTAGGCGAGCTTTTTTTCCCCGTTTTCTTTAGGCGAGCTTTTCTTTCCCGTTTTTTTAGCAAGCTTTTCTTTCCCGTTTTCTTTAGGCAAGCTTTTCTTTCCCGTTTTTTTTAGCCAGCTTTTCTTTCCCGTTTTCTTTAGGCGAGCTTTTCTTTCCCGTTTTCTTTAGGCGAGCTTTTTTTCCCGTTTTCCTTGGTCGAGCTTAAGTTTCCCGTTTTCTTTGGTCGAGCTTAAGTTTCCCGTTTTCTTTGGTCGAGCTGAAGTTTCCCGTTTTCTTTAGGCGAGCTTTTCTTTCCCGTTTTCTTTGGTCGAGCTTAAGTTTCCCGTTTTCTTTGGTCGAGCTTTAGTTTCCTGTTTTTTCTTGTCGAGCTTAAGTTTCCCGTTTTCTTTGATCGAACTTATGTTTCCCGTTTTCTTTTGTCGAGCGTGTCTTTCCCGTTTTCTTTAGGCGAGCTTTTCTTTCCCGATTTCTTTAGGCGAGCTTTTCTTTCCCGTTTTCTTTAGGCGAGCTTTTTTTTCATTTTTTTTTTTAGCAAGCTTTTCTTTCCCGTTTTCTTTAGGCGAGCTTTTCTTTCCCGTTTTCTTTGGTCGAGCTTAAGTTTCCCGTTTTCTTTAGGCGAGCTTTTCTTTCCCGTTTTCTTTGGTCGAGCTTAAGTTTCCCGTTTTCTTTGGTCGAGCTTAAGTTTCCCGTTTTCTTTGGTCGAGCTTAAGTTTCCCGTTTTCTTTGGTCGAGCTTAAGTTTCCCGTTTTCTTTGGTCGAGCTTAAGTTTCCCGTTTTCTTTGGTCGAGCTAGAGTTTCCTGTTTTCTTTGGTCGAGCTTTAGTTTCCCGTTTTCTTTGGTCGAGCTTTAGTTTCCTGTTTTTTCTTGTCGAGCTTAAGTTTCCCGTTTTCTTTGGTCGAGCTTACGTTTCCTGTTTTCTTTGGTCGAGCTTTTCTTTCCCGTTTTCTTTGGTCGAGCTTTTCTTTCCCATTTCCTTTGGTCGAGCTTACGTTTCCCGTTTTCTTTGATCGAACTTATGTTTCCCGTTTTCTTTTGTCGAGCGTGTCTTTCCCGTTTTCTTTAGGCGAGCTTTTTTTTCCCGTTTTCCTTAGGCGAGCTTTTCTTTCCCGTTTTTTTTAAGCAAGCTTTTCTTTCCCGATTTCTTTAGGCGAGCTTTTCTTTCCCGTTTTCTTTGAGCGAGCTTTTCTTTCCCGATTTCTTTGAGCGAGCTTATGTTTCCCGTTTTTCCCATTTCTAATATCCTTGGAAAAATTCGTCCTCATTGCCTATATATCTTTTGGTTTCTGAAAATTTCCACACGCTTTTTTTAATTTTTGTTTACTTTTGTAAAGTTCTTATAATAAAGTTCTTTAAAAAAATAAATCTTCAAGTAATGAGAAATATAAACTCCAGTTGATAATGTCATGTTGTTTTTGTATATTTTTTTATATTGAAAATTTAATTGAAAACCTCCGATAATAGCATCAATAATTAGATCAGAGACTTGTTTCCAATGTCAGTGCGTTTTCCTATTGTGTGTGTTTGTTTGCCTTTGCGTGTGTGTGAGTTGCAATCTTATGTCTTGCCAACAGGAAGAAAGGTGTTTATGGAAGAAACATTTCCGGCTGTTGCTAAAGTACTTATGAACTGCGAGCCGCTAGTCGCTGTAGACATTTTACGTAATGACAATCTATGTCAATAAAGAAATAGACAATACAGTAAACATAAGACGTGAATCTCCGGACGCTATAATTCGAAGCCCTTATCGTTAAAGGACTTACAATCAACTGAGCACAAAGTAAAAGGAGCCGGAAGTCAATGCTGAAATTTTTTTCTGGGGGTTGAGATTAAGATCGTGTAAAATTGCATCAATGAAACTAGATCTCAGATTTACATACATGGTGGAAAATCCATAAATACCTAGCTTTTTGGTGTATCCGGTGTACATTATACAAAAGTATTGACAAGCCTAGTATTTTAATAAACTAAATAATATCTTTTATGCACCTTTCATCACTTTAGAATCAAATTTATGAGCTCTTTCGCTTGCAGCACAAAGTAATAATTTTTTAAAAATTGGCAACCGGGATCTTTCAATACGGCGTCCATGGCGTTGAGTTTGTTTATTCAAAATATCAACAATTCCTCGTTTTTCATTTTCTTACAGTTTTCGTAAGGTTATCTTATATAACACATTAATGCGCCATATCGCTTTCCCTTCTTTTCGTATCTGTATATATAATTCACTACGTTGCCCAACCATGCGGGACACAACGCAAGCACGCCATCTCTCTAACCCTCGACGAAAAGGTCATGGAAATTATAACTTTTTTTTCTGCAAGTCGGACTAGAGTTACCCCAAGTAACTTTCGCGACGACAGAGAGAGCGGCTTAAAAAAAGAGGGGGAGAACAAGTAATCGTCTGTCTGTATATATAATTCTCTACGTCGCCCAACCATGCGGGACAACACGCACGCCGACTCTCTCATCTAATTAAATTCGTGATAGATCTAGACTAAAAATAATAAATCTGTGCGATTAGAAATATATTTTTACCTTTTTTTTTTGTTAAGCACAATTTCATGTTTTTAGCATTCTCAATACTGTGATCCTATTACCTGTCTGGACCAGTTGGGAAGGGGGAGAAAGAACGGGGTATCTGGTTGATCGGTTTTTTTAATGTATTTTTTAAAAAATAAAAGGGAACGACATAAGTTCGAACTTGTGGGCTAAAGCGTTATCAGGCCAACGCGGATACCACTTTGCTGGCGAAGAGTCTATGAACATTTAAGATTGTATAGTTAGTTATCAATTGTTTCTATTTCATGTTTGTGTTCTCTAAGACTCAGACTGCAGCCTAATATAAAGGGGATTAATTCATCTTATACCACCACTTCAGTCATGTACTATTTCTTTCCCTTGTTTGATACCAAACAAAGTAGTTTATTCCAATAATTAATCAACTAATTGTTTTGTTTTTTTGCATTATTTCTTGTTTTATCAAGTAATATTGGTAATAGGTAATTGTGCAAAATTTCAGCTTGATACGAGATCAGAAGTCGGAGAAATAACAGAAATAACGTGTACAAACTTTTGGCCAGACAGACATACAGACAGCCAAACAGAGTGAGTTTATATTTCGATTATGAAAAGAAATTCATGATGCCTTGAGACAACGTAATAAAACTGAAACATGTCTGGGGTGGAGAGTATTTGTGTTTTTTATGAATGAACCAATGCTTCCTGCCTACTTTCTGTGATCCATTCTTAAGGACCTATTGACGTTCTATTATTAACCTATGGTACCTATGAAAAAAAGAGAGAGAGAGAGGGGGCGGGATCTTTCATTCGAATAGACGAAATTAAGAGCAGCCTTTTTAGAATCGTCTTTGGAATTTCATTATTAGAATTCCGTTTCTCAGCCTAATCCATTCTGCTGACTTTAATTACAGGCAAACTTTAATAAATGCTATCGAGATTAGAATACCGACGTCACCAAGTGTTTAAGTAGAAGCTTTCCACTTATTTCGGATTTCTTTTTTTCAGAAAGTTCTCTACCGTTTTTAAAACACTGATTTCGATTTTTCTTTCTGGTCGCTTAACATAACAGGGCATATCAACGGTACTCACGCATTTTAGCCGTTAATAATCTTTCATTAAAGAAGATTAAATTTTTATTGGACCGATATTGACATACGATATATTACTTTATAATGATATACTCTGTTACTTTATACGGGCTACTCTACGTTACTTTATATATACATATTTTATATTACTTTATATCGAGATAGTCTACATTGAGTTATATTGTATATTGACCTACTCTATGTTACATTATATTGACATACTTTTATTTACTATATATTGACATACATTATGTTACTTCACATCGACATCTGTATGTTACTCTATATAGACATATATTATGTTAGTATATATCGACATAGCCAATATTAGGTATATGTTATATTGACCTACTCTATGTTACTTTATATTGATATACCTTGCTACTTTATGTTGATATACTCAATGCTACTTTATATAGACATATGTTACCTTATATCGATATAGCCTATATTAGATATATTTTACATTGACCTACTCTGTAACTTTATATTGATATACTTTTAGTTACTGTATATTGACATACTCAGTGTTATTTCACATCGACATCTGTATGTTACTTTACATTGACGTCAAAATGTAATTGAAATGATTATTTTATTAAAAAGCCAAATATAAGCTGGGAATAAAAAAGATAAAATGAATTCGAAAATATATTTTTAGCTCACCGAAACAAAAAAATCTGGTCATATTTCTTTTAGAAATAACTGGTCAAATCCTATGATACTAAATTAATCAATTTTCAAGACGTCATTCGATAGTTTTATCGGTCCACACGAACGTTATTTGAGATTCATACCTACTTGTATAGTGCTCAGTGTCCTATTTTTTTTGCCAGATTTTCGGACCAACGTGGGTTGAGGTAATTTAAATATTTTATTTTAAAGTCTAAAAAAAAATTAATTGGGTTATAGAAACAGTGAATTGGACTCTGGGATGTCATTGGATACTTTCAGATAGAATTAAAACTGTTTCTAGTTGGAGTGTAAAAAAACAACGGCCCCAAAAAAAAATTGATAAAAGAAATCGACGTTTAAATGATGACGCAGGCAGAACAAAGACGTAATCATCTTCTTTTTTGAAGTAACGTCTGTATTATATAAGATAAGATGATATGGACAATAATACCCGCGTGACCGGAAACGCATGTATCACGTGACACATTAATGGTCAGAAGTACCCCCCCCAAAAAAAAAAAACGGTGAACATTCTCAATACTTATTTTTTTTTTTAAATAAAATAATCAGAACCCAAGTTCTGACAATAAGTAACTGATATATGTTAGGGGCTTCCGCGCTGTGCCTTATGCAGGTATGTCAAACAGAGGCAACACTCAACGAAATCTAATAACACAGGCGAAAGGCCAACTCTATAAGATGGCCGACGCTGAAAGCGGATGTCGAACAAGACGTTTTAAATAATAACGAGGGGAGACGTCAAGTGTCGTCAAACTAAATCTCTGCGTCCATAAAAACTGCCTTTCTTCAAAGCCTTCAGAAGTTTTGCATTTCGCTTTTCTTCCTTATATCCTAGTCCTGTTCCCCTTTCCAGGAGACAAAAAATAACCAACTCCTGACCATGTCAAAACATATAGAGTGTTGATAGATTGAGTACGGGCTGTAGAAACTTTTATCACTATTCAGCTTGCTCAACTAACCTTTCTAGGAGTATCATCTTGATACAGAAACTTATATATAGCTCAAAAACAACAGAAACATGCCTTTATTATATTATATTATATTATATTATATTATATCATCATCACTCCTTTGAGATCCTCATGGAACATAGGGCCTCGACAAAAACACGCCACTCACCACGGTCTCTTGCTAGTTTTTTGATGGTGTCCCAGCTCTTCCCGTCTTCTCTGCTTCTTCAAGTACACTGCGTCGCCATGTTCTTTTTGGTCTTCCTGTGCGTCTTGTTCCCTTTGGGTTCCACTCTAAGGCCTGCCTAGCTCTGTTGCTGGTATCTTTTCTAAGGGTGTGACCAATCCATCTCCACTTCCTCTCTAAGATCTGCACTTCTATATTTTTCTGTCCACTCATCTCCCACAGTTTGGTGTTTTCTACTTAGTCATACCAGTGTATTTTTAGGATATTTCTCAGGCATCTGTACTTTTTTTGTTGTTGTTGTGGCTTCAGTTGTTCTCCATGTTCTCCATATTATATTATATTATATTATAAAAGGCATTTTAAACATTGGGAAAATTATGTTAAGGTCATGTGCTTCTTTGACCAACGGTTAACAAGCAGGGTGTCATGTGGCCAGCACAACGACCAACCGCCTTGACTTTCCCCCAACAAAAGTCAGGTACCCATTAAAGTTAGGTATACTCAGAGGTGCTCTTCAAATCCCGAAATTCAAAATCCCAGTCTTCACCTAGATTCGAACCCAGGACCTAAGGTTCGGAAGCCAAGCGCTTAACCAGTCTGCCACCGCCCCTTCCATATTATATTATATTGTATTATATTGTATTGTATTGTATTGTATTGTATTATATATTATCTCTGTCTCAGTATAGAAATATATGCACAAATGTGAAATACTGTCGAATGGTTTAAAAAGAAAAAAGACATATATTTATTATTTTTGAAAACAAAGCTTATGTTAGATGTAATTATATAAATTACTTTGGATCAATTATGTAATTTGTAATAGATCTAGACTAACAACAATAAATCTGTGCGATTAGAAATATTTTCAACAACATTTTTTTTTGTTTAAAGCAATTTCATGCTTTTAGTTTTCTCAATGCGCTATGATCCTATCGCTTGTCATGACCAGTTGGGCAAAAGGGGGTGAGGTGGGTGTGGGTTTTTTGTGTAAGGTTATTGTCATCGCCTTTAAAATACATAACAAAAAGTTGCACGACTTGAATTTGAACTCAGGGCTCAAGCCTCCTAAAGGGTGCTAATTCAAGCTATACCACCACATCTCTTAAGTACGATTTCTTTCCCTTGTTCGATACCAAAAAAAAAAGTTAATTACAAATTCTTAATAACCTCATTGTTTTTTGTTTTTAAATTATTGATTCATGTTTTGTCAAGTACTAGAAATAATTGAGCAAAATTTCAGCTTTATCTGAGATTGGATATGGGAGAAATAGCATGAATAAACTTTTACCAGACAGACAGACAGACAGAGTGAGGCAATAATATAAGCTTTGTAAAAACATCAACTTGATACTTAAATTTAAAAAAAAAAATTGACCGTCGATGAGTCCTCTGCTGTTTTACCATACTTTTGTATAATACACAACTAAGATTGTTATATTAATCCTGGTTAGAAATTAGGAAGCGTATATCAAGTCACTCTGTCTGTCTGTCTGGTCAACATCTTGTACACGTTATTTCTCACACTTTCCATGCTCGGATCAATTTGAAACTTTGCAAAGCCATTCATTGTCGATGACAACACACGAATCAATATTTTTTTTTTAACAAACCAGACATCGATTAGTTGTAATTAATTAATTTTTATACGAAAAGGGGAGAGAATTCGATCGTTCAATAAAAATTTCAAACTAACAAAAAACCTTCGATTGTTATAAGTGGCAAAACGCTTTGACCTCCCATTACGAAGTTTGACTTCGGACATTTATATATATATATATACATTATATATTGCTTGTACTTTTTCCTAAATCTAAAGAGAAAGTAGGATACACATTACGCATAACCTATAATACCATCTCCCGTTTCCGGCATTGTGATTTTGTTATCCATCAAAAACTATCATGTTTAGGTGGCTTTGTATTGTGTCAACTGATAGGGCCTCCTTCAGTCGCGAAGCGACTATAGATCATCTCATGGAAATGCCTGGGCATTAGCTGTGGTCAGAGAGATGTCGCCCATCCATCAGTTCCCCCCACTCCACGCAGCTGATGTATCCAAAGGAACGGCAGTGCCGATACAGTTTGGGGTCAGCGGCGTCGCAGGTTCTGCCAGACGCGAGCACGCTACTCTGCCTCATCGCGGCGCTCGTGTGGAAACGTCCATTACAGGAAGTGGTTAGGCTAAATGGGTAGCAACACAAGACTCCCGTGGAGATGCCCACGGGTAGATGAGAGTCCACCCATTGCACGGGCGGGGTTGCAAAAGAGTCCCCATAAACCTGTCACACATCCATGCGCTGTTCCTCAAGGGACCGTTACACAAAATGGCGAGTCCCCCACGGTTAGCTTGGTATAACGAAGGAAAATGGCGGAGGCTACCGGTGTCCTCGGCCTTCGGCCATGTGCAGCCAAGCATGCGTCGGGGGCCAAAGGCATTGGTAACAGCAATGCTTTACATAGGCATTGACTCGGGTCTCTCCCAAACAGAACTGTGTTCACACAGGTTTTTTTTTTTTTTTTTTACTGTTTGGCGTCCAAGCAGGTCTTTTTTCAAACTTAGAGCTCGAAGAGCATTCGGCTCAGCTCATAAGACGATCAAACGGTTCTGCCAGAGTGTAGCACTGGGTGCTGCAAACTGCCTTAGGGAAAATCAGGAGCTGTGTCAACTACTGGACAAGATACAATGTAACAACATCCTAACCGTGGAGAACTAAAGGGATGTAACTAAACATTCCATTAATGCAAGAATATTCAGCAGGCATGGTGGACAAAGAATGTATAGTTATGCTTGCCTCTGTGTATGTGGCATAGCACCTATAAGCAGGTAGATATGAGATAAGCATAAGATAGGAATTAGTAGATCAAGGATAAGTCAAAGATAAGCCAAAGTAACGTACAGATTAAGGTATAATACAGGTGCAAGCATTATTAAGTGCTAGCATTGCAGCGTGGAAGCTGAATGTCAGCTGGGTCTCGATCTCATACCGCTGAGCTCCCGTCACAAGGGCATGAATAGCTCTGGTGTCTTGTGTCAGTTCCATTTGAAAACGATGTTAATTACTGGTACAAAAAAAGTGAGGCGAACTTTAACCTAATTTACTTATGGGGGTTACGGTGAAGGGGGATTGGAAGGAATTGGGGTTTGATTTGTGAGAACTAACATGTTTTCTATATGTCTGTCTGTCTGTCTGTCTGTCTATATATCTATCTATCTATCTATCTATCTATCTATCTATCTATCTATCTATCTATCTATCTATCTATCTATCTATCTATCTATCTATCTGCCTATCTGCCTATCTATCTATCTATCTATCTATCTATCTATCTATCTATCTATCTATCTATCTATCTATCTATCTGTCTGTCTGTCTATCTATCTATCTATCTATCCATCTATCTGCCTATCTATCTATCTATCTATCTATCTATCTATCTATCTATCTATCTATCTATCTATTTATTTCTTGCTCTTTTTTTTAATCTGACTTTCTGTTTCTCCGTTTTAATTGAATGTTCACTTTTTTTCTGTTCTCTCTCTTTAATCTGTTGAAACTAGGACTTCTTTCTTTTTATCTTCTGAATAAGTCCATGAACTGGTCTTTCTCAGCGCCTCTCATATCCCCTGTGGCTCCTTTTGTCCGCTGATGTGTGTGTGTCTCTTTCTCTCTTTCTCTCTCTCCCTCTCTCTTACATTCACACAGACACTAATGGCTATAAAACTTCTTAACACATAAGAAACCTCCCACCATCCTCATAAAAATACAAAAGTCAACGACCAGCATCCATCTTTATTATCTCTTTGTTTTCTCTTCTGTGGGAAATTCCCCAATTCCCAGCCGTTTCATTCATAATTCGGAAGACCACTAGGCGGCATGTTACTATGACAACGATATCCCACGATTCATTTCTATCACCGGTCTGTGCATCTTTAGTTTAAAAACAAATTCCGTTCACTTCGTCTTTTCCAAAAGCAGCGAAACAATCTTGTAAAATATCGAGAGACATTCAGAGCTGGATTTACTTATAGCTAACTGTTGCTGACGGTTGTTGACTTGTACCACGAAACTGCTGGTAGACAACTAAACCGCTGTAAGCGTAATATATCTTAATTGAAAGAAATAGCTTGAATAAAACTAAATATAACATTTATTACAATATAGCCAAAATCAAGTGTATATGAGATAAAAGTATTGTACTAACCTTTACTACTAATATGTTTTGTTAACAAAATTTAACTCACTACAATAACAAAACCTTTCAGTCTTACGTTCTGGAGTCGCCTGTCCTAAATATGACCAATGTCCAATGAAGACAATGACACCTATATTGCAACCTTCACAACCAATGGCTAACCTCTTCGCAAAGTCGCCATAGAAACACACACATACTCACACTTTATAACGTCAACATAAGGTAAAGCTTAGGGCCACTGATGATTTGGAGGCCCCCAAAAATGGTCACAGGGATATGTTCAATCCTTTGGAAGAAAAAGGGAACTGAAAAAAAAAAAGCCTTACAAAGTGCCCCCATAGCTTAGGGCCTTATCAAGTATAAATCCGGCCTTGTTTTCAGCCTTTTGTTAACTATGCTTTAGTAAGAAAGTGGATAGATAGTCTAAATCCGGCGCTGTTATCAGCCAATTGTTAACAATGTTTAAGTAACAAAAGGTCAATCTCAGATCCTTGACAGACATCACGTGTTAAAAATAGGTAAAGATTCCCAACATAAAACCTTTCTAAGGTTAACAAGGGTTCAAAGTGGTCAGCACAACGACCACAAAGACTTTACTCTCTTCGGCAGTCTCGGGAAACCATTAGACTGCAGCGGTTCTCAACCTTCTAGGCTCGGCGACCCCTTTTTACAATCTCCCACTCTGCCGCGACCATTCCCCCCCCAACACATACATACAGCAGTAGAACAATAGACAAAAACAATTCACTTTTTCGATGGTCTTATGCGACTTCTTGCAAAGCGTCAATCGACCCCCAAAGGGGTCGCGACCCACAGGCTGAGAACCCCTGCATTAGAGCTATGTGGACGCCGAGACTAAAGAAATCAACACTGAATATACCACTGACACCTGGCGATCACACAGACTCTTCCACTAACACCTGGTGACAACACTGACTCTTCCACTAACACCTGGTGACAACACTGACACTTTCACTAACACCTGATGACAACACTGACTCTTCCACTAACACCTGATGACAACACTGACTCTTCCACTAACACCTGGTGACAACACTGACTCTTCCACTAACACCTGGTGACAACACTGACTCTTCCACCAACACCTGGTTACAACATTGACTCTTTAACTAACACCTGATAAAAACGCTGACACTTGCAATGACATCATGTGACAACACTGACTTTGCCACTAACACTTAGTGACAGCACTGAATCTGCCACTGACATAAAGTCACAACACATTTCCACTGACCCACAGAAACAAATGATAACGAAATAGTATGGATTTAATCAAGATACAATATATCATGTCAGACATTGTCAACTAAAACATCTAATAGGAGCCTGTGACTTGGGGGTGAAGATGCGCCGAGAGGCCCACGCTAACAGATGTAGTCACAAAACGAGGCCTTAGTATAACCGAGACCCGTCGTTACAGAAGGCCTGAACACTGACCTGCGACGTCACAACGTGTGGGCAGTTTAGACTAATCGCTCGTTGCCACGTCACAGATCAGACGACACGACCTCTGACGTGGCTTTTGGTTTCAACTGCCCACAGGTTGCGACGTCGCAGCGCAGTGTTCCGGTCCGGACCGCTGTAACGATTGGTCTCGGTACAACCCATGATGGCTGCCTGATTTTTCTTCTCGATGGGACCGGGTTCGAAGACTGCCAGCCTATCCATCCTTGCCGCCTTACAGGGGGCTAAGTCTTGGATGTAATAATTTTCAAATCGGAAGAAACACCGAAAACATATAAAAGAAACTAACGCTTTTATATAATTTACTCTGTGCAATAACTCAGAACATGCCTGGACTATTGAGAGTCACACTTTCTACGACAGGTCAAGGTGGCGTGTCAAGTTGACCAGACAGAGAAAGCAGGATACGATGACTTTTCGCAAGTGGCCAGTAAACGATTACAGACCGTCTCAAGAAACGATAAGTTTGAACTTCAACCAGGGATCTACTTTTTTCAAGGAGCATTCATATATGACTTCCACTGCCAGACTTTTGTTTTTACCACACTTTTGCTTAATTTAGTAATTTATGACGTTAAATCTGAGGGCCCGAAATTCCATTGTACGCCGAAGTTCCTTGATATGGACAAGAAGTAATAGGAATCCTTTTAACGAAACAAAACATTTTAATCTTTCAAGTAGAAATCGTAAATACATTGAACACACACTATTTACAGACAATATAATTTCATTGTTATAAAAAAATTCTCAAAAGGCAACTATACAAGAAGCTTGAAAAGTCTGAAATTATCTTTTTGTCTTCTGTTATTTAAAACCCTCTCTAAAATTAGCATCTCCAATAGGCAGGAAAGAACCAGCTTCTTATATCGAACCGATATGTCCGACAGAGAGCCCTGCTCTCAATGGACTCAAACGCTTTTAGTGGTGCCACGTTTCTCCCTCAAAAGCTACGGTCTGTGGGCTTTTTCAGTGCACGGGCCAAAGGTTTGGAACTCACTCCCCATTGATCTCAGACAAACAACATGCTTCATCACTTTTGAGAAGAACATTAAAACTATTTTTAGATTAATTGTCATTATAACTGTCGTGTTTGTGTTTGCAATGTTATTACGGCGCCCTGAGCCTACATTTTGTTTGTTAACAGCGCTTTATAAATAAAATTATTATTATTAAAAATCCATGTTTATTTTTAAATTCTTTGGCTAAGAAAAAGAACTGCCATAGTGCTGGATAATGCAAGATTTATCTTCCCATTTCTATATAAAACACAACTCATTAACTTTCATTAATTAATTAGCTAATTGTTAGATTTTCTTTAGTTTTATTTTTTAATTGCATCTGATAACGAGAAAAGTGAGAAAAAATATGTACAATATTTGTGACAGACAGACAGACAGAATTGATATAAGCTGTGTAAGCGATCTTGACACTAATTATTACGGCATGGTCTTGAATATCATATATTTCTCTTGTACAAGCAGGGCCGGTCCTAACAACTGCGGGGCCCTATGCGAAATTGATTGCGCGGGGTCTAGTCTGGGTGGGAATAAGGATAATAATTGAAAATTAAGATTCTGTATAAGAAAAAAAATCGACTTTGAATTTTATTCATTCTTTACCAAGTACAAAATTGTGATCAAATTAACGTTACTTTAGGAACCTTGCAACCTATGGCACATTTATATGTCAGTGACTATAAAAGTAAAAAAGTATAGGAACTTCCGATTAAGGTGAAAATTCGCCCAATTATTAAATTGTATTACATGAAAGCTGACAATGCATTTCTTCTTTTATCGCGCCTAAGATTGGTGTTTTCCGCAATGAATGACACCACAAATGACAATTTTATCTATTTTTCAGGAGATTTTAATAAATTCATGAGATTTCCAGGAATTTTTCGTATATATTTTGCATTTTAATAGTTAGACATAGAATTAGTGCGGGGCCTATGAAAGCGCGGGGCCCACTGCGACCGCATAGGTTGCAGTGGCCTAAGACCGGCCCTGTGTACAAGCTAGTGTCATACATTTTAAACAAAACAACAAACAAACAAACAAAATGACTCGGTGTATGGACAGCCAGAATGTTTGGGGTGAGAAAGTCGGGCGGTCATTTCGTCTGTACCCCCCCCCACACACCTCTCCCGTAAATAGTAGGTCACTGTATAAGGAGGGGGGGGTACACTTATAATGTTAGAGTTGCCCCACGAGAATAAATATTTTCCAGCGGAAATGAGGTCGATATTTTAGTTTTCTCCGTACTGTCTCTTATTTAGCGACACAGACTCTAGACACAAAAAACCAACACCAAGGAATTAGCCCCGGCGTCGTTGACAGTCGATGACTTGCGGCATCACACTGCTGGTAGACAACTAAACCCGCTGTAGGCGTAATACATTAAAATATTTACTAATAAAACTTCTAATTACTTGAATAGCTTCCTTGTGAACAATACTAAATAAAACTTTTAGTGTCATACAGACCAAATTAAGTTGATATCAAAGAAATAATAAATGTACGAAACTTAACTAATACCATTTTTAACAAAATCTAACTCTCTACAATAATACAACCTTTCAGTCTCCCGTTATGGAGTCGTCTCCAATGACGACAGTGCGACCTATGCAGAGGCGTAGTGTGCAAAACGTGCGCCCGGGGCAAGAAACTCCCCACCCCCACCCCCACCCCATTTTCCAGGACACCACATAGAAATATAGGCTTATAAATAAAAAGTATTGAATAATAATATAATACGAATAACCCTAAAATGTGTTACCTAATTAAAATATCTACAATATTTTTAGCCCCTTAGGGTGGCACCCGGGGCATTGTGCCCCCCTTTACCACGCCTCTTCGCCTATGTTGCATCATTCACAACCAATCGCTAAACTCTTTCCACTGTCACTGTTCTGTTGTCACAGAGAAATAAATAAAATACTGTAGACACATAAAAAATATAACAATTAATAAACAGAGACTTTGTGTTGCTATATGTAGACCATAGACTTATATATACTATATCTAGACTGGACATGGAGACTTTTTAACAGTACAAAAAAATTTAGCGAAAATTTTGTAGAAAGTTAAATCAAGGCGTTGTTTCGTAAAGTAGTTAAAAAAAGTTAAGGCTATTTTTTTTCAACCCTAACCTATGTAACATATAATTTAATTTTTAGACTATAGAACCCTATAGGTCAATGAATATTCCATAGGCCATGGGTTAGGGTAAGGTATTAGAAGAAACACAAGAAAAAATGTAAATGTTATCATCAACCGAGAATTTCAAGGTTTATAAGAATTTTTATACCATTAAAAGCCAAAATGGGAGGCGCTGTGGCTGAGGAATAAAGCGCTTGGCTTCTAAACCGGGGGTACCGGTTCGAACCCTGTTGAAGACAGAGATTTTTTAATTTTGGGATCCTTGGGAGCCTCTGGGTCCACCCAGCCCTAAATGGGTACCTGACATTAGTTGGGTAAACTCATGGCGGTTGGTCGTTGTGCTGGCCACATGAGACCATCGTTAACCGTGGGCCACAGAAACAGATAACCTTTACATCATCTGCCCAGCAAGCAAGGCAAATGACACTAGCTCCAGCTGGAATAACCTGCCCAGTGTGCAGCCGAACATTCCGGGCTCACATGGGTTTTACCAGCCACATGAGGCGGCATAAAACCCCAGTGCAAAGCCCTCAGCCCCCTGGATGACAGAGTGCTGATCATCGAACCACGATGGACGAACTATATATCATTTGCCCCAAAGATCTGAAGGGAAACTTAACTTAACAATGGTATGTCACATGTTGCTTTAAGTTTGTCAGCTTTGTTCCCCTTTCGAATATATTTCAATCTGACCCAGTTTAATCATACCTAGATTTTATTCTTAATTCATATCACCTATTTTAAAAAGCTATGTAACCCTATTTAGCAACATCTGATATCTCGCTTCTAAAAGTAGACCAAATTGCACGTACTTCCCTTGCCTCTTCGTGGACAATCGTTTTGCGAAATCACGGCCGTGGCGATCGGCGATGTGCTCGTTACTCCAATTAGGGGGCGCCGGTCGGCTCGAGGCTTCTCATGGGGCGTTACGCGTCATGAAAGTACGCCACCGCTGATGATACCAGTATCGTCATCAGGGCGGGGAACCCTCGTCCGCCTAGTCGCGAACGTGAAAATGTCACTGGCTGGTTATTATCGACGATAACCCCTGATCAGCTGATCGATTGATTAATTGAGTCTGTGTGTGTATGTTGGATAAATGTATGTGTGGTGTCAAGATGTTTGCGTTTTTTTTTGCTGCGTCACGGACCTGTTGCTACCCTATGATGATATACTAGGACTATATTTAGCGAGGAACATCCGTATCCGACGTTGTGGTGAGTCTTTGACGTAACTGGAACGAGTTACTTGGTCTTTTTTAAAATTTGTCTGTCAGTCTGTCACGTCACTAGACATACACCATGTTCAGATAATGATTTCCTACACAATGTTAAAATATTTGAACAGATCGAGGATACATTTTAATGTATTTCATTGACAAAAGACAGTGGAATGAGCTTAGGCTAACTTTGAAGGCTCATAATTGACCCCTTAGTAAGGTTGTGAAAGAGCGTCGCATGAGGTTTGCGGGACATGTTCTTCGACAAAATGAATTACGGGTAATAATAAGAGTTGCGATGACATATTAGTACAACTTGGCGCCACACTTTCATGGAGTTTCTTAGAGCAGGTGGCAAGAGGTTTCAGACATTGCTAGTGACAGATTTGTGTGCAAACAGCTTGCCGCAAAATACGCCGAACGGCTCGGGAGGGTCTAAGTCAGTAAGAATAGCACATTAGGTTTTTGAAAAAAAATTTTTATATCAGGATAATGCACTGTAGATACCTCAGAATATGCATTTAGTTGGCTTTCAATACCGGAAATAGTGCTTGGCGGCGGGGCTCCGCCCCACGCTGGGGGAGCTCGCAGCGCTCCCCCAGACCCCCTTGCTGGCAAGGACGGGGATTCTACATTTTTTCCACTAACCCCAGGACGAACCTATTTTAGAGTGCAATAATCGTCTTCCGAAAGAATGAAGGGTCAGAATGCACACACAAATATATATATTCCTTGCCGGGGGGAGGGGGGGCTGAGGTGGGGTGGGGGGAGAATAAAATCCCCCCCCCCAAAAAAAAATCATGGCTAAGCCCATGCCTACAACAATGATTGGTTGCGATTGAACCAGTTAATGTGCTATACCGTTATTTCGGCCAATCAGCATCCAGAGCGTTTGGTGATTAATTATTTTTTTTTACAATTACAATACAATTTGCATTTACATCGGGTGGCCGTGGGAAAACCCGTGGTATAGCGAATATCAAGGGACAACTGTAGCTCCTATCGCAAACTTTGCTCTTAAAGAACCTCAATTTGCCATCGGCATTCGGACCGCACATTGGGAGAGAAGATACATAATATTATTTTTAGCGCAAAGCGACAAGCCAGGAAAGTTCCTTGACTGAATCCGTCTGTCACCGTCTAAGCAGCTATTTGGTTATTGCAATTGTTCTGGCTCTACGTAATTAATATATAATTAATGTCCGACTCCAGCTTAGCAGAAATTATTATTATCTAGTTTGTTGATATTTCATACAAAATGTTTCTTGATCATTAGTTACGTTTATTAACCTTAAAAGGCGAAATCTTTTATGCAAAACAATTACAATATAGTATGTAGCCCTAATTAGTGAAAGACCAATAGTACAGTACCTACGTAAGGTACTATATTTAGTAGAAAGAAAAAAAAGGCCTATAGTGTTAGAGGCGGACGAGACCGTTAGCGTGATGTGGCACGGAAGATATAAACTCAGGGCCCCGCCTATGACACTCGCTCAGGACCTCGCGCTCTGATTAGGCCGCCTCTGATGCTACCCGCATAACGCGTTTCAGAATCTATATGACCCCCCCCCCCTTCACCATTCGCCTTAATGATTGGTTGTTGGTCCCTGATCCCCAGGAAAACAAAAAAAAATAATTATAATAAAATGGCGCTGAAAGCGACCGTCGTCTCTAGTTACCGTTTTAACTAAACATGCAGCGAGATGTCATCGAGATGTCAGCGAGATCTTGCTGCACAATGAGCACGCCACCCAGTCTCAGCGATGTTAGCGTAACGTATTTCGCTATGACTCAATGCGACAGAGATTAATAATCTCAAAGCAAGTGTTTACTTAATCCGGCGAACTCCATGCCATCTTCAACTGGCACACAGACACATATATTGCACTGTATCAGTAGATCTACATGCCAAGCATATAAAACAGCAAACATTTCATTGATATGGACAAAGAAAAGGTTTTAGATGCTACAATGCCAAAAGAATCCTAAAATTAACATATAAATACAGGCTTGTCATTGATAATACAGTTCTATATGGAAGTAGCTGTTTTTGGTTTACAATGAATATCTCATTATATTTCTTTCTTATCTTATCTTATAATATATCATCATCATTGGCCTCCTTCGGTAGTGAAACGACTATGGTTCATCTCGAACACTTTTTCATGTGGCTGTGGAGCCCTATTTTGGAGAGACACTCCCGTTCACATATATTGCATGTCAAGGTGGCTTTCGCTTAGGTAGTATAGGAGCTGGCCATTTTCCGTGTGGCACGCTTTTGTGGGGCCCAATGCGAAACGGATTGCGCGGGGCCTAATTTGCGTTGTAATAAGGATAATAAGTGAAAATTTCAAGATTTAGTATTATAAAATAAATTCGTCTTTTATTTTATTTATAGCTTACTAAGTACAAAATCACTGTCAAATTAAGTTTACGAGCCACCTACATAAGATAGTAGTTTTCCAACAAAATGCCGATAAACATTCAGATGTGCCTTTCAGATTTACTATCGACTAGCAAAATATCGCTTTTTTTTTTCGAAGAGGTCGAGATAGATTCAGATCTATATTTGTATGCCAGTGACTATTGAAGTAAATTAAGTATTTGCACTTTTTGTTTTGGTTAAAATTCGGCTTTTTATTACATTTCTATTAAATGAAAGCTGGCAAAGCCGTTTCGTTTTGTATTTTTTTTTAATCGCGAGTAAGATTGGCGTTTTCCATATTGAATGTATCATCTTTTTTTTTAAGTACAGTCTGTATTAAATAAGAATGACAGCCCGAGATGATAATTTTGTCTGTTTTAGGGAGATTTGCATCACTTTTTAGAAGATTTTAATAATTTCAGGAAAGTTTCATGACTTTTTCTTATACTTTATAATTTCATGAGAATTCCATGAACCCTTTCATAATAAATTAAAATGGTTTCATTTAATAATTTACACCCAGAATTTGCATCGCGCGGGGCCTATGAAAGTGCGGGGCCCACTGCGGTCGCATAGGTTGCAGTGGCCTAAGACGGCCCTGTATAATATATATATATAAACAGTTGTAACAATCATAATTGGAACGTAAAATGTTGTTCATTCAGGAGTTCATCTTTTTAAGAAACCCAGCAGACGAGATCGACATCGATACAAAAGTTGAACTCTTCAAAGCAGGAGCCCCTACATTGAAACAAAAACAACAAAAAAAGGCACCTCTTTCCGAAGAAGGCACCACTAAGCAAGAAATGCTGCTATAATCAGTGGGCGCCACTATCCAATAAGGCTCCACAACCCAAATGAAAGCTCTGCTAACCAAAGAAGTCGGCACTACTGAAAGAAGACATTACTGTTCAAAGGCATAGTTTTTTTTTCAGGGCCCCCGAAAGGGGAATAGACGCTATTAGTTTTGTTTGGTCTGTCTGTCCGTCCGTCCGTCCTGTTAGATATCGTAAACTAGAAAAGATATTGAAAATCCGACGTAAAATTTTAGGCCATGCAAAGTTCTGATGCAACGGTAACTTAAAAAAAAAAAAAGAATGAAAAATGTAATTTATAAAATCAACTATGCAAGCATTTTATTTTCATAAAATACACCTTTTTTTTTTTTTTTTTTACAAATATTCACTATTAATTGTAACAAACACGGGAGGGTATTTAGTAAGGGAGATGATTATTTACCATATTTTTAAAAATATTTATGCAAACGGTTTTAGATTTTTTGTCAAAATTTTTATTTTTTTATTTTTGTTATTTTTTTTTTAAATTGTATTGTTACTTATATAAGTTCTATCATACTAACTACTAGATTTACACAAAAAAATTTTTGCTTTTATTTTGAAAGAGATAAAATATATTTAGTATGCATATAAGTGGAACATAATTTAGAACAAAAATAATAAGTAGATTGTCATATTATCGTGTGACTGCAGCAGCGCACTTCATTTACAAAATACTAAACTAAAGGAAGTGACGCCATATACAAAGCAATTTAAAACGTTAAAATACTATGACAACCTAGATGTAATTATATGCATTGCTATGTTTTGCAAACATTGTACTTTAAAATGTAACTACTTAATTTGTACGCTTACTAATAAAATATGCATCTTTTTGTAAAAAAAAAAAAAAAAAGCCCAATAAAGAGGCAAACAAAAGAGGGAAAGGCCCAAGGAGTCCTAGGATGTAAACAGCTCGACAACTGAAGTCAAAAGCTAAATAGCTGAGGTATCCTAAAAAAAAAAAAGAGTTGAATAAGAGATTACTCCTCTACAGATCAATCAGATAATCTTTATATGACATTAATTAGTCCAGGTTCACATCGACCTTCTCCTTCACGTTCACCTATACCTTGGTCTGCTGGACCATTGGGGCACCCCACAAGATCTGTCGACCTTCTTTCTCCATTCCTTTCTGTCTGTCATTTGCCATTGATAGAATTTCATTCTGATATTATTTCGGAAAATATTGAAACCTGCCTGGGTGGACCACTTCGGGGACGGATTTTGAGTTTGTGTTTCCACACAAACTGTCTTTGTAACCTTGTTTCAATATAAGATTGTACTTGCTTTAATAGCTGCTATATCTTTAGTTTACGATTGGACGCCACTTGCGCTGGGCGCCACTTGCTCCCTCTCCCGACTAACCATCTAGGTCCACGATTACTTTATTTTGGTTTTCCAATCTCAACGGAATCATAGCATTTACAGCTTGACAGAGTCTATATTGACATAACTTAATAGTCTAAATTTACACAGCTTGACAGAGTCTAAATTGACATAGCTCGATAGCATAAATTTACACAGCTTGATAGTATACATTTATACAGCTTGATAATATAAATTTACACATCTTAAAAGTATACAATTTATACAGCTTAAAAGAGTCTAAATTTACAAATCGTGATTGTAAAAAATTACACAGCTTAAGAGTATAAATTTACACAGCATGACTGAGTCAAAATTTACAAAGCTTAACAGTCAAAATTTACAAAGCTTGAATGTCTAAATTTACACATGTTGATAGTCTAAATTTACACGGCTTGATAGTCTAAATTCACACAGCTTGATAGTCTAAATATAACCATCTTCCTACAGACTACCTCTTTCTTTCTCCACCACTCAAAATGTGCAGCGTCTTTTTATATCTTCCTCGTTTCATCTTCTGGTGAGTACTTAGGCGAAGACAACTCGCGTCAGCTTCTGGTTACAATTGAGGTGTGATAAATGCCTTAACGACTCAATCCCCAGAACAGAGTATAAAAAGAAACCCAGAAGAAAAAGAAAAAAAACAACCATCCAATTAAAAAAGGTGTACCATTTTATATTCTCGGTTCTTGTGGTAGGGAGCAGCCAAAGAACTGCCACGTAAGCACTGTTATTTATTTGACATGTCAGTCAGCTATGTCAGCTCAAAGCTTTCGCCCCCCCCCCCAAAGCCTCGGTCTCACGCCACCCTCTTCTGATTCCACTTTACCTCTAGGACTGGCTTTGAGGTTGTCTTAGAGAAAGTGGGGGTCTAATTGAACTAAACGCCTTTGGTTTGAGGATGCTGAGGGTGGTGGCTGAGTGAAGTGAGTGGCTACACGTAGAAGAATGCCGTGTTCGTTGTTCACACAATTTGGCTTCAAATAAAACAATGGCAGCTCTATTAGTCTAGAATATGTTTGAGGAGGAGGTAGCTGCACATGTTCATACATAGACAAGAGATGGGGGGGGGGAAAGATGGAGAGAGAGAGAGAGAGAAAGAGAGAGAGATAAAAGAAGAAAGAGAAAGAGAAGATAAGAGAGAGAGGAGAGGTGAGAGAGATGATAAAAGAGAAGAAAGAGAAGAGAGAGAAAAGAGAGAGGGAAAAGAGATAGATAGAAGAGAAGAAAGAGAGAGAAAATAGAGAAAAGAAAGAGAGAAAAGATAGAGAGAGAGAGAAATAAGAGACAAAAGAGATAGAAGAGAAGAAAGAGAGAGAAAAGAGAGAAAAAATAAAGAAAAGAAAGAGAGAAATGATAGAGAGAGAAAAATGAGAGAGAGAGAGAAGGGAGAGAAAAGAGAAAGAGAAAAGAGAGAGAGAAAAAAGATAGATAGAAGAGAAGAAAGAGAGAGAAAAGAGAGAGAGAAGAGGACAGTGACAGAAGAGAGAGGAGAGAAGAGAGAGAATATATATATAGAGAGAAAATAGAGAAAAGAGAGAGAGAAGATAAAGAGAAAAAAGAGAGAGAGAAGATAAAGAGAAGAGAGAGAGAAGGTAAAGAGAAAAGAGAGAGAGACAGACTAGATAGCGACAGACAGAGGGAGACAGAGAGAGAGACAGAGACAGAGAGAAAGACAGAGAGAGACAGAGAGAAAGACTGAGAGAGAGACAGAGAGACAGAGAGAAAGACTGAGTGAGAGAGAGAGAGACAGAGAGAAAGACTGAGAGAGACAGAGAGAAAGACAGAGAGAGAGACAGAGAGAAAGACTGAGAGACAGAGAGAAAGACTGAGAGACAGAGAGAGGGACAGAGAGAAAGACTGAGAGACAGAGAGAGAGAGAAAGACTGAGAGACAGAGAGAGACAGAGAGAAAGACTGAGACAGAGAGAAAGACTGAGAGACAGAGAGAGAGAGAAAGACTGAGAGACAGAGAGAGAGAGAGAAAGACTGAGAGACAGAGAGAGAGACAGAGAGAAAGACTGAGAGACAGAGAGAGAGACAAAGAGAAAGACTGAGAGACATAAAGACAGAGAGACAGAGAGAAAGACTGAGAGACAGAGAGAGAGACAGAGAGAAAGCCTGAGAGACAGAGAGACAGAGAGAAAGACTGAGAGACAGAGAGAGAGAGACAGGGAGAAAGACTGAGAGACAGAGAGAGAGACAGAGAGAAAGACTGAGAGACAGAGAGAGAGACAGAGAGAAAGACTGAGAGAGACAGAGAGAAAGACACAGAGAGAAAGACAGAGAGAAAGACACAGAGAGAGAGAGACAGAGAGAAAGACAGAGACACAGAGACGGAGAGAAAGACTGAGAGACAGAGAGAGACAGAGACAGAAAGAGAGAGACAGAGACAGAGAGAGAGACAGAGACAGAGAGAGACAGAGAGAGACAGAGAGAGATAGAGAGAAAGACTGAGAGAGAGACAGAGAGAGAGAGAGAGAGACAGAGACAGACGTGTGCAGCAGATGCAGTCCGGCTTTTTTTTTGCTTTTGGGTAAATGCCAGGTGGGCCGGCATCCGGTAGACCGGTGGAGTCATCGCTTAATACTTGCACGGACCCGTAACCTGATCCGTTCCAACTTCTGCAATCCATCTCCCAGGTGTCATCAGTAAATACGTATCAATAAGCCAGCCATGTTTACCGGGACTAATTTATGTACTTCCTTGCTCTCTAGAGGAGCATATTGAATGGTTTTATTTTCTGCTTCATCATATTTCAAAAGTATTAATTCAAATTGAAAAAAACATCCACAATTTGTAATAATTGCTATAATAATTGTTTCGTCTGGTTTTAAGGGTCAATAAAAAAAAATAAAAAACTGAAGCAGGGGTTCTAAATTTGACGTGATGCAGCTCCCACGTGTTTGGAGATGCCATTGTTTGTGAGTTTTGGAAGACATGGGCTTTGTTCGACCATGTTTCGTAAGTTTCATAAAGTCAATTTGAAGATAATTACATCTTAACACAAACCTCCCGCAGGACGGCGAGGGAAAGAAGAGCGGGCAGAGTTTGAACCCGGGACCATCGTTCAGAGCGAATTGGTTTGTGGAGTGAGGCGGGGGGGGGAATATTTCTCTACAGCAGTGCTTCCCAAATTATGTTCCGCCGAACTCTAGTGTTCCGCGAGGCATGAAAAGGTGAAAAGTACTGGAATAATTAACTATTGGCCACCACGTGAATTGATATTTCAAAAAAAAAAAAAAAAAGCAAAGTGTTCCGCTAAATACTCAGAATGTGCGAAATGTTCCGCTAAATACTCAGAATGTGCGAAATGTTCCGTTAAGGAAAAGGTTTGGGAACCACTGCTCTACAGCACTATGTGCGAGGTGAAGGGGGAGAGGGGGGTTTGAAATGGAGGGAAGAAAAAAGGGGGTGGAGAGATCGCTGAACGTTTAATTAGCTCAAGTCATATGTTCAACGAGTGTTGGCCTTCATCAGTCGTAGAATGGTAAATGGCTCATCTCGTAGAACTCCCTTTCATGTGACCGTGGAGCCTTATTTTTGGAGAGACACTCCCGTCTACATATATCGCAGATTTAAGGTGGCTTTCGCTTTGGTGGTACAGGATTCGACGTACTGTGGTTTAGTGATATGTCTTCCCAGTGGTCAGTATCGGTGTTCACTGTCTTGAGGTCCCGTTTGATTACATCCACGTAACGGAGGTGGGTTCAAAGATTTAAGAGTAAAGAAGCGAAATGCCATACTAAATAAAACACTAAACCCAGAAATACAAAACCTAGTAACATACTCAGAAAGTTACAAAGAAACAAGCGCGTTCCTCGTTCCACATACTAGGACAAATTAGTACAAATGCTCCTTCTTTACTAATGTTATTAGACTTATTTAGAGCATGGAATGGGCTGCCTGAGCCAGCCAGGAAAACCAATGAACTGGCTGAATTTTAAGTCGTTGGTTAACATGCATGACTAGATTGACCTAAAAACACGCGTAAGACATAATCAACTTCTTTTTTGAAGTAACGTCTGTAGTTTTATAAGATAAGAAGATAAGGACTATTCATTGCTACCACTGAAACTTAAGAGAGATGTATATCAAACAGTTATCTGCACTTATTTTCTACTGCTATGTTCTACTGTCCTCAAAAGGTCTTTTTACCTATCAGTCTAAAGATTCATAGTGGAATGCTTCCCGCACAGGGATTCTCAAAGTCTTTTAACCTATCAGTCTAAAGATTCATAGTGGAATGCTTCCCGCACAGGGATTCTCAAAGTACGTTCAGTCACTGAGCACTTAAACTGTTTCAGAACTATGTCGCTTCGAGAGGTCTCGGAGAATCCCGTTGAAGATGGATTTTTAGGACGCCCCTGAAGTCCAATCAACGGTAATGTGTTCCTGGCATTAATTGGGAGAAAAGTAAAGAGTGTGGTCGTTGTGCTGGCCATACGACACCCTCGTTATTAGTTTGCAACAGAAATAGATGATATTTACACCATCTGCAGGGCCGGACATAGGCCACTGCAACCTATGCACTTCCCTAGGTCGCGCTAGGTCTAGGTGTCAATTATTACATTAAACCATTATAACATATAATTACAGGGTTTCCTCGGCCTTCTGTTTATCCAGGGCCTCTTGGAAATCTCCCATAATTGCAAAACATATCAAAAAGTCATGGAAATCTCCTGAAAACTCATAAAAATCTCCTGAAAAATAGACAAAAATTGTCATTTTGGGGTGCCAATCCTATGCGCGATAAAAAAAATGGCGTTGTCAGCTTTCATTTCATAAAAATTTATTGCAGAGACGAATGTGTTTTCTAATACAAAATCTTAATCTTATCCCTACCCAGACTGGGCCCCGCGCAATCCCTTCCGCATAGGGCCCCGCCATTGCTAGGGCGGCCCTGACCATCTGACACATAGATCGCAAAGTCTGAAATGGATTATTTTATCGCATCTAGAACTACACCTGAAAGTTCGTGCACTAATGTTTGTTTATGTGTGTGTGTGTGTCTAGTGTCTGATGAGTAGGATTGATTCAGATGAGGGGATACAATGGGTTAATTGCTGATGAAGGAGACAGAAGACGCAATCACGCGTAATTAATGTATCTTAACTCTTTACCTCCGTAATTATTTTTCCACGTTCTGACAGAATTGTTCATTTTTCACATTTGTACATTCTACCCTGTTATGATTTAACTTCAATAACATTTTTGTTTGTAATCACAAAACGTTAGTTTTGGTATAGAATTTTAGGAGAATGCATGCTCTTTTTATATAACACATAAGAGTTTAAAAACATAAATTTAATTTAATGGGGTCAAATCAAAAAGGTTATCGTTAATTAGGAGAGAAAGAGTTAAAAGCAGCAGTTTCAAATGCGTTCATATATATTGTTGGAATTTTTCGACATCTTGTAATTTTACTTATGCTTGACTATATCTCCAGATCGTAGATGTGTGAATTTATATTATCACGACCATCAATAAATGGATGTCCGATGTCAAGATCTATGAAGATGCAATGATAGATGTCACATTGAAGATTATCTTGATCTACATCACACTAACAATGATCGTGATTGCCAAGGATCTTGAAATCTTCTTTTAATGAGATGATCGTATGTAGCTAGATCTAGTTGATAATACGATCATTCAAAATGTTGCCAGTTGATCATCTAGAAGTTGTCAATCGCTAAGTCGATCTAAGTATGTTACTATATTCAATGAAGAAACTTCTCTTCGTCTAAAACAATTACTTTAATTCAGAACTTGAAAAAAGCTATTCACAAATAATTACAATGTTTAAATGTTCTTGAATGGAATGATAGATCTACACAATAATATAATTGAGTTCTAATACAAAACTTTAGTAGATGTTTCCTAACACGTTCCAAAACAAAGACTGACTAATAAACTAGAACCTTTTTCCCGGGTCCAGCGTTGTCACGTGTCTAACGCAGCTCGTTGCAATGCCAACCAATAAATGCAGCCCAATTTACAATAATTAACATATCTCCGCGTGAGGAATTACCCGAGGTCATTGACGAGCTAAATATAGATACTGTGTACGTGACATATGTGAATTAATGTCAAGTTTATCTTGTTCATAAACAAGTTATTGTGTTTATTGCGGTGGCTGAGTGGTAAGGCGCTCAGCTTCAGAGCCGAAGGAACCCTGGTTCGAATCCTGGTTAAGACTGGGATTTTATTTCGGGATCCTTTGGGCCCATCTGAGTCCACCCAGTTCTTATGGGTAGCTGACATTAGTTTGGGGGAAATAGTAAAGGCGGTTGGTCGTTGTGCTGGCCACCCTCAACATCTGAAAGGGGGACTACTAGATTAGGCGACAACCCAAAAGTTCCGCCACATCAACAGTGTGCATGTAAGGTTACGCTCGTAGGTCTAAATCTAATCTGAAGATGGCCTCGTGTGGTCCGTTAACCAGATTCCGAGAACCACAGATCTGGTTGACTTTTGTTGGCAGTTTTATACTATGCTGCCGATGACAAACGCAGGCGGCGAAAAGAAAATCTAAATCGACCACCTGCGGACAATGGTTATGCTTGCCCTGGATGTGGCAAAATATGTAGGTCACAGCTTTTACTGCGCATCCACGGGAAATACTGCATTCCTCACTAATCTTCGGACTCGAAGACTAGCCTTATATATATATAAGTATATATATATATATACTATCCTTCATTTCGCGTAATCAGAATAGCGTAAAAAAAAAAAAAGAGTTGCAACGACAACAGACTTGAGAATCACTGTCCAAGCATTACCGTTAGATCTCACCTTCAAGGGGTAGACAACCCTTAAGTATGCATCTGGGTTACGTTCCTGATTTCTTGGGTTTTTCCAAGTTCTCAGTAACCTGCTTTTGGAATCCAGCACTGGTCGTCTGGCACTAAATCTGTTTGTCTGTTACGCACTATTAGACTCGACATAACCTTCCCCCCTTTTTCCCCCTTTACCTATACACACACATACACACACACAAATACACACACACGCTGGCTTACACGTACAAATATACTAACAATCAAATGATTGTGTTCCAAGTGTGAAAGAAATGTTCGACTCGGGCCAAAATAAAGCAGTCCTTGTGGGGCTAGTTTATGGGAAGTGTTTGTGTTTGATTGTATGTTGTTTTCTGTGCCTATCATGAAGTATGTGTGTTTGTATTTTCCGTGTTTATGTTTATCTTAGTGTTTAATGTAAGAATTGTGTATTTGTGTTTTCCGAGTTTGTGTTTGTCTTAGTGTTTAATGTAAAAACATGACAGAATGCTGCAAAGCGCGCGCGCGCACACACACACACACGACGTTCGAGTCACAGGCTTAATTATTTTGTTTGATATCTCGAACAAGGGAAAGAAATTGTACTTGACTGAAGTGATGACATAAGCTGAATTAGTCCCCTTTTATAGGTCGCCGCCTTCAATTAAGTTTAAAGACTAAGACTAAGACTAAGACTGCTTTATTGATCCTTACGGAAATTTGTTGTGATTACAAGGACTCTTTTCTCATATAAAGACAACACAACAGAAAAATACACATAAATACAACAGACAACATAAAGAGTTCATCCAGCGACTACACACAGGTATCTTTGTGCATTTCATGTTCCCTGATCAATGAGTGGCGGTGATAGAGTCTGACCGAGTGAGGTACGAACGAGTTTTTGTACCGCTCCGTTCTTGTTTTGATTGACAGCAGTCGCCCACTTCGCGACGACCTGGCGTAGTTCTGATGGAGCGGGTGGCCGTTGTCTTCCAAGATTGTTTCGATTTTTCTTAGGCACGTTTGTTCAAAAAGTTCCTTTAAATGTTGTTATGTTGTGAGTGTAATTTTTTATGCTTTTTAAATGATGTTTTCTAGATGTTTTCTAGACGTCGCAACAGTTTAGTTGAGGCGTTGCCTTGCTAACAACTTATTCCGTATGTTAGCAGATTTTGTATAGTCGCGCCGTAAAATGTCTCAAGGATCTTCTTGTTTAGTTTAAAGCTATTGAGTTTGTATAGAAAATAGAGTCGCTGGGCTGTTTTCTTTGTCAGAGTTCCAAGGTGGTCTTCCCATGAAAGCTTGTTGTTGATGATAACGCCTAGATATTTATATGCCTTTACTTGTTCTATAGATGTAGTGTTTATTTGCAGTTCACGTATAGTTTGTTTTTTCTTTCTAAAATCTATTATAAGTTCTTTAGTTTTTGTGACATTCAGTTCTAGAAAGTTGTCGGTGCACCAGTTTGTAAACTCTTCAATCGAGCTTCGATACTGAGTTTCGTCTCCTGAAAAAAACAATAACATAACTATACAATCATCTACAGCTATAAGCACCTCACTAGCGGAGTGGTTAGAATGTCGGCTTGGGGTGGGTGAGCCATAAGTTAAAATTCAGGTGGTCCCCATTTTATTTATTATTATTTTTAGATGCTTTTAAAACCGAGTACGATAGAGTTCTCCCAGACATCCTTTTCTTTCTCACCCCCCCCCCATTTTTCTAACTGATCCAGATAAGTGATTGAGAAAGGTATAAGCATGAAATAGCTCTAAACAAAAACAAATGGTAAAAAATATTTCTAATCGCACACGGTTCTTATTGTTGGTCTAAATCTAGTACAGATTTAACGACATGGCTGACCCAAACTAATTGATACAACTACACCTATTGTTGAACGTATGCCCAGAGTGGAAACCTTTGGTGTCGGTCTTCCAGAGTTAAGAATCCCTGAACTATGAAATGATTGCATCATTCGATCCGTGTCTTTCTCCCCCCCCCCCCCAACCCCCTCTCTCTCTCCTCTCCGTTTTTTTTCCCCCTTTGACTTTCGACTTCCTCCTATTGTTAAGGACTAGAAGAGTGCTGTGCTGGTATCCCCGATCCAAGGTTCAGGTTAGATCTAGTCATGGCATGTACGGCCTTAGCATATATAGTGTACACACCGTTTCATCTGTATAGACAGTGGCCGTAGCTAGGGTGGGGGGGGGGGAGGGGGAGAATTTGAAAATCCTTCCGAACCCCAATGGAGTGGGGCCCCCTAATAAGTGTTTTTTTTTTTACATAAAAAATTAAATATTTCGCAAAAATTCAGGGGCCCCCAAAGACGTCAAGCCCCCGGGACCTTAAACGATGGCAAATTCCTAGCTACGCCACTGTGTATAGAAGATAAGCTACATCAGACATCAGCTACATCAGATATCAGAGGCGTAGTGAGGGGGGATAAGGGGGTACGATGTCTCTGTGTTATCGTGTGGTCTATTACTGTCTATATTTATCGTAACAGCTGATGATCGATGACTCGGCTTCCTAAGAAATTCAGACTTCTATTTAAAATCCACTTCAGAATAAGGAACCATATGTTACTGTATAGTAGGAGATTATTATGTAACGGAGATTCTCGTGATATCATTTGTGTCGAATAACTGTAAATAGCCAGATTTTTGGTGTATCCGGTGTACTGAATATAGCTCAAGTTGATACGCGGTGAAGTTTTTAAAAATTGCGTTATTTCTTGCACTTTTTAGGCGACTGAATAATCAAATTTCGAAGTTATTTCGCTTCTAGCGAAAACACAATTCTGTTATTTAGCTGCCATTGCGCAATGACATTAGACATGCACCATTGACAGAAAACATTGACATTAGACATGCACTATAGACAGAAGACATTGACATTAAGATGTTGGCATTAAAACATTGACATTAAGACATTAAAAAAATATATATAAGACATTGACATCAGATATAAGATATGATACATCAAACTTAAGTCATCGTCATAAGATTTTGACATAGGATAATGACATAAGACATGGTCATAAAACATTGAGATGACATAAGATATGACATTAGACATTGACATCGTCATAAGATATTGACATCCGACATTGGCATAGAACATTGAGATCAGTCATCGACATTAAGACAATGACAATAGACATTGAAATTAAGACAATGACAATAGACAATAACTTAAGACATTGGTATCTGTTTTGTTTGTAAAATGTTTTACATATTTCGGATGTTCCTTCAGAGTTGAAGATAGTTTACTTCCTAGTCCAAACCTCCCGTAGGACGACGGGGGATGGGAGCGGGCAGGGTTTGAACCCTCGACCGTCGATAAATCCGAACGACAGTCCAGCGCGCAAACCGCACGACCAGGCTGCCATCCTGACAAGTTCTGAGTGTACATGACTATATGTACATCCTCTGTTCCTATTCCCCATAGTTGGCTTTAATACTAAAAGATGACTAGTAAACATATCTATCATTTAAAACAGGAAATGTCTCTGTGTTTGCGTGTGTGTGAGAGTGTGTTTGCGTGTGTGTGATTGTGCTGTTTTTTTTTTTTTGTTTTTTTTTGGAAAAAAAGGGGGCTACTTATGCTAGTATTACTCAGTGTTGCTGCTTATTTAAACCCTTGAAGGCCGTGTCTTGAACGATGTCTTCTAAACTGGACTCATTTGTCAGAGCACAAATACCTTGCAAGGACCAATTTGTTTGTAGTCTAAATGTGTCGACGTCTCATATGTCCCCCCCTCCCCCTCCTGAATTCTTTCTGGAGTATTAGGTTGTCCACAGGTGTGACCATTGCCATGTGTGATTCATTCCATGTAACTTCCTCTCTTGACTGGCTTGTACGACATGGGTTCCTTCCCTCTTTTTTTTTTTTTATCATAGTCTTCAAGATGTATTAACATGAACCTATGCTTACGGAGTTATCTTCCCCTGTATTACGTCATCTAAAAATTATTTTCTATTGGGCAATTTTCACGAAGAACTACGAAATGTCAAGGACGCTGATCTGTCCCTAAAATGTTGTCAACTAATTAACGAAACAAGCACAAAGAATTACAAACAGAAGAGTTAAGAAAAAAAAAATTATACAAAATGATATGCGATAGCTTACCACATTGATAAACACTTCCGTTTTTCTGTTCATGGTATAAATTAAAAATAGAGTTTTTAAAAAATACATAGAAAATGAAACAGAGCTAATCTAAGCGTAAGAACTCCACATTTATAATTATATCTCTCAATTATGTAGAATTTGTTACATATTAAACAAAACTATTGATTAACAATACTTAATTGACGGATTGGTTATTCTTATAATTTATTGATTCACGTTTTGTTAGGTAGAATAAATGGTTGAGTAAAATGTAGAATTGCTCCGATATTGGGTATGGGAGACATAACGTGTGCAATTATTAAAAGGGACAAACGCCCACATATTTAGCCATTACTATTAATACCAAAGGATTGCTTTTCATTCTCGGTATCAAACAAAATAATTAATTACCACTACTTAATTGACTAGTTGGTAATTAAATTCATGGTTTGGTAGGTTAAATAACGTTTTGTGCAAAGTTTCAACTTGATCCGAGAATGGGAAGTGTGAGAAATAACGTGTACAAAATTTGCATCAGACAGACAGACAGACAGACAGAGTTGATATAAACTATGTAAAAAAAAAAAGCTAGCTATCTATAGTATTCTTCCCATAGATAATAAAAAATCTAATAGATCTCCAACAGAGACGTTTCTTTCTGTTCGACCTATTGTAAAAGGATTCTCTAAAAAAAAAATTGAGTATTAGGGACAGGATGTTGTTTTGCTGATTGGACATTTACGAATTTAAAATCCCCCTCCCCGGGGCCACCACATGAGGGGTACACATTTGAGGCTAAAATAAAATACACTGCCGAGGACACACGTAGGTGGCGAAAAAAAAAAAAGACCACCAGCGGGCAATGGTTATGTCTGCGCTAAATTTGGCAAAATGTGTAGGTCGCAGCAAGGGCTCCGTAGCCACGGGAAATGCTGCATTCTTCACTAATCTTCCGACTCAAAGACAAGCCTTATTATTATATACTGCATAGCAAGCAGTAATGATAGCGGGCTGGTTGTGTGATATACGCTTTGGATTGTCGTCTTCATTGCCCTGTGTTCGAACCCTGCCCGCAGAAACCTCCCAGACTTACAAAACAAAGTATCTAATTCATCAAAATAAACCTTACCTAAGGCCCTTAACTTTTACAAGTTTATCGCTCTTGTGAGGAATTTTTTAAATGCTGTTGATATTTTAAGAGTAATTATTTAACATTGATCACGGGAAGGAACTAAAACACCCCCCCTCCCTCTCTTACCCTCCGTACCTCTCATTACCCTTCTCGGCTCCTTTATGGTTCCCTCGTGCATTCCCTCTTGTGTTAAAGAGGGACCTCCCTAGCTCTGTGCGATAATTAAAGCCATAAAATTAAAGAGTCATGGTTCCGTTAGCTTTGGATTAAAGGATTGCTGATTTTTATGTGATTTCTGTTTGGTTTGATGTTTGAGTCTAGGCGGCCGCTTAGGGCCTCCATTCGCAAGGACTAAAAGAAACATTGAGAACAAAAATTGCGTATCTTGGATCAGATCTCAAACATAGTAGATGGCTGCCTGGTCTTGCGGCTTGCGCTCTGGACTGTCGTTTGACTTATCGATGGTCCAGGGTTCAAATCCTGCCGCTCCCATCCCCCGTCGTCCTGCGGGAGGTTTGGACTAGGAAGTAAATTATCTTCAATTCTGAAAAGGCCAAACGTAAGAAAGAACATCCGAAACGTCAAACATTTATACAGTAGGGCACTATGACTCTACATTTACTAGTGTAACTCTGTCTCTACAAACGAAAATTGCGATATATGAATTTCAGTTATAAGTCGATTTAGATATAGACACAGGCAGGTTTTTAATAAACTGCGTACTTTTACTTTTTTTTTTCGCTGTTTATTTTATTTTTTCCATTTCATTAAGGGCCACCAAATTCTCTTTGCCCAGGGCCTTCAATTATCCAAGGTCTGTCCTGACCGAATACACCAAAAAGATTGCTATTTATGGATTCGCGTCCATGTATGAAAATGTCCTATACTTTACGCCTGGATGGGAGATTCGAATAAGCTGTCAGGAAGACTGGAGGTTACATCACATCTCAACACGGGCTTACAATTTTTTTTTTTTCTTGTAAAAAGACGAAACATCACTTCTGCAGGCTTTAGGGGAGGTAATGCGCTAATTATGTAACCAGAAGATGTCATTTTGGTAAATTACATTGGAAAAAAAAATGTAGTATCGTCTGCTTGGAGATACTATCTCTACCATGTGTACCTACGCGCATGCTAATGACAAACACGTGTACACAAAGTGACTTGCGCAGGCGCAACATCTGCACATCGCTTTCACACTTCCTGCGTCTTCAGAGAAACAGACGATGATGTCAGCCGGCGATTTTCAAACTGTTGCAACTTAATCTGAACAAAAAAATGAGCACTATTGTTTGATTTGATTTGATTTTGATTTTAGGCACATCGGCACAATTTAGGCCATGTCGTGCATGCAGTCCCTTAAGGACTACTCTCTCTCTAAACAACAAGGGGAAAATTCTATACACTCATATCATTAAAATCAAGGTCTATTCACAGTTGAAATAGTAAAAATTTAATTATTTGGTAAAAATCTAATGTAAATAGTACTATTGTAGAGGCGCATAATACATGCATTTTATGCATCTTGTATAATAATAATAATTTTCTAATACAAACTCTTAAATTTCACTTATTATCCGCTTCCCTACCCAAACTCGGCCCGCGAAATCCGTTTCGCATAGGGCCCCACAATGATTAAGTCCGGCCCTGCTATTTAGTGACGGGTGATGATACATAGTAAAACATTTTACAAACAAACATTTTACAAACACTAAATAGCAGCGCAGAAATAAGAGAGTGATCTTTCCTTTACTTCTTGCTTCTCGTCCAAACTGTTGAGGGAAGAAGAGAATTATAGATATAGATAGAGAATAATTTGCATTGATTTTTTTTGTTACCAGTACTAAATACGGAAATCTATAATCTCCAGTCTATGTGGAGGCTGGAATTTTTAACCGCGGGACGCAGGACGTTCCTGAATCTACCCAACTTTAAAGCGGACGTTGTTTGGGAACGCGAATGCGGGCTGGTCGTTGGTCAATCGACCTGACACCTTCATTAACAGTCGGCCATAAATCAAGATAAATTGTAGATATTTGGACGAATGGATCTGGGAGTATGAATAGGAATAGCAAACCTCCTATTACTTTATTGGTTCCGCAAGGTTGTTAACGCCGGAAGTGGTAATGGTCTTAAGCCCATCCTCCCCACTGACCATTAGGGAAGACATAGCTCTAGACCGCAACAGATGGAGAGAGACAGTGACCAAGAAAGCCATGGACAGTGAAAAAACTTGGGATTCAGCTCAGGAAGAAAAAATGGCTAGCTCTTCTACCACCGAAGCAAAAGCCACCTTAACCTGCGCTATCTGTGGAAGGGAGTGTCTCTCCAGAATAGGGCTTCTCAGCCACATGAGAAAGTGTGTGAGATGTACTATGACTGTGCTACGACTGAAGGCGGTCAATTAGCTATTATTCTATCCGAATTGATTGTAATCCCGATTCGCACAACACTTATACTGATTAAAAGGAGCCAGTTTCTGGGTTGAAATTTTAAAAAAATAGGAGTGGAATTTTTTTATTTAAAAAAATGCTTTCCGTAATATGTATCTGCAGTAGTAATCAAAACATTAAAACGTGTTCAATTAAAAAAAAATAAGTATCATTTTCATTAATATTTCATTATATATAATCCGAAATATGAATTATGTCCCCTGTTTCTAAAAAATAGCCTAATTAAAAAACTAGACCGAAACCGAAATTAAACGAGACAAACTATCAATCATTTGGTTGTTAACCGTAAAATATCTATCATCTACACCAGTGTTTCCCAAAGTGGGGTACGTATACCCCCAGGGGTATGGGAATAGTTTGTAGGGGGCACGCTTTGCACATAACTTACTATGATTTTTTTTTTTTTTTGAAATCGTTTTTATTATTTATTTTCAGTTTTTACAAACTCAAATACGGCGCTATTGTACATTTTAAGACAAGTTTCTACACAGGAAATGGATAGGCATGTTATAACTTCCGTCGACACGCCCACTTTTTCAATGTCAATACTATGTTTATATTTATTTTTAGAATGTATTTGATGTGTCTCTGAAGCATACTAAAAATAAACTCACTAATTTAATACTTAATTGTGATATAGTCATTATTATTTTGTGTATGTATGTCTAAAAAAACAAATACCGGTAAATACATTTTTATGTTATTAAAATGAATCTTTTTTTTGGGGGGGGGGATTACTCAGCATTACGAAAATTCTAGAAGGGGTACGCATGGGTCAAAAGTTTGGGGAACACTGATCTACACAATACTTTAAAATAAGCAATAATGTACAGATTTTGAGAGTCCCTGGTCTCATGACCTGATCATTAGGATTCTTTTCATGTTTTTTTTAATTCATGATGCTAATTATAAACTAATAAAGGTTGTTTTTTTTTAAACATGATTAACCTTACCATGCGGCATGCTCTTCAGACTGTTACGATGGTCCCGAGTTCAAACCGCATCCCCTGTCCTTCCCTGTCGTAGCGCTTGGGGATTGACTTAGGACGTAGCAATCATTATTCCCGAAAGAACGACTGAACCTTATAAGAAAAAGAGTATATCATGCCAGGTACTATCAATGAGATCTCCAGACACAGCCATTCAATTTTTTTTTCCGCCTGCCTTTCCCCCAAATTCCACAAGTTCTTTTTAACAATGGACTGAAAAGGACTACCCTTTAACTATTCTTGGTGTACCAACTCTTTTTCAAAATTTGGTCTGTAATTCATAGCGTTTTTTAAAATATTTATTTATGAAAAAAATATCTGGCCAAATCTTTAATTTTAACCATGACATGCCAACTAGGATGTCTGTAATTTAAAGATTAGATTTGCAGACGACTGGCATTTTCCCCCCACTCCTAAGACTTCTGTCTACATTAGAACAATGTGGGCGATTGTAAAGTGCGTTAAAGTTGCGTGCTAACTAGATTCTAGATTCTTCCATTGTTGCTTGTCGTCTGCTAGAGACGTGTGTCATTTTCCATTCTTGCTTTGAAGAAATGTTCT
This sequence comes from Biomphalaria sudanica, assembly GCA_036873155.1. NCBI lineage: Eukaryota > Metazoa > Mollusca > Gastropoda > Planorbidae > Biomphalaria > Biomphalaria sudanica. The sequence goes on along the minus strand of JAZGLO010002420.1, from coordinate 191,414 downwards.
CGCGTGACTTCTGTTTGGAATCACTGAACAGTTTTTATTGCCCTTTGTCATGCCCAAAAGTCTGGCATGGTATTCACGTGATGTTGACGTTGTCCAGACTTTGCTAGGGATTTCTGAAATGTCTGCGCGCACCCCACTAAGGCTGTTGGTAGGCCTATTTCACCCCTTACAGACACACAGACGCACACAAAGTCACGATAAACTGGTATCTCGGCAGTTTGTCATTTCAATGTCGTGTAGGGTAGTTGTTGAGCAAATGAAAACCTCAGTTTTCGAGAGCAAGTTTTTGCGCTGCTTTAACTCTTTCTCTCCCTAATTATTTACCACATTCTGGTGGAATCAACGCTGGTATCGTCAGTTAGGAGAGAAAGAGTTAAGTCTTAACACAAGCTGGTCAAAGCAGGGGGGGGGGGTTAGGACTTAGGATACCAAGTGGGCTGTTTGCGAGACATTTGTTTAGTCTCAAGGACCATCCACTAGTGTTACTCTTCACTCAGTAGGCTGTGGGGGGGGGGGGTAGTGAAGAAATGGTATAAGTTACATTAAGTTACATTATATATTACTTTTTATACAAAATTGTATGTAATAGCCTGAGCACTATTAAATTCAGAATCTGTGGTTTATGTGGCAGATGATGTAAATGTGATCTGTTTCTGTGGCCTAGTGTTAACGCGGATGTCATGTAGCCAGCATAACGACCAACCACCCTTACTTTTCCCCAACTAATGTCAGGTACCCATTCGAGCTGGGTGAACTCAGAGTCGTCGGAAGATCCCGAAATTAAAAACTCCTGTCTTCACTAGGATTTGAACCCCGGACCCTGGTTCGGAAGCTAAGCGCCTTTGCGCTCAGCTTTCCGCCTCCAATAGTCTGGAAAGCGGTCACAAACATTGTATAGACACTCTCGTGCGCTTCCTCCAAGAATGGGAAATGGACATCCTCAAATAGGAAAATCCAACTCTTGATCGGTCTTCATTGCTCAAAGCCGTGAATGTCGTGATTTTGAGACACCAGGGCAATGAGATCTGGTATCAATAGAGAGAACGCAAACAACAAAAGACTGAGAATCAATGCTGTTCAACTCTGCAACAGACTCAAACTTCCCACTTTTTAAATTTTTTTTTTCAAAGTGAGGATAGGAATCCATAGTTATCTGCTGGTGCAGTTTCCCCCCCAATTTTTCCTTAACGGAACACTTCGCTAATTCTCTGAGTATTTAGCGGAACACTTCGCACATTCTCTGAGTATTTAGCGGAACACTTCGCACATTCTCTGAGTATTTAGCGGAACACTTCGCACATTCTCTGAGTATTTAGCGGAACACTTCGCACATTCTCTGAGTATTTAGCGGAACACTTCGCACATTCTCTAAGTATTTAGCGGAACACTTCGCACATTCTCTGAGTATTTAGCGGAACACTTCGCACATTCTCTAAGTATTTAGCGAACATTTCGCACATTCTCTGTATTTAGCGGAACACTTCGCACATTCTCTGAGTATTTAGCGGAACACTTCGCACATTCTCTGAGTATTTAGCGGAACACTTCGCACATTCTCTGTATTTAGCGGAACACTTCGCACATTCTCTGTATTTAGCGGAACACTTCGCACATTCTCTGAGTATTTAGCGGAACACTTCGCACATTCTCTAAGTATTTAGCGGAACACTTCGCACATTCTATGTATTTAGCGGAACACTTCGCACATTCTCTGAGTATTTAGCGGAACACTTCGCACATTCTCTGTATTTAGTTGAACACTTCGCACATTCTCTAAGTATTTAGTGGAACACTTTGCACATTCTCTGTATTTATCAGAACACTTCGCACATTCTCTAAGTATTTAGCGGAACACTTTGCACATTCTCTAAGTATTTAGTGGAACACTTTGCACATTCTCTAAGTATTTAGCGGAACACTTTGCACATTCTCTGTATTTAGCAGAACACTTCGCACATTCTCTGAGTATTTAGTGGAACACTTTGCACATTCTCTAAGTATTTAGTGGAACACATCGCACATTCTCTGTATTTAGCGGAACACTTTGCACATTCTCTAAGTATTTAGCGGAACACTTCGCACATTCTCTGAGTATTTAGCGGAACACTTTGCACATTCTCTGAGTATTTAGCGGAACACTTTGCACATTCTCTAAGTATTTAGCGGAACACTTCGCACATTCTCTGAGTATTTAGTGGAACACTTTGCACATTCTCTAAGTATTTAGTGGAACACATTGCACATTTTCTGTATTTAGCGGAACACTTCGCACATTCCCTAAGTATTTAGCGGAACACTTCGCACGTTCTCTAAGTATTTAGCGGAACACTTCGCACATTCTCTGAGTATTTAGCGGAACACTTTGCACATTCTCTGTATTTAGCGGAACACTTCGCACATTCTCTAAGTATTTAGCGGAACACTTTGCACATTCTCTAAGTATTTAGCGGAACACTTAGCACATTTTCTGAGTATTTAGCGGAACACTTTGCACATTCTCTGTATTTAGCGGAACACTTTGCACATTCTCTGTATTTAGCGGAACACTTCGCACATTCTCTAAGTATTTAGCGGAACACTTCGCACATTCTCTAAGTATTTAGCGGAACACTTTGCACATTCTCTAAGTATTTAGCGGAACACTTCGCACATTCTCTGAGTATTTAGCGGAACACTTTGCACATTCTCTGTATTTAGCGGAACACTTTGCACATTCTCTGTATTTAGCGGAACACTTCGCACATTCTCTAAGTATTTAGCGGAACACTTCGCACATTCTCTAAGTATTTAGCGGAACACTTTGCACATTCTCTAAGTATTTAGCGGAACACTTTGCACATTCTCTAAGTATTTAGCGGAACACTTTGCACATTCTCTAAGTATTTAGCGGAACACTTTGCACATTCTCTGAGTATTTAGCGGAACACTTTGCTTATTTTTTTTATTTTTATTTTGAGAAAATAATTCACGTGGTGGCCTATTAGTTAATTATTCCAGTATTTCCTAGAACTCCTAATCAGGCCTCACGGAACACTAGGGTTCCGCGGAACACAGTTTGAGAAACACTGTGCTAGTACATAGGAAATAGGACCACGAACAGGCAGCTATATATATATTAGGGGCGGCCCAAAAGTAGGTTAGCAGTTATCGCGTAGACTATTTATTTGAAAATTCGACACTAGAAACAGCGGGGAATTCCTTATATCTGTTAACATACACAATTTAATCTTTCAGATGCTCAAAATATATTCCTTCAGCATAATTCCACTCTTTCCAGGAATGTTTTATATTGCTATTACTAAGCAAGTACCTCCAAGCATATAACAGGTAGTGCAATAACTGTAAACCTATCTTCCTTCAGCATAATTCCACTCTTTCCAGGAATGTTGTATATTGCTATTACTAAGCAAGTACCTCCAAGCATATAACAGGTAGTGCAATAACTGTAAACCTATCTTCCTTCAGCATAATTCCTCTCTTTCCAGGAATGTTGTATATTGCTATTACTAAGCAAGTACCTCCAAGCATATAACAGGTAGTGCAATAACTGTAAACCTATCTTCCTTCAGCATAATTCCACTCTTTCCAGGAATGTTGTATATTGCTATTACTAAGCAAGTACCTCCAAGCATATAACAGGTAGTGCAATAACTGTAAACCTATCTTCCTTCAGCATAATTCCACTCTTTCCAGGAATGTTGTATATTGCTATTACTAAGCAAGTACCTCCAAGCATATAACAGGTAGTGCAATAACTGTAAACCTATCTTCCTTCAGCATAATTCCACTCTTTCCAGGAATGTTTTATATTGCTATTACTAAGCAAGTACCTCCAAGCATATAACAGGTAGTGCAATAACTGTAAACCTACTTTTGAGCCACCCTGTATGTAATGAACTATAAAGAATGCATTTAATTACAATACTTGACCTTCACCTCTCCCTTAGTATGTTGAAACGTTGGGGCACCGCACATCATTCTCCATTCCTCTCTGTCTCCCTCAATCGATAGCCTGTCGATTCCTTTATGTTTTCTTCCCATCGCTTTCTCTGTCTGCCTCTTCTTCTCTAACCAGATACTGTTCCCTGAAGGAAGGTTTTTGCGAGCCCTGAGGACCTTGTAATATGGCCATAGACTATGAGGTCTGCGTTTCTTAACTATAAATTTGATTCCATAAAACACATTCAATTGTTTGCTAGCAAGCTTTGCGTTTTTTTTAATGGTGCTCTTCCGTTTAGTGCTATGGCAGGAGGCGCGGTGGGTGAGCGGCAAAGCGCTTGACTTTCGAATAGGGGTCTGGTGTTCGAATCCTTGTGAAGACTGGGATTTTTAATTTCGGGATCTTCCGGCGCCTCTTATGGGTACCTGACATTAGTTGGGGAAGAATAAAGGCGGTTGGTCGTAGTGCTGGCCACATGACACCCGCGTTAGCCGTCGCCCACAGAAACAGATTACCTTTACATCATCTGCCTTATAAACCACAAGGTCTGAAAGGGGAACTTTGAGTGCTTTGGCAACCTTTCAACATACAGCTTTAAAAAAAATAAAAAAATATTTCTTTAAAAAAAAAACATAGCTTATATTAATCGTACTTGTATCCATTAGTTTGAATCAGTCATGTAATTAAATTTGTAATAGATCAAAGAATAAAAAAAAACATTTATAAAAATAAATAGGCCTAAAAAACAAACAAAAAAGGGATCAACCTGAATTCGAACTTGTGGACTAAAGCCTTCTCAGATCAACGCGGTAACCACTTTGCTAGCGAAAGGTTTATGAAAATGGAAGATTGTATTGTTTCTATTTCTAGTTTGCGTTCACTAAGCCTGAGAAGTCAGCCTAATGTAAAGAGGACTAATTCAGCTTTTACCACCACTTTCGTAAAGTAGGCCTACTATTTCGTAAAGTACAATTTCTTTCCTTTGTTTTAGATACTAAACAAAGTACGTTATTACCAATAGTTAATTATCTACTTAAAAAAAAAAAGATTGATTTTCTGTGTTTTCAGGCAGAAGAAATAATTGTGCAAAACTTCAGCTTGGTCCGAGATTGGGTGTCGGAGAAATAACGTGTACAAACTTTTGGCCAGACAGACAGCGTTAGTTGATATAAGCTTTGTAAAAAAATAAGAGAATATTTGTTAAGTGCAACAGACAGCTACAAAATAAGTGCATATTTGAAACAGAACCACATTTCAGTGAACGCCGGTACAAAGAGTGCCACATATCAGATTGCCAATATTAAAGTGGCTTCACAGGTAAACACAATTCAGTTCAATCAGACTATCAAGTTACTGGCAAAAGTGTTCAAAACTTCAAAGGAAATGTATTAATCACGATTTCAGTTGGTAAGTTTTCTCTCCAATTTAAATGTTTTGACGTTTGGTAACCATTTTTTTTTTGTTACTTATGAACTCACTAACACAGATTCTTGCTGACCATTCAGTTTTATGTAGTCATTTTTGTGTGTGTTGTAAAGTAAAGTTCCCCTTTCAGACTTGGCAATCTATAGGGCAGATGATGTAAAAGTAACCTGTTTTCTTTGGTTCACGGTTAACGAGGGTGTCATGTAGCCAGCACAACGACCAACCGCCATGAGTTTCCCCAACTAATGTCAGGTACCCATTAGAGCTGGGTGAGCTGAGAAGCGACCTAATGACCCGGAAATAAAATCTCCAATTCTTCTATAGGATTCGAACCCAAAATTTCTCGGTCCAAAAAGATGTCAACTTTTATTTGCATTTGTGGACATTGGATGAACCATGATGTTGTTTTGCCAGCTCAGCAAGCAACCTTCTGACTTTGTTTCAGACACCGACTTGAAGCTTCTCGAAGTCAAAACCTTCATTCACAAGACAAAATCCCTGAACCTCCACCCTCCTGCACTAAAACTCGAGGTCTTCGAACCAGTCAGTTCCTTCATGGAAATTCTCAACCACCGGAAAATTCGTCAATTATTCCAAAAAAATGTTTTGAAATGTACATTTATGGAAACTGGATAATAAAAACCAAAGGCTGACCACGAGCACGGTGGCTTGATGAGGCAGATCTACAACAGCTATAAGTCCTGGCATGGAGACGTAAAGCCCAGGAGAGATCAGAATGGAGAGATGTGCTAAAGCAGGCCAGGGGTCTCCATGGGCTGTAGTGCCTCTGAGGGTGAGACAGTCATGATGATAGAGAGAGAGAGAGAGAGAGAGAGAGAGAGAGGGGTGAAGAAAGAAAGAGGGGAAGAAGAGATAGAGAGTGAAGACATTAGAGAGAGGTGGCCAGAGAAGAGATGGAAGAGAGGAAGAGAGGAGAGACGGAGAGAAGAGAGAGAGAAAGAAAAAGAGAGGGGAGAAGAGGTAGAGAGAAGAGAGAGAATACAAGAGAGAGAGGAAGAGAAAAGAGAGGGAGAGAAAGGGAGAGCTGAAAAGAGAGAGTAGAAAGAAAGGGGAGAGAAGAGAGATGGAAAAATAGAGAGAGGAGACAATAAAGAGGAATAGAAGAGAGGGGAGAGAAGAGAGAGAGGGTATAAAATGAGAGAAGCAATGAGAAAGGAACTGAAAGACTAGTAGAGAGAGATGTTCCTAAAGACATGTCTGACTAGTAGAGAGAGATGTTCCTAAAGACATGTCTAACTAGTAGAGAGAGATGTTCCTAAAGACATGTCTGACTAGTAGAGAGAGATGTTCCTAAAGACATGCCTGACTAGTAGAGAGAGATGTTACTAAAGACATGTCTGACTAGTAGAGAGAGATGTTCCTAAAGACATGTCTGACTAGTAGAGAGAGATGTTCCTAAAGACATGTCTAACTAGTAGAGAGAGATGTTCCTAAAGACATGCCTGACTAGTAGAGAGAGATGTTCCTAAAGACATGCCTGACTAGTAGAGAGAGATGTTCCTAAAGACATGCCTGACTAGTAGAGAGAGATGTTCCTAAAGACATGTCTGACTAGTAGAGAGAGATGTTCCTAAAGACATGTCTGACTAGTAGAGAGAGATGTTCCTAAAGACATGTCTGACTAGTAGAGAGAGATGTTCCTAAAGACATGTCTGACTAGTAGAGAGAGATGTTCCTAAAGACATGTCTGACTAGTAGAGAGAGATGTTCCTAAAGACATGTCTGACTAGTAGAGAGAGATGTTCCTAAAGACATGCCTGACTAGTAGAGAGAGATGTTCCTAATGACATGTCTGACTAGTAGAGAGAGATGTTCCTAAAGACATGTCTAACTAGTAGAGAGAGATGTTCCTAAAGACATGTCTAACTAGTAGAGAGAGATGTTCCTAAAGACATGCCTGACTAGTGTGACCGAGCCCTGAAACTGATTCCTTTACACGTAATACAGTTTTATAAAAATATTAGATTCCAAATCTGATTAGACCACGTGATCTTGACCATTAAGAGATGAATACAGGGCCAGAAGACTAAAAAAAAACACAAAAACGACCAGAACTATTATTTTGTTGAGAACTCAAGTATTTATCAAGTTCATCCAGTCCCTATTGTTTCAGGCTCTGTTTGGAGTGTCGGGAGCCTCGTCCTTGTGTCGTAAGTTTCCTTTAATTCGCGTCATTTTCTTTCAGCTATTTCACCTCAACAACTACTGGTACACGTGTCCTTAACAGCTGATTTGAAATAGCAGCTCAGCACTGCACTCGGCCTCACCAGTGATGTAAGGGAGCTCAATAGCAGTGGTAAGAGTGCCAGGTCTGGAAGTCTGATGCTATCTGGCGGTGGTCTGACCTACCTAACCTTCACTCCCCAGGTCTGCTGACCCGCGTGTGCTCACTTCTGCTCTGTGTGCAGTTATATAGGTTTGAGTCAACGCCCCTAGTATCTCCCCGACCCCCCCCCCCTTTTTTTTTTTTCTATGCTCTCCTTCTATCACCTACCCGTCTCCGCCCTTCCGTACGCCTGTGACGTCGGGACGATGTAAGGTAAACGACCTTCACCTTTAATAACAACCCTCCCCTTCTTCGTTGTATATGAGGGTGGGGGCGGGAGAAAGGGAGGTCAGACAATGGGCGTGCTTAGAAACGCTTCTTGCCACTCAGCTAAAAATAGAAATGACGACACAAAAGGGCGCGGGGGGGGGGGGAGTTAGCAGCAATTTGCAGGTGGTTGTTTGTTCCCAGTCTACGAGAGGCGTGATGAGACTTCCAAAACTATGGTGGTTGCTTTAGGTTTTGTTTTGGCTGTTATTAAATGGCTATTATGTCTCTACTTCTGAACCGTATTGACTCTTGACTAATACATTGTTTCTTAGCTACATTGGCAAAACTTTTTCTGTCTAGACATCTTTAAGTAATAAAAAGAATGTTACACTAATTAACTAATTTTTATGATTATTTAGTAGGTCGACTAGATCGAGGCTAGCACTAAATCTAGATCTACATCTTATCATGGGAAGATATTGCCATTGTTGCCATGTATGAGACCACAGTCACTTGACTTTTTATAAAGTAGGCCAGAGATTCGGAACTACCTCATTACTTTCTAGAATTTGTGTCATTTGTTAACATGCATGACTAGATTGACATAGGGACACGCTTAGGAATCATCTTCTTTTTTGAAGTCACGTCTGTATTTTATAATATAATATAAGATAAAAAGGATCGCTCTATAAGATGTATTAAGGAGGCATTGTCATTGAAAAAAAGAATTTTAGCGACCCCCGGAAGGGGAAAAGACGCTATTAGTTTTGTGTGGAATGTCCGTCCGTCCCGTTTAGATCTCGTCAACTAGAAAAGATATTAAAAATCCGACATCATGATACTTTGGACCTTTCAAAGTTCTGATGCAACGGCTACTTTTTTCTTTTCTGAAAGTGAAAAATGTAATTTTTTTAAAATCAACTATGCAAGAAGTTTTTTTTTTCATAAAATTCACCATTTTTACAACTATTCATTATTTATAGTAAGAAACAAGGGAGGCTGTTTAATAAGGGAGATGGCGATCTACTATATATCTAACCTATTTTCGAAAACCATTTTTTTTTTATAAATGTATTGCTAAGTTAAGTAAGTTCTGTCATACTAACTACTACATTTATAGCTCACTTTTTTCGTCAACTGTAGGTGTGTTACGTACACATAAAGCAGCTAACGAAGGATTTGTTAATTATTTTGTTTACGAAATATTTTTTTAATGAGGCTTTGATTAAGATATGAACTGCATATACAATTAGATCAATAAGATAATGATTATATGAAGTTAGTTAGGCCTGGTTCACATCTAACTTCACTTTCACCTATCCCTTGGTCTGCTGGACCATTGGGGCAGCACACAAGATCTGTCAACCTTCTTTCCCCATTCTTCTCTGTCATTTACCTTTGGTAGAATTTCATTCTGATGTTTCTGAAAATATTGAAACTTGCCTTTTTACCTGCCTGGGTGGACCACTTCAGGGGCCGATTTTGAGTTTGTGTTTCCACACAAACTGTCTTTGTAACCTTGTTTAATGTTTTTATTTTCTTATCTATAAATCATAGTAACATATACAAGTATTACATATTACATTAGTTCTTGCTCCTCTTGGAAATCTCCTCCCCCCCCCTTATATATTGCTTGGTCGAATCACATAGCGAAAATGACCGAAAGAAAAAAGTGGGGGAGACCTAGTTACTTTTTCCGTTGTAAAACGTTTGCGTCCTAGTTTTGTTATAGGCCCTTATATTTTTGGTATTAATGAAAATATAAAACCTCCATGTTGAAAACGCTGCTTTCCAGCAGAACCATTCCCGTGCGTGTTGTGGATGAGATCTGGCTAGTGGGGGGGGGGGGGGGGGGGGGGGGAGGCCGCGATACGTCTGCACAGAGAAAAAGCTCAAACACCTGTGAGTCAACGGTAACTGTTAACACCAGAGGAGTAGCGGCCTCGGTAAGTGAACTTTTAGATTTATACCCAGTGCTTCTTTGCATACTATCGTCTGTGAATGTTGTCTAGTTTTTGTTTGGTCTCCTGACAGTTGATGCATTGCTTGACCAGTTCAAAGTTCATCCTCTCTTTGCGTCGTTATGTAGAAGCCTTAATTTTTGTAGTCATTTTGTAGCCGTCACAATTCTGTAAGAAGGTTTCGTAAGGTCTAAGAATGACCTTTTAAATTTTTTTGTATCTCCCTACTCTGTCTCTCTCTCTCTATCTCTTTCTCTGTCTCTCTCTCCCTGTCTCTCTCTCTCTCTCTTTGTCTCTCTCTGTCTCTCTGTCTGTTTCTGTCTCTCGCTCTGTCTTTCTAACTGTCTCTCTCTCTCTCTGTCTCTCGCTCTTCTTTTCTCTCTGTCTGTCTCTCTGTGTCTGTCTCTCTCTGTCACTCTGTATCTCTCTGTCCCTCTGTCTCTCTCTGTCCCTCTGTCTCTCTCTGCCCCTCTGTCTCTCTCTGCCCCTCCGTCTCTCTCTGCCCCTCTGTCTCTCTCTGCCCCTCTGTCTCTCTGTCTCTCTCTGTCCCTCTGTCTCTCTCTGTGTCTGTCTCTCTCTGTCCCTCTGTCTCTCTCTGTGTCTCTCTCTCTGTCTCTCGCTCTTCTTTTCTCTCTGTCTGTCTCTCTGTGTCTGTCTCTCTCTGTCACTCTGTCTCTCTCTCTGTCCCTCTGTCTCTCTCTGTCCCTCTGTCTCTCTCTGCCCCTCTGTCTCTCTGTCTCTCTCTGCCCCTCTGTCTCTCTGTCTCTCTCTGTCCCTCTGTCTCTCTCTGTCCCTCTGTCTCTCTCTGTGTCTGTCTCTCTCTGTCACTCTGTCTCTCTCTGCCCCTCTGTCTCTCTGTCTCTCTCTGCCCCTCTGTCTCTCTGTCTCTCTCTGTCCCTCTGTCTCTCTCTGTCCCTCTGTCTCTCTCTGTGTCTGTCTCTCTCTGTCCATCTGTCTCTTTCTGTGTCTGTCTCTCTCTGTGTGTGTCTCTCTCTGCCCCTCTGTCTCTCTCTGTCCCTCTGTCTCTCTCTGTCCGTCTGTCTCTCTCTGTGTCTGTCTCTCTCTGTCCCTCTGTCTGTCTCTGTCCCTCTGTCTCTCTCTGTGTCTGTCTCTCTCTGTCCCTCTGTCTCTCTCTGTGTCTGCCTCTCTCTGTGTCTGCCTCTCTCTGTGACTGTCTCTCTCTGTCCCTCTGTCTCTCTCTCTGTCCCTCTGTCTCTCTCTCTGTCCCTCTGTCTCTCTCTGTGTCTGTCTCTCTCTGTGTCGGTCTCTCTCTGTCCCTCTGTCTCTCTCTGCGTCGGTCTCTCTCTGTCCCTCTGTCTCTCTCTCTCTGTCTCTCTTCTTTAAAACGATAAACATAGAGCCTCTTGGGTCCGCCCAACTCAACTGATCCGCGTACTTGACATTTGTTGGGGAAAGTAAAGGTGTCTAGTCGCTGTGCTGGCCACGATATCCTCATTCCACTATACAAACGGGTAAACTTTACATCATCTGCCCCATATATCGCAAGGTCTGAAAGGGATACTTAGTCTCCTGCATGGTTTTCATAGATGTCGTTATAACTATTACAACAGCTGTAGCATGAACTTAGAACGATATATAAAACAGGAACTAATCCCTGGGACACTTATGTAGGTAAATCTAGCTCATTAATTGTCCCTGTCATATTAAAATCTGCACGTGATTTTATCGCGACCGACCTTGACCCATTTTGTTTTTAAATCTAAAAAAGTACTTAAAAATACTTTTGAAACCTGAACAATTTAATTTGGTATAAATAGTTAACGGAGCCCCGGTCAGCTGACTTCATGTAGGTACTCCCAATTAGTCATGTCTTGACAAGTCTGACTCTTGTCAGTCGAGTTTGTACGGAAATCTAAGAACGAGAAAAAAAAACCACAGAATCTAGGTTTTAAAATACTCATTATAACTTCTTTTGGAAAAACAAAAGGAGGGGGTGGAGACTAAGTTACAGGTTAGCCAAAAGTTGTACTGTTGTTTATCTGAGGCTCATGGGTTCAAATTCTGGTTGACGCTAGGAATTATAAGTTGTCTATGATTGAGCTGCCTAACCCACTTCTCTTTCTCTCCTCTGTCTCTCTCTAACTACACACACACACACACACACACATAAACACATTTTCTAAATACGCTTACGTATACTAATGGTAGTGATTCATCTGGGCGCTTCCATTGTCTTTCGGTACTAAAGGAGCCACATATATATAATATACACGAGAACAAAGTGGTACAAGTACTCCTTCTTCCCTAGTGTCATTAGATAGTGGAATGGGTTGCCTGAATCAGCCGGAAAAATCAACGGCTTGGCAGAGTTTAAGTCATTAATTAACATGCATGACTAGATTGACACATGAAATGCGTAGGAAGTAATTATCTTCTTTTTGTTTTTTAAGTAACGTCTGTAATATATAGGACATATATTATACCATATATCTTATAAGATACAGACGTTACTTTAAAAAAAAGATGATTACGTCCTACGCGTCATGCATATTTTATATTATATATATGTTATATTATATATATAAATAATGTTATTAGGTAAGAACTAATTATTCATGGTTATTTCCTGGCTAAGTACCAAATTAATATAATTGGGATGACCGCCTGGTCGATAAGTATGAGCTTCGTTCTGTCGTCGCGATGGTCCCGAGGTCGAACCTCGCCTGCTTCCATCCTTTGCCATCCAGCAGGACATTTGGGCTAGAACTTTTGTGCTAGGACGTTTGTGCTAGGACGTTTTGTGCTAGGACGTAATCATTTTCATTTCTGACAAAACGTCTGAGACGTTTAAAATAAAAAACAAGAAACACAACTGTCGAAAATAGCGAAATACCTAGATCTAGTGGGAAAGATCCAGCTGTGGCTTCGCTGATCAGACTCTTCCAAACGTCCACAGCAAAAGTCAGTCCTGAGCCACTTGCAGAGTTCATTATTCACAAACAAGTGGCAGGCCGTTATGACCTCATTTCTTGAGTAGTCAGCTGATCTCTTTATAAGTTGAAAAACAACAAACAAATGCACACACACACACACACATCTAGCTGTTTTTTATTTTTTTATTTTTTATAATGCTTAGTAAAGCTTATTTTCTGGTCACACGCTAGGGACACTGTGTAAGGGTGATTCCTACACCGCTTGGGACCTAGCTAGGGTCTAAATTCGTCTATGAGGTGCCCTTGAGTCCTTAACATTAGATTGGCCCTAAACTGCCTACAGGTTGTGACGTCGCAGGTCAGGTCTTCTATAACGATTGGTGTCGGTAGAATGCGAATCTTGATCATTGTGCTGGCCACACAAGCCGCTAGAGAGACCCGTGAACTCTTAAAGCCTGAAAATGTTTATTGGACCAATGTTTACGTTTAAAGCCTGAAAATGTTTATTGGACCAATGTTTACTATTTTATATTTGAGGGACAACTATTCGTGTCAGGAAGTGATGTATATGAGGAGAAGAGAAAACTAGGAAAAAGAAAAGAGAAAATGATAGAGATGAAAGAAAAACAACAAAATACAAAGAGAGAAAAAAGAGATATTGAAATAGAGGAGCTGAACATTTTGAAAGAGAGAAAAAAGGGACCCGAGAAAAAAAATTAAAAAACGACATAAGAAAAAAAGACAAAAAGATGAAAGAGAGAACAAAAAAAGACAGAAGAGAAAAAAAAAACAAAAGAGAGATTAAAGACAGAAGGGAGAGAGAAAAAAAAAGATTTAACTCACTCTCGAAACAAACATTTCAAGAAAAAAAAATCTCTACCCCCCCCCCCGCCCCCATCAATGAGCTTGTCATTTCGATTCTGTATCCCCAGTCCCTCAATCCCGATTCATCAAAACCTAATTCTGTTTGTCAATCTATTTATAAAAAACGGGAAACCCTTCCTATCTTCTTCTACCCAACAGAATAAGATTTAGATTTAGTCAATGCACGAATGGCTTTCCCTTTTTTTCTTCTTATCTTATATAATACAGACGTTACTTCAAAAAAGATGATTACGTCCTACGCGTCATGCATTCAGTCATGCATATTAACCAATGACTTAAATTCTGCCAAGTCACTGGTTTTCCTGGCTAGCTCAGGCAACCCATTCCATGCCCTAAAGATCCCAGGATTCGAACCCGGGACAATTCCGGTTTGGAAGCCAAGCGTTTTACCACCGCGCCTCCTCAGTGCAGTCTGGCTCCTCTAATATTTTTGTTATCTCCTTAATAAGCCTTACATTACAATTCTTTTATTTCAACATAAAAAGAAAAAATATCTGATCTATAACTAACATACACATTTTTTAAGGAAAAGTTTGGGGTCTTTTTTTTTCTTTCTTCTAGCCATATTTATGTTTCCTGACAACAATTTTATATACGCCTGTCTCCCCCCTCCCCACGATATAACCTTAGACATCAGATGCTTGGACTTTTCCTTCTTGTATAGTCACAACTGCTGCGGTGTCCGGGTTTCTTATAACTCGTTAGTTACGAGTGGAAACCCAAATCCTATGACGTAACATGAGACTAAAAAAAAAAAGACAGGTTCTTGTTGGATAAAAATTGGTTGCTATATCACGTGACTTGGGGTATTGTGATATCACTACATTACCAATAGCATGGGGCAGGTCGTATGGAAATTACTTAAGAAGTAGGTTAAGTGCATATAATATGATAAGACTTATCTAAAATCCTACCGGTACTGACTTCTATAACACTACATGGCCGGTATCAATCGACGAAATTTCAATTGTAAGTAAAATTTCGTTTTGGGAAAACCCCAAGAAAATATATCTTTTGGAGAAAGAGGACCCAATTAGGGTGAATCCGATAGAATGCCTTAAGGATCCGACAGACTTTAGGAAATGTCAAAATAACTGAACATAGAGTTGGTGGTTTAATTGTTTTAGTAATTTCACCTTACAAAAATTAAGTTAAGTTAAATTAAGTTAAGCCTATTCAAGAAAGTTGTTGTTCAGTGGTGCCCATCTTTTTTCGGCCTAGGGGCCTTAATCATTTTCAAAACGGGCGTCAGGGCGGCACCTTCGATATGGAGTCACGGAGGTCACGGTCATGGTGCAAAAGACACTCGGGTCATCTGTTTGTGTGGCCCACGGTTAACGAGGTTGGCATACATTAGAGCTGGATGGACTCAGAGCGGAGGTCACGCTCAGAGGGACCCTAGAGATCCCGAAATTCAAAATCCAAGTTTTCATTGGGATTCGAACAAAGGGACTTTCGGTTCGGAAGCCAAGCGCTTTAGCGCTAGGCCACCGCGCCCCCAACACGTCAACCCTTCTTACAAATGTTCGTGGGCCTGCTTTGACACTCTCCAGGGCCCCCTCTGTTACCCCACCCTTCATCTCTTCCCTCCCCCATCAATTTCTTCCTTCTTATAGATGTCAAACGAAAAAAAAAATTGTCGAAAGTGAGAATTAGTTCTATAAAACTCTTTAAGCCAGGTGCCCGCCAAATATAATTGTTTACATAGCAACAGACTGATGACGTACATGACTTGAATTCCGGTATTACAGCAAGAGTGATTTCCCCGCTGTTTCATATTTCCGTGTAACCGCATTGGCTGCTCTGTGGCCACGTCATAATCGGAATTTAGTCTTCCCCCTGTTTTCGAGTTCTAAAAATAGCCTGCGGCCTCGTGAGGGCTTGTTTTACTTTCAGGCGGGAAATGTGATAAGTAAATGATCACAGCTCTTACTTATGACTATGACTTTGGTCATACTGACCCCTTCTTCTCTGGTAAATCAAAACAAGGGTGAACAATTTGAAATAGCCCCAGCAGAAAGTGGGGAAAATAAGTTATTAATAGCTTTTTTTTTAGATTGACCTACTTGATATAAATGTGAAGTCGAAACGAAGACATGATAGATCTATATTGTATGGCCAAAGTTTTGTTTCAATCTGTGCATTGTTATTTGATTATTTAATGTTAACAATTAAAAGAAAGCTAGATTACAAAAAAACAGATTTTAGAATCTTCTTTATAGATTCAGTGGATAACCAATAGAAGGGGGTGATGCTACAGTTTATTGTGTATTTAGTTTTATCTTGATTCGCTTCATTTAGAACATACTCTGAGACAAATCGCTATTTAGGGCCTTTGATTGATTGGATACTTCTGGACATATTACTGACCTTAAAGGTTGAGTGTATTGAGTTCTCATGACCGCTGGTCAACCAACGTGAGTATTTCACATCTTTAAAAAAAAAAACAATTTTAATAGTAAAACGCCCGAGTTTTTTTTAAAGAAATAGATCACACCTTAAGCCCCCCCCCCCCGTCCTCCCCGTAAAGACTCCAGCGCCCTGAAGGCTCATTTTTGTTGAAGATTCTGTTCTCTTCTAAAAAATAATATATTAAGTCATAAGGGTCTGACCTGCACAAGGGAACGGTGGGGTATAACTGTGACTCGGCGAGTGCATATGTTGTTTATATTTTTTTTAAAATTTTTTGTTGATATGGCTGAGTGGTAAAGCAGTTGATCTTCAAACCGAGGGTTGTTGAGTTCAAATCCCGGTGAGAACAAGGCAAGAGTAGTAATAACTGACTCGGCGAGTGCATATGTTGTTTATATTTTAAAAAAAATTTTTGTTGATATGGCTGAGTGGTAAAGCAGTTGATCTTCAAACCGAGCGTTGTTGAGTTCAAATCCCGGTGAGAACAATGCAAGAGTAGTAATAACTGTGACTCGGCGAGTGCATATGTTGTTTATATTTTAAAAAAAATTTTTTGTTGATATGGCTGAGTGGTAAAGCAGTTGATCTTCAAACCGAGGGTTGTTGAGTTCAAATCCCGGTGAGAACAAGGCAAGAGTAGTAATAACTGTGACTCGGCGAGTGCATATGTTGTTTATATTTTTTAAAAAAATTTTTGTTGATATGGCTGAGTGGTAAAGCAGTTGATCTTCAAACCGAGCGTTGTTGAGTTCAAATCCCGGTGAGAACAAGGCAAGAGTAGTAATAACTGTGACTCGGCGAGTAAATATGTGCATTTGTTGTTCATATTTTTGTTGATATGGCTGAGTGGTTGGCCTTCAAACCGAGGGTTGTTGAGTTCGAATCCATGCTATAACCGAGTCCACCCACACATAAACGTATCTGACATATTTTGGTCACATGACACCCTCGGGAACCACCGGCCACAGAAACCAAAGACCTTGACATTATCTGTCTGAAAGGGCTCTTTTTTTGTTTCTTTGAAGGGACGAAAAAGATTAGGCTAAACTAGAGCAATATGTTGACAAATGATTTGGTAACATTAATAGCATATTTGATTGGTACAGACCCAACACGTTGTATCACATAAACACAACCCAGAATTCTTTGCATACCTTTTGGATAAGTCCAAATATAGCTTCGGGAAATTCCATTGTATGTCATGTTAAGTTGCTACCATTTTTTTTCTATCTTTCTGTATGCATTGACATGTGGACCACAAATAGAACATGCACATTAAAAGAGCACGCCTCTCGAAAAAAATAAACACACACACATTGTTTTTAAACCTACTTTCGCCCATGTTCCTTCCTCCCACAGAGCTCCCTCACAGCGAAATCCCTACCTGGTCGCCCCACACTTTCCAAGGATCTACCTGTCCCCTCGTGTCACCAAACAAATGTGGAAGTAATGCTGGGAAATGTAAGGAATGCTGGGATACTGTCACGTGGGCATGTAAACTATAACAAGCAAGAGCAAACCAAAAAAAAAAATCAAAAAAAATTCTGTAATAATTTGAGCATTGAAACGATTTCCTTGTTCTCTGTATAGCAGCCTAGATCCATTTCATAGCCCTAAAGTGGCGTCGCATTCAAAACGTCTTTTGGGAGAAAATAAATAGGCCGATATTTGGGGGAGGGGGGGCATATATAACGAAATTCCTAGAACTTGACGGGGACGAATGAAAAATCAGTTAAATTAGCAGCGTTCATCGATAGGGACCACTTTCCCCCCAAAAATAGGCGGACCTCCACACGTTAGTGGTAGTACATTGACGGAAACCGATACGGCCTTTTTGCAGAGTGGCTCGCCCTGGCATCACAGGGTAATTGGACATTCATATTCAGGCGTTAGTGTCTTAGCACACAGGTCGGCATCACCATGTGTTTCCATCCAGATACCTGCTTATTATTAAAAATTTTAAAATTATATCATAGTCATCCAAGAAACCCCCAAACTGTTGGTGGGGGGGGGGGGGGAGTGGAAATACAAATGAAAAACGAAGCAGAGCTAGATCGATAATGATTTGTTTCGGTTACTATTCCTTCTCTATCAAAGCAAAGCGGGGCAGTTTTTTTTTTGGTTTTTTTTTTTTTTTTCGAATAATACATAGAGATAATATATAGTCTGCCTTTAACTAGAGCGTCATTATATTGAGTATACACCGCCCATTTACTATCTCAAGTGCGTCTTTTTGAATGGGGGAAAGGGGTGGAGAGCGTTCTTGAATGAAGATGAAAGGGGATAAGAGAAGACCCCGCATGACAAAAAAAATGAAAGGAGATAATGGGGCCACGCCAATTACGGCCAGTAGCAGACGACATTACTGTCACATCCTGTGCTCGTCCAGGTTCCCAATCATGTTCGACGGGGGTGAGGAGGAGGAGGCAGGGAGGACGGGACCACCCAAATGACCGTTTCATCTTATCTCCTGGTGTGTTTGTGTGTGTGTGTGTCTGTGTGACTTTGTGTGTGTGTCCGTGTTCGTTATAATATAATTGAGCTCAAAGGCCGCTTCACCGTACATTTGAAACTGAGCTCAAATGTACTAGAAGTTAAAAAAAACAACAACAACAACTTTACTATGCTTAAATATATACAAAGGGGAAAAAAATACCAAGACAAAATGCATGCTTTAATACTAAGGGATGGGAGGCGCGTTGGCTGACACATGACACCCTCGTTATGAAACAGTAAACCTTATACTCTTTGAACGCCCCTCCCTAATCCACCTAAGGCAGACCCTACTACCACTCCAGCCCAACATAACCAACACCATGTACGGCCATGCTGAACAACTGAAAAAAACAGCACACTATTTTTCCTTGGCACAGTCTGCAAAAGAGCTCACAGCTCAGCAGCAATAAAGCTGGCTAGAATAGGAAGAAGACACCCTCGTTAACCGTGGGCCACAGTAACAGTTTTGGGGGGGGGGGGCGGTGGTTGAGTGGTTAAGCGCTTGGGTCCTGTGTTTGAATCTTGGTGAAGATTGGAATTTTGAGTTTCGGGATTTTTTAGTGCGCACCTGAGTCCATCCAACTCTGATGGGTACCTGACTTTAGTTGGGGAAAGTAAAGGCGGTTGGTCGTTGTGCTGGCCACACTGCTCGTTAACCGTTTGCCAGTGAAACAGATGACCTAAGTATCATCTGCCCAATAGATCGCCTGGTCTGAAAGGGGAACTTTTACTTTTTTTTTTAAACTGAGGAATATGTCGAAGGCATCTAACTTTTAATGGTATTGAGATATAACGGGAAGAAATGTGTTAGTACAAATAATTAGACAAAATGAACAGATTATGTTAGGATACCTCTCTGTCCAGATTTAGCTGTGTGCAAAGTGTATTATAACACAAGAATCAATTTAAAAAATTAGTTTATTAACAATTGGTAATTAATTACTCTATTTGGTATCTTGAACGAAGGAAAGAAATCATACTTGACAGATGTGTTGGTATAAGTTGAATTAGTTCCCTTGAGGACTCGAGCCCTGAGTGAACATTTTTTTATGCATTAAAAAAACGATCATGTAAACATTCACCAAGATACACCTTTCTTCCCTCCCCCTTTCACAACTGGTCCAGACAAAGTGATAGGATCATAGCGTATTGAGAAAGCTAAACAAAAACAATTGGTAAAACTATTTCTAATCGCAAAGATTTATTAGGTCTAGGATCAATGTGTTCATAACTACATGACTGATCTAAACAAAATCGATACAATTAGACTTAATATAAGCTTTGTTTTTCTTTTATAAAAGTATTTTTTAAATGTTTATCTTGTTACAAATTTTTCATTACAATTTTTTTTTTTTTGCTTACTGATTTTCCGGATATTTCTCATAATATTCTAATTCTATTACTTTAATTTCATAGTATCATTTTTTTACTTCTGTAAAGTTACATTCAAGCCTGACGCGTGTGTGTGTGCGTGTAGGTAAGGGTGTATGTAAGTCCGTGTAGTAAAATGAAGAATGCTCAAAAATTTGACATTGAAATACCGAATCACCTGTAGGAATCTCCTCAAGGTGCGGGGCCGGGGGGGGGGGGAATAACCGATGACTTAGTCACAGGTAAGTGTCTGTCAGTAACGTTCAATAGAATGAGTTTACGACATCAGTAGAACGTTGTCGTTAACTTGACTTTACTTAGGTAGGAAATGGACCTTTTTTTTGGTAAATACATGACGTCATGTCATTTCGCAGTACTTCCATGATGGCTCACTTAGCCAACTGATCCAACGGACACGGACCAAACATGCGTTGGACTTTTTAAAAAAAAAATTAAATCTCTATGATGTGAAGCTATCTTGAAGACGGTCAATAAATACAGACTCTAACCAGGCTAGGACCCAGACCTTCAGTAAAGAGCTATGTTTCTTTTGAAGCAGGTGGGCAATGGCTCTCTAACCATTTGACCTGACGGACCATTCATGCATTGATTCATTTATACAACGTAATGTTTCCTAGAAGCGATTTGGTGATGATTCACTGTCCAACTGACCAGATAGACTATATGGACATTCAATAATTGATTGATATGGTGCAATGTATCTTCAAGAGGAATGACTGACCATAAATTTGAGAAAGTAGAATAAAATCATGTCCGTATAACGGGGATCCTGTAGGGGTCTCATTAGAGTTACCAAAACTAGCTATGCTATGGTGCACTACGTTTGATTATAAATAAATGTGTGAAAGTTTAAAAGAGAAATTATTTGTTTGTTTTACAAGTTTACTTCTCTATGAATACGACAGATTGATGATTCTGTAGCAGGTCTACAGCAGCTAAGAGTTTGAGCGTGGGGACGTAGGGCTCAGAAGATATCTGAATGGACAGATGTGTTTACACAGGCCAGGACTCTCTCCGCGGGGCTGTAGTGCCCTGGACGGATGGATGAACATCTCTTCAGACGTGAAGATGCTTACGTCTAGAAGTTACGTGCTAGCGCGGACCTCCCGCAGGACTGGAGGGGATTCCTGCGGGAAAGGGATGAACCGAGACCAATAGTTAAAGAAGGCCTGAACACTGACCTGCAACGTTACAACCTGTGGGCAGTATTGACCAAAAGCTCATTGCCACGTCGTAAAAAAAATTGTGACAAGTCCCCCAAAAGCCCACTGAGTTTGGACGCACATGAGGCGCCCTGACCGCACGTCCAAGTGGTGGAGGCTGTCCAGGCCTGAGCAAACTATTATAGCACAGTGCAGGACAGGCCACTGTCCTGTTGGCTCCTATTTCTCACGGTTATGGCCACATTTTGACTCACGGTGCCCACGCTGCGGGGAAGAAGAAGAAACCGTGTCTCATTTTCTGTTTGACTGCCCTAGACTAGCCGATCACCGTCTCGACAGGTCTGGGAAAGCAAAAATTCTCGACCTGAATGGCGACATGTAAGCACTACCTAAAACAACAAGGTTCTGTCCAGGGCTTTTGCAAGACAGGATTTGAGCCTCTCAAGCCCTCACTCAAAAGGAGTTTGATGATGATGATGAGGACGTTGCAGATCATTGTAGAGGCCTTCTATAAAAAATGTCTCGGATGAACCTAGGACCATCTTGACCACAGTCCGGAAATTATCACGATACTAAAGAACCAAGCAGTCAGTCATAAGTATTTAGATCCACCATTGTTCGACATGCCTCGATAATGTGTTTGTTCTCGCGTGCACTTTGGAGCTTCTCCACATTTGAATTCGCCCCTGCCACAGCAATATACATTCTGACGTCTGATTGACACCTAGGTAACACAAGACACATCACGGACTCGCCTCTCCGTTCTTATCGTAAATATGGCGGAAACTGGAGAATCACTTCTGCTGAGGCTAGAGTATGAAAAATCACGGCCCCAAAAACTTTTGGTGCACTTCATCCAACACGAGGCTCGTTTGATCTCGAGACCGGCTCGTGTGTTATCACTCGTATCAGGGTATCACTGAGGTGTGGGTTAGACCTGGAGAGCTTCTAGCTCTGTAGCTATTTATAGCATTTTCATTCTGGGCAGACGAGTATTTGCAGAACTTTTGGACATTTGGACATGCGCAGTTGGGATTTTAAAGGATCTAATCACTCGATAGAGTTAACATAAGGAGCATAGGCATTGAAGTACTTGACCCTATAAGGAAAAAAGAGGAACTGAGAGGATCAAAGAGGAACCTAGATGAGACAAGGCAGGAACCGAGACGAATCTAGCGAAGTCAAGTTAGCAATCAGTAGGAACCGATAGATGAACCAGGAAGAATAATCTGATTTCAAGAACTTAACCAGGAGGAACCATATGGAGCCAAGCAATGAACCAGGAGAAACGATCTGGAGCCAAGACATGATCCCATAGGAGCCATATGTTGACAAGACATAACCCTATAGGAGCCATATGTTGACGAAACATAACCCAATAGCAGCCATATGTTGACGAAACATAACCCAATAGGAGCCATATGTTGACGAAACATAACCCAATAGGAGCCAAATGTAGTCAAGACATAACCCAATAGGAGCCATATGTTGACAAGACATAACCCAATAGGAGCCATATGTTGACAAGACATAACCCAATAGGAGCCATATGTAGACAAGATTTGAACAATGGGAAACTATATGAAGTCAAGAGATGAAACAGGAATAACCATATCTTTTGTTTGACATGTTTCGGGTGTTTCTTCAGATCTGAAGATAATTACATTCTAGCCCTAACCTCCCTGAGGACGACGGGGGCGGACAGGGTTCGAACCTGGGAATATCGAGTTCACAAGACCAGGCAGCCATATGGAGCCAAGAGCTAAACCCCAAATATTTAACGATATCTTTTATTAATTACCAGTCGATTATTGACTAATTGGTTACATTTTTTATATTGTTTCGTGTCGTGTCTTTGCCAATGAATAACTGTGCAAAGTTTTAACTTGATCCGAGAATGAGTGTGGGAGAAATGACGTGCTCCATCATTTTACCAGAGACAGACAGACAGACAGAGTGAGTTGGTGTAAGACTTGTAGAAAAAAGAAAGAATTATCTTCTCTTGTCAAATATCCAACGCATCATATCTCATAGTATGTCCAAATGATCCCAACATTCATCAAGATTTACAGTTTCTATAGAGCTCCTCCTGTTAGCCATCTTGAAATCTTTCTTCCAAACCCAGAGCTTCGCTTTTCAACATAGCAACACAAGAGAACAATCTTTGTATTTGACATTTTCAACGCACAAACACAGGCACACACAGGCCCACACACAACTTAACTGCAAGACTAAAGTTCGTAGTTGAATGCATTATGTTTTCAAACAGTATATTTTGTCTGACTCATAAAAGGAGGGGGTGGAGGTAAGTCTGTAGAGGAAGAGTTGCCTCAGGGGGAGGGAAGGGGGAGGGGCGTCTAAAAGGTCTTGACGACGTCTAATCTAACAGGATAATTACCTGCAGGTATAGTGCGTGAAGGAATTTCATCTACTAACAAAGAAGTAAAAAAAAAAAAATTCGTCTGTCAAACTCTTAGATTCTGATCTCCGCCCCGTTCAGAGTTATTGAAGTCGCTCTCAGACACATTCCTGGGTTGTCCTTCTTATTTTTATGTCTGGAGTGAGAGGCCTTGTCAATGTCTGGCCTAGTTCCTTACCACCTAGCCAAATACACCTACCAACCAACAATACTTTGCCTTTACAGATCTCTCCCTCTCTCTCTCTCTCTCTCTCTGTATATATATTTAAATATATTTAAATATTTATAGACCATATATATATATATATATATATATATATATATATATATATATATATTTGGTCAAAAAAAGTAAAGTTTCCCTTTCAGACCTTGAGATCTATGGGGCAGATGATGTAAAGGTCATCTGTTTCTGTGGACCACGGTTAACGAGGGTGTCATGTGTCCAGCACAACGAACAACCGTCTTTACTTTTCCCCAACTAGTGTCAGGTACACATTAGAGATACGTGGACTCAGATCTCAGCCCAAAGTTCCCGAAATTAAAATTCCTAGTCTTCACTAGGATTCAAACCCGGTATCCCCGGTTCAGAATCCAAGCGCTTTACCACTCAGTCACAGCGCCTCCATGTAGACTCTCTCTCTCTCTCTATATATATATAAACTGAATATTTTATAGCCTTCAAATACAGAAGAAAATAAAATGTATTCACTAAACACCTTTAATCAGTGGCGTCGCTAGGGTTTGTGTCACCCAGTGCGGCTAGCTAACGGTGCCTCCACAATCCCAATTACCTCTTCCAGCGAAATACAGGGTTAGGAGGCCCCCACTCTGGTTTTATTTTTTTTTGTTCCTCGGGGCAAAGAGTCATTAGGGTTTACCCAAACGTTTAGCCTAAACTAGATCGAGGCTTGCGGTACTAACACAGAGGCTAAATGTCAATATCCGGAAAGTTTTAAACATTGACCCACATACTGTAATTACAGGCTCATACTTACAGTCACAATATTGACCCCAGAAGATCCCACCTGTCCGTTAAAGGATGTCTGCTATCAATTCTATAATGACAGCTTTAGCCGGAAGCTCTTCCAAATGCAATCATTTTCGTTTCCCTCCGGTCAATTCAAAAAATTGGATTACGTCTGCTCAAAGTATGCAACGTGCACAGAATGGTGACCTAATTAACAAAGCAAACCAAGTTTTTTGTCCCTTATTTGTGTGATCTATCTATCTATCTATCTATCTATCTATCTATCTATCTATCTATCGACTAGCCTCATAGGCTGACAAACACCCTGTTGACGCCTCTGACAATGACTAGCCGACTTAACTTTCTCCAGATTAGTGACCAACTCAATCAAAATTTGACGAAAAAAAGGAAATTGGGAATAAAAATCACGTGTGCCTCCACAAGGACTCAAACCCGCGATCTTCAGAATGATTTAACCACTCGACTATCGTTATTAGATCTAGACTGTGAACAAAATAATGAAACGTGAGAAGTTTGAGACATATTTTTTTTTCCTGCGAGAATCTCCCTGGGCGGAAATTTTTATTCTTACCACACCAAGAAACAGTTACAGAAATATTTAGATCTAAAAAGGTCGAGGTGTACTGTTACAGTATGGACTGTAGCTCCATCCCTCCATCTATCTGGTCAAAATCTTGTACACGTTATTTCTCCACAATCAATCTCGGATCAAGCGGAAATTTTGCACAGTAATTTCCTTTACCTGACAATCAAAAAATGTTTAAGCCAACTTGTTAATTAACTATTGGTAATTAATTATTTTGTTTGGTTACTTGAACAAAGGAAAGAAATTGTACTTGACTCAGATGGTTGAATAAGCTGAATTAGTCCCCTTGGTAGGTCACCACTTTAAAGTAAGTTTGAAACAAACAATAGATAACTATACCATGTTCTATTTTCATACACACCTCACTAGTAGAGTAGTTAGAATGTCGGCTTAAGGAGGCTTGAGTCATGAGTTCTGATTGAAGTCGTTTCGCTTTTTTTTTCTCATCTCTCACTAATTTTCTTTTGTAGTCCAGATAAGTGATAGGATCACGGCGTATTGAGAAAGCTAAAAGCATGACATTAAATTGGTCTGAAACTATTTGATTAGAAACCCGTGGATCCAGTACTTCATTAATCCAAAGGATATTTGAAATCTAACTTTTTTTTTCATGCGTCCGAAAAATGGCTGCTTTTTTCTAATAAAAATATGAGCAACACTGTAGGTAACTTTACAACCGACTCATTTTCGTGTCTCTTTTTGGTAAATATTCCTATCGATCTTCACACCTCTAGGCGTAGTTTAAGAATATTTTATTCCCGGCTCAAGCCAAGAATGCCGTCATATTTGTTTATAATGCTGTTTATATATATATATTTTTTTTTTTTTTAAACAGCCACACTTCCTTGATGAAACAAATGTGTTGGCAAAAGTAAAGATCCGTTCACTTTTCCTGGTAGATTCTACATTCAGAGTCCCATTTTATAAACGCACAAAAGTTTTAGGCCATTGTACCAATCCATTAGAGAACAATTAAAGGGTCTAAACGTAGTTAAAGATATATTTTTCAACCCCTTTAAAAAAAAAAAAAAAAAAAAAAAAAAAGGGGGGGGTGGAATTTGTTACACTTTGTGCCGACGTTTTGGCGGACCGGTTGAAACGACATCGCGGGCCGGATCTGCCCCGCGGTCCCTATTTCGGGCATCACTGGTCTATATCTATAACAAACGTAATTACATGGCTGACCAAAAACTAATTGATACAATTACACTTCGCATAAGCATAATTTATTTTTCTTCTGTGTTTCTCTTTCTGTCAGATTCGTAACAACGGTTACACCAAATGCTTTATTATAACGGTCGATGGAACCCATATTGTAACGGCCCACACCACGTGACCAAGAGGAGTTAAATCGGATGTACTTTTGGCAGACGAGTTATGGCGTCACACGAGTTACTTTCTCTTTTGCCTCTGTGTAACATGCCTATTCAATCGAGCATAGCGCAGGTTGACTTTTGTTTGGAATAAGCTTCAGTCTACGGATGGCCAATAGAGCGATTCAAACATGGCACTTGCGTTGACAACAATACGAAACAGCCCAACGGTCATGGCGGTCACTCCTGCCACACGCTTGAAAGTCGAGGTTACGTTGAAATAGTCTTGGGCTAAAAGTGTTGCGCAGTCGCTCTCGGCGACCTCGTGTACCGGTACTTCTACGATGTACCGGCGACCTCGTGTACCGGTACTTCTACGATGTATCGTGGCCTTTTTTGTGGTATCGTCATTCGAATACGCTCGTCGTGCTGGCCACATGACACCTTCGTTAACCGTGGGTAACAGAAACAGATGACCTCAAGCATCATCTGACCTATAGATCACCAGGTCTGAAAGGGGAACTTTTTTTTTTTTATCGATCTCCAGCTTTTAAAGTTTAAGTTTTATTTCAGTTTCGTCGTTATTTCCGAGTTTATATTCGTGATGCAATGACCGAGCTTACTTGACTCCCCGCGGAATAAGGAGGCCGAAACAGTGCTGCGCCATCGGACTCCGTTCTGGGCGATTCCCCTCAGTTGGGCCCATGTCCCATCCAGCTGTTTTAATGCTTCATCTCCAAATCTCCATGTTTGCTTCGGTCTGTCAGCCTGTCTCTCTTCTAGTTCCGGTCTAGAGCATGTTTAGCAATGTTTTCTGATGTTCTCTGCATTATGCCCTATCCAGGGGCGTAGCTTGAATTTTCCATCGTTTATGGGCTCGGTGAGCTTGACCTCTTTGGGGGCCCCTGCATTTTTAGTATTATTTAGTTTTTAATGTATAAAACACTCGTAAGGGGACTCCCCTCATGTGGGGCCCCGTGGGGATTTTAATATTCTCCTCCCCCCACCCTAGCTACGCCAGTGGCCCAATCTAGCCCCATTTATGGCTACACTGAGACAAGAATACGCTTGCAAGGAGCAAGCCTCCAGAGTCTATAAAATGTATGTTTATATTTCTATATGAAAAGTGTGCCTCCTATTTGAATAATAAAAGTTCTATTTTTATTTTATTTTGACTCGTACTCTAGTTATGGTTAGGATTTTTTTATAAATTTATTATTATATTCGTTTTTATGTTAATTTATTCTAAACAAAATCCCCCTCCCCCTTTTTTTTGTGTTTACTTTTATTTTCGTTTCTGTTGAAAACAATGAAGTCTACAGCATTTCCTGTTTATTATGCAAAGAACTCGACCTAAAGCAAATGTTTACTAGTTTAAGGATGAGAATTTTTTTTTATGTGTGTAATCTATTTGTGTTGTACTGTGTAAAAATAAAGCTCACTTATGGCTGCAGTGATGGCGCGCAGTTCATAGTGTGCACCCATCCAAATCACACCCATGAGCAGAAGTGAAAGGGGGGGGGCAAAATCCCGGACTACCCGACTTATCGTCTTCTCTATTCTTTAGTTCATTCGCGCCTTATGGTGGAAAGGCCGACTACACCTTGGTTCTCGGGTGCGGATTAGCCTCCCTTGACTAGACTAATGCTAATGTTTTTACATGGTGGTGGCGGAAGCGATTCAACCATTGGCTGGATTTGTACCAGACGTGTCCACCCTTTGTGCAGTCTTTGGTCAATTAGTATGGCCAGAGTTTGGTAATGTATTCAGTTCTTTTTTTTTCCAATTTTTTGTTTTCAAAGCTCTGGGTTCATTTTCAATCTTTAAATAAATATTAAGTTACTGTCAGGACTATCCAAAAACGACTGTTATAAATAAAAAAGCAACAATAATAAGCGAGGCACTTTGTACAGCCGCCATTTCTACTGCACAAAACAAATGGATGAATGAATCATTAACTCTTAGTCTCCTAACTGACGATACCAACGTTGATTCCACCAGGACGTGTCAAATAATAACGGAAAGAAAGAGTTAATGTCCTCTCGTAACAGACACACTAGTTTTACCTGACATTGTTGATATTCTTCTTTTATTATGCATGGAGTTGTCACAAATGTTCCGGAATGTTTACCTATTTAAAAAAAAAAAAAATATGGTACGTTTTTTTTTTTCTACCACACCTATTATCGGATAAAGCTGAAATTTCGGGCAATTATTTCTTTTACCTGACTACAAAAGAATCAACAACAACAACAAAAACAACAAAAAAATAACCAATTAGTTACTCAACTATTGGTAATTAATTATTTAATTCGTACAATTAACAAGGGAAAGAAATCGTACGTCACAGACGTGGTTGTATACGTTGAATTAGTCCCCTAGAGTACTCTTGTGCCCTGAGTGGACTTTTTGTGTGTGTGTGTATTTAAAAAACAATTATGTAAACATACCCCTTCCCATACTACCCCCCCCCCCCTTTCCCATTTTCACAACTGGCCCAGACAAGGGATAGGATGACAGGCGCATTGAGAAAGCTAAACAAAAACAATTGGTAAAAATATTTCTAATTGCACAGATTTATTAGGTCTAGGTTGTCAGCCCATAAAATTACGTGACTAATGGATACCATTTATTTTTGTGTGTGTAAAGATGTGAATTATTGCGTCCTAGCAAAACTCTCCTGCTGGAGGGTTCGAACCGCCATGACATCTGGAAGCGTATGCCGCAGAGAGAGGCAGCCAACGTTGTTTTCAATCTGTGAACTTTCTTTTGATTATCGTAAAACTTTCAATAGAAAGAATACGAAGGAAAGAGAGAGAGAGAGAGAGAGAGTAATGAGATGCTGAGAGATGAATGGAAAGAAAGAGAGAGCAGGTGAAAAAGAGAGAGAAAGAGAGGAATCGGTGGGACGCGGGGGTGGCTGAAAATATTTGCTGAACTAACTGTGACTTATCGAGGGTCTACAAGGACCAATGTCCTACTTTACAAGTGCAAATATGTCCTACTTTCATTCTTCCAAACTCCCGTGTAAACAAACAACATAGAGTTAGATATACAAACATGTTCTAATACAGGATCAGTGCTACTGTTGGGGCAGGATGCCCCGATTCACAATCTATCACCCTAATGATTGTTGTTTAATTATCTCTATACATAATAAAATTGTTTAAAAATTTTCTCTAGAGGCAAAAATTTTTATGATGACCTAGTTCTATACACTCGTCACGTCACATGTCTAGACTATTGGTCTAAAATGCCCACAGATTGCGACGTCGCAGAGTCAGTGTTCAGGTCTTCTGTAACAATTGGCCTCGGCTCAACTGACAGTGAGACCCAAACCTTCGGGCAGTGCCCTGAAAAAAACCCCGCTCACCGTAACTTTTGAGGGGTAAACGCAGGAGGATATCTGGTGTGATCAGATCCTTTAGGTACAAGGCCATTTCTTTGTTGCGGGTGCACTGGCGACAAAACGTGGCCACCTCGCAGTCGACTCTTGCACTCACAGATAGCCAGTGGAATGTACGCAGGACAGCAGTAGCAGAATCAAGCCTTGTTTTGCTGAGAACTATCCATTCAGCGCTGTTCCAAATGTATGCACACAAATGAATAAAAATTAAATTATTGATGGAATAGGAACCCAAACCAGTCAGTAGACACATCAGGCAAGCGCGGGAAGCGTGGTCGAGAGGCCACATAGAAGGGGCCTCAAGGTTCAAAACCCGACTCGGGCAGAGTTTACTGAGCTGAGCACGGAAAACCAACTCCTAGATCCCCCCCCCCCCCACCGGTCCACAAATGAGATTGGACCAAAAGCGCTCTGAGCATGCTATAAGCATGAAAGTAGCGCCATATAAAAGCTATCATAAATTTATAATACACGGAACACAAAGAAAAGGGGGAGAAAAAGGATGATGTGTTTCAAGGTTTCGTATGTTCACTGAAGCTTGTCGCAGACGACATCACTCATGGTCACACTTTGGTGGCCGCTGTGGTAGAGTTTAAAAGGGAAAAAAAAAGTTAAAAACAACAACAACAACAACGTAACAATCTTTATTCATATCTTTAAAAAAAAATTCCGAAACTTAAAAAGACAAGATGCTAGGGTGACACAATCACGTTATCACACGCGCGCAGGGCCGGTCCAAATAACTTCGGGGCCCTATGCTAAACTGATTGCGCGGAGCCTAGTCTGGGTGGGAATAAGGATAATAATTGAAAATTAAGATTCTGTATAAGAAAATTTGAACTTTGAAGTTTATTCATTCTTTACCAAGTACAAAATTGCGATCAAATTAACGTTACTTTACGAACCTTGCAACCTATGGCACATTTATATGTCAGTGACTATAAAAGTAAAAAAAGTATAGGAACTTCCGATTAAGGTGAAAATTCGCCCAATTATTAAATTTTATTACATGAAAGCTGACAATGCATTTGTTCTTTTATCGCGCCTAAGATTGGTGTTTTTCGCAATGAATGACACCCACAAATGACAATTTTTTCTTTTTTTCAGGAGATTTTAATAAATTCATGAGATTTCCAGGAATTTTTCGTATATATTTTGCAATTTAATAATTAGACATAGAATTAGCGCGGGGCCTATGAAAGCGCAGGGACTGCATAAGTTGCAGTGGCCTAAGACCGGCCCTGCACGCGCGTTTATATATCACTGAAAGCTTGCTGCTAGAGATGCATTTTTGCAGTGAATTTGATTTCTGCACTTAAAATTTAACAAGAAAAACATATAAAATACTTTAAAAAAAAAAAAAAAAAAAAAACTAAGCTTATTAAATATTAAGTGTCACTGTATCAATTAGTCTGGATCAATCATGCAATAAATTCGTTATAGATCTAGAATAACAATAAACAAATTGTGCGATTGCTACTAGTTTTACAAACTGTTTTTTGTTTGACTTGATTTCATGCTTTTAGCTATCTCAAAGCGCTATGGTCCAGTCTGGGTCAGTTGAAGGGGGGTGGAGGTGTCCTTCTGGCTTTTCAAAAGCATGAAAAAAAAAAAATAGTTCGACTCAAATTTGAACTCGGCGATTCAAGCCTCCTTGATGGAAGGTGGACTCACTGACCTAGTCAAGTGCTTATGAAATTAGAAGATTTTAGAGTTATCAATTGCGCGGGGAAAGTGCAAACTCTCTAATCTAAATTGTGAGGAGGTAACCATGGATACGAAAAATCTCTTCTTTGAGCCACGATACTCTCCAAGCCTTCCGCATCAAAGCACTCCAAAAAGCGTGATGTATATAAATAGTATCACGATCAGATGTCACCCTGTCCTGCCTATCCTCGAAATGATCCTATTTGCACGATACTACACCTAGCCAGTATTGGGTGTAACTTGGAGTTTCCCTTTTTAAGGGAACATTTTACTTTAAAGAAATATATAATGACTTTGATTGTATAAACTTTTGTATTGGCGTATTTTTTTTTTCTGCAGTATTTCTAAAACGAACATTATTGGCTTGAATGAATTTTCCAATTTTTTTTTATTCCTTGTCAAAAGCTACAAGTGTTTTTGGCGTATGATTTGGTGTGGTCGCTGTATACAGAACCGTAGCCTTTTATTCTGTGGATGTAAAGGCGGACTTTTTGTTTCAATCTGTAGGTTGTGAAATAGAGGCGTTGGGTTAGATTGTGCACACGGTTGAGCCCTAATAGAACACAAGCCCTAATAGAACAAAAGCCCTAATAGAACAAAAGCCCTAATAGAACAAAAGCCCTAATAGAACAAAAGCCCTAATAGAACAAAAGCCCTAATAGAACAAAAGCCCTAATAGAACAAAAGCCCTAATAGAACAAAAGCCCTAATAGAACAAAAGCCCTAATAGAACAAAAGCCCTAATAGAACAAAAGCCCTACTAGAACAAAAGCCCTACTAGAACAAAAGCCCTAATAGAACAAAAGCCCTAATAGAACAAAAGCCCTAATAGAACAAAAGCCCTAATAGAACAAAAGCCCTAATAGAACAAAAGCCCTAATAGAACAAAAGCCCTAATAGAACAAAAGCCCTAATAGAACAAAAGCCCTAATAGAACAAAAGCCCTAATAGAACAAAAGCCCTAATAGAACAAAAGCCCTAATAGAACAAAAGCCCTACTAGAACAAAAGCCCTAATAGAACAAAAGCCCTAATAGAACAAAAGCCCTAATAGAACAAAAGCCCTAATAGAACAAAAGCCCTAATAGAACAAAAGCCCTAATAGAACAAAAGCCCTAATAGAACAAAAGCCCTAATAGAACAAAAGCCCTAATAGAACAAAAGCCCTACTAGAACAAAAGCCCTACTAGAACAAAAGCCCTAATAGAACAAAAGCCCTAATAGAACAAAAGCCCTAATAGAACAAAAGCCCTAATAGAACAAAAGCCCTACTAGAACAAAAGCCCTACTAGAACAAAAGCCCTAATAGAACAAAAGCCCTAATAGAACAAAAGCCCTAATAGAACAAAAGCCCTAA
This sequence comes from Biomphalaria sudanica, assembly GCA_036873155.1. Classification (NCBI taxonomy): domain Eukaryota; kingdom Metazoa; phylum Mollusca; class Gastropoda; family Planorbidae; genus Biomphalaria; species Biomphalaria sudanica. The sequence goes on along the minus strand of JAZGLO010002420.1, from coordinate 158,511 downwards.
TAGAACAAAAGCCCTAATAGAACAAAAGCCCTAATAGAACAAAAGCCCTAATAGAACAAAAGCCTTAATAGAACAAAAGCCTTAATAGAACAAAAGCCTTAATAGAACAAAAGCCTTAATAGAACAAAAGCCTTAATAGAACAAAAGCCTTACTGAGGGCGTCGCCTATGCGTAATGTAGAACTATGAAAGGGTGATTTTTAGTAAGTGTTGTATTTGTAGACGGTCGTTGACTTGTAGCACCAAACTGCTGGTAGAAAACTAAACCGATGTAGGTGTATTATATTGTAACTTGAAGAACTTGAAGTCACTTTGAATAACTTTTTTGGCAACAATAATAAATATAACTTTTATTACAATATGGACACATTTTAACTTGAGAGGAAGTAAATGTAATACACTTTAGTCATAATATAAAATGGTATGTTGAACATGACTACAAAAACACGTCTTTTCACTCTGGCATTCTGGAGTCGACTGATCTACCTAAAACAGCTTACGACAGTGCCGCTTATCTTGCATCATTGATTCATTCTGCAGCATAGCCACCAACCAATCGCTAACCGTCACCATAGAAACACACGCGCACACACTTCATAGCAGTAAGAAAATGAGATTTACCTATTATTATTGATATTTGCAATATTTTCCCAGTGTTGCATCATACTAGTTTATGTGCATGTTATGAGTCCCATCTGTTTTTCTTCCAGCAGCCTTCTCCCCTGTTTAGCTTCGTGGTAGGTACATTTAAAGTTTTGTTGGGCAGTCTCCTTACTCTCTACAGTACAAACACTGACTTTCTAGTGGACTGCGGTGGTTGAGGAGTAAAGCGTTTGCCTTCTGAACTGAGGGGTATCGGGTTCTAATTCCGATGAAAGCTGTGGGGTTTTTTTGTGTGGTCTTATGCCTTCCTTGTTAACTATTGGCCATAGAAACAAGTGACCTGCGTTATAGATCGCAAGGTCTAAAAGGGGAACTTCACTTTTTTTAAATAAAGGACATGCACTGACTCTTTGGGGGATGTACAGTGACATACAGTGACATGCAGTGACATGCAGTGAAATACAGTGACATGCAGTGACATGCAGTGAAATACAGTGACATGCAGTGACATACAGTGACATGCAGTAACATACAGTGACGAGCAGCGACATGCAGTGATATACGGTGACATACAGTGACATGTGGTGAAATACAGTGACATGCAGTGACATACAGTGACATGCAGTGAAATACAGTGACATGCAGTGATATACAGTGACATGCAGTGAAATACAGTGACAAGCAGTGACATAAAGTGACATACAGTGAAATACAGTGACATGCAGTGACATACAGTGACATGCAGTGACATACAGTGACATACAGTGACATGCAGTGAAATACAGTGACATGCAGTGACATGCAGTGATATACAGTGACATGCAGTGAAATACAGTGACATGCAGTGATATACAGTGAAATACAGTGACATGCAGTGACATACAGTGACATGCAGTAACATACAGTGACGAGCAGTGACATGCAGTGATATACATTGACATGCAGTAACATACATTGACACGCAGTGACATACAGTGACACACAGTGACATACAGTGACATCAAGTGACATGCAGTGACATGCAGTGACACGCAGTGACATGCAGTGACATACAGTGACTAGGGAAATAAGAATAAGACGAACAAATAGAGGAGGGGTGTGCGCACTCTAGATAACCTGGGCGGGGCGGGGCGGAGGGCTGCCACTTGTACTAATCTTTAATGCTTAGCATGTGATAATCGGTTTGTAAAGTCTCTAATCTCGTGCGGAGTTTTTGATTTCCCATCGAGCGCCTCCCCTGGTGGCGGATAAGGGAATGCCCTTCAGATATGTGGGTACCGGGGTGGACCAAACTCATACCTGCTGCCTTGCAGGAAGAGGAGGATCCACAAAGTCTAGGGCACCTTACCCGAAAATAAATGAAGCTATCCGGCGAGCTGAAAGGGGCAGCCCACCAGATGGTTGTGCGCAGGGCTAAAAATGCTGTTACGAAAACTTCTAAAGGAAAAAAAAAAGGCAGATCTACAACAGCTTGGGATTAGGGCGTGGAGACGAAGGGCCCAGGAGAGATATTTTGAAGCAGCCCGGAGCCCTGCATGGGCTGTAACGCCTCTGGGGTGAAAGGATGGAAAGTTTTCATTAAAAAGTAGGCGTTTAAAAAAAAAAAGATCGTTTTAATGTCCCGAACGGTGTGGTCAAAAGTCTAATCACGTTAATACCAAGACAAGCAAGACCCGTCAAGTCACGTGACACCATGTTTGTATAACTTACCATCCATTGGTTAAATAAGAGTCTAAATTTAGATCGCGCGGTGGTATAAAAATAGAATGGATACAGCCCTATGTAGACTGCCTTGATTCTCGCAGTCCTGTAGCAATGTAAACAATGTGTGTTTCGAATTGCGTCAATCTGGAGTCGAGAGAGTATCCACTATCACGATCTGGAAAGCTCTACCTCTAATGACATTGCTCATTCTTTCTCACCTTAAAGTCTCTCTCTCTCTCTCTCTCTCTTAATTTATTGATTGATTGATAAAGGCAGAGAGAGAGAGAGAGAATGAGAAAGATGAAAAATGGGTTAAAATATGACAAAGTAAAGAGGTGTGAAAATGTTAGAGAGATAGAGATAGAGAGAGACAGAGAGAGACAGAGACAGAGATAGAGAGAGACAGAGAGAGAGACAGAGAGAGAGACAGAGAGAGAGACAGAGAGAGAGACACAGAGAGAGAGACACAGGGAGAGAGACAGAGAGAGAGATTAAAATGAAAAGTAAAAAGGTATGAAAATATTAGAAAGACAGAGAGAGAGAGAGAGACTGGGAGAGAAAGAGTGAGACAGAGATAGACAGAGAGAGAGACAGAGAGTAAAGGAAAGAGTAACACGTGTCACGTTTTGTGACAAAAATAAAGATTTTATGCACATTTACGATAACTATTTAAGCTTACCGCAAATGATAATATATTAGTTTTTCGGGTGTTGACCGTAATTATAGTGAATGTACACCTTTATATTGTGACTATAGCGTTTTAATTGTTTAATCTGCTCTCAGGGCATAAACCGTTAGAGTTCTTCTTGTTTGATCTGTATTATATAAGATAAGATAAACTGTTGAGTTCCAATACTTTAATCTGTCTTCTTGGCTGGCACTGGTATAAGAGTACATTCCATTTGTTAGATAATATTTCTACAAAAATCATTGCCCTACGACCAAATGATGACTTTCCATGGACATTCTTGGGAACGTCATAAATGGACGCGCCTTTCCGACCTAGTGTTTATCGACCATTTATCCTGACTCCTGTCTACATGTTAGGTAACGTCAGCCGTTATCTGTAACTGCCCGGTAGTTATCTCTGCTAATGAGGTGCAGACGTATTCCGTGACTGCCAGGACTCACAGCTCCATCTGTCATTGCAACGAACCGTGACAGCGTCGGGCACCGGCACTGACATATATCACTGAAGTCATGATGTCAACGCCGTATTTTGATTTTGGGAAGTGAGTTGCAAAAGAGATGGGGGGGGGGGGGGGTTGGAATAGAAGAGCGGGTGTGTTAAGGAACAGGATGACAGGTGAAATACGCAGCACTTACGATTATGATATTCAAAATAGGCAAACATTTTGATGTCGTCTGCTAATAAATAATGTCAAGATTTAGTTCCCCATTCCTTTTTTTTACCTTTTATTATTTTCGCGATAGGTCAAGGACGCCAAATTTGATGTTGCCAACTAGATAACAAGAAAAACATTTTTAAAAATACTTAAAAAAACACAAAACAACAAAACAAAGCTAATATTAAGTGTAATTGTATCAATTAGTTGCGATCGGTCATGTGATTAAGTTTGTAATAGACGATGGAGCTTGTGGGCATTTACGATCCTTTGACCAACAGGAGAGATTTTATCCAGTCGCCAGGAAAGAGAAGAGACCCGTCGTCGACCTTACTGTCCTGAGTGAGTCTGGTGTGAATGTAGATTTTGGTTTTCTATAGCTATAATAATTTGTTTGGTGTAATGCACAAATAATAATAATAATAATTATTACTATGTTAGGAAACGAACGAGTATTCATTCTCTGGCGCTGCCAGGGTCGAGTTTCGCTAAAGGGAAACAAAATTCATCGTAGTTCCTTTATCAATTTTCACTGAGGAATTTTCTGGTGATATCAATTTTCACTGAGGAATTTTCTGGTGATGTGGCAGGTCTGCAGCATTACCGCCTTCAGACAGGCAACGAGGATGTTCCTAGGAATGTTATGGGCCTTGAAGGTGTCTGCGAGGTCAGTTGTTATTATCCCCCTCGGTTGATATAACAATGGGGCATATTGTTGTTTTAGATAACTTTTATTATTAATATTATTATTATTATTAACTAAATTTTACAATATGATCATTAAATCACATCCGTTACCAAGGAATACGATTCCTTGAGCCAGCGCAGGTGTTCCTTCTCCAAAGCAAAGACCTTACACTGCGGCGCAGTGTGCCTCTTCTACGAAAGGGGATTCTCCCCCCACCCCTCCAATACCACTCAAGGCTACTCAAGGGGAAAGACGGCACCGCATCTCGGGCCGGATATAGCCCACAGGCCTTTGTTTAAGCGTCACTGATTTACTAGTTACATGATAAATGCCTGTTCCCGCGTGTAGGGGATAATTAATGATATAAACATATTTATGGTTAATACCGAATACGCGTTACTCTCCCCTTCTTTAGTTTTGTCTCCCCTAGAGAGGAATGTGAACTCAATCATCATGAGGCCTACAGACGTAAATCCATATTATGTGTTGGGGGGGGGGGTGAGGGGGTACCACATTTTGTGGCACTGAGGGCTTAACACGATCTTGAACCGGCCTCTACATGCGTTAGTGATTGTCCCTTTGTCAGGGGGGTTACGTCCGATACCAGACAAGAGAAAGCCACATCTGGGCGTAGCGTTTCGACTTTTTTTCTTTTGAATACCCGTGATACCTTCTAGTTTTGGGCGCGCGGCTTCCGAGATTCTGCTTGTATTGAAGTCAAAGGCGTCTTTAGTCTCCAGGTGCTGTTGAAATATAGAGCTAGGAGATAGATCTATATACGTCGTGGTTTGTGGCGAGGTCAATCAGTCTCTCGGTATCTTGCTCTCTCTCTCTCTCTTTTTACTTTCTTCTCACTCTCCACACTCTCTCTTCCCTTTCTTTCTCCGTACTCTCTCCTCTTTCACTCCTCGCTCGTCTCTCTCTTTACTTTCTTCTCACTCTCCACACTCTCTCTTCCCTTTCTTTCTCCGTACTCTCTCCTCTTTCACTCCTCGCTCGTCTCTCTCTTTTTACTTTCTTCTCACTCTCCACACTCTCTCTCCCCTTTCTTTCTCCGTACTCTCTCCTCTTTCACTCCTCGCTCGTCTCTCTCTTTACTTTCTTCTCACTCTCCACACTCTCTCTCCCCTTTCTTTCTCCGTACTCTCTCCTCTTTCACTCCTCGCTCTTCTCTCTCTCTCGCCTCTCTGTTGCTCGTTTTCTACATCCTCTCCCCTCTCCTTTTTCTCTTCCTCCCCTTCCTCACACATTATCTCTCCCCTCTCCTTTTTCTCTTCCTCCCCTTCCTCACACATTATCTCTCCCCTCTCCTTTTTCTCTTCCTCCCCTTCCTCACACATTATCTCTCCCCTCTCCTTTTTCTCTTCCTCCCCTTCCTCACACATTATCTCTCCCCTCTCCTTTTTCTCTTCCTCCCCTTCCTCACACATTATCTCTCCCCTCTCTCTATCTCCTTTCCTCTTTCACTCCAAGCTCTTCTCTCTGTCTCTCTCGCTCTTTCTGCACTATCTACATGCTCGTTTTCTAAAATCTCTTCTCTCGTCGCCATGTTCTTTGTGGTCTTCCTCTACGTCTTGCTCCATGGGGGGGGGTTCCACTCTAAGGCCTGCCTAGCTCTGTTGTTGGTATTTTTTCTAAGGGTGTGACCAATACATCTCCACTTCCTCTCTAAGATCTGCACGTCTATATTTCTCTGTCCACAGGTGTGTACGACGTGGCAACGACCCATTGGTCTAAACTGCCCTCAGGTTGTGACGTCGCAGGTCGGTGTTCAGGCCTTCTATAACGATTGGGCTCGTTGCAGCACCCCATATATTGTTGATAATAATAATAATACTGTATGTTCCGATACCTGCGTTAGGATTGGCAAAATATGTAGGTCACAGGTGGGTTTTAGTGTTCGCGTTATTCACATGACACCTTAATTTTCCGACTCATAATCAAATCTATTTCTATTTATATTTTTTATCGAATAGTGATTCTGTGTGTGTGTGTGAGAGTTTAAAGCCCATAAATGTCAGTGGCCAGTTGAATAGAAGAGTCACGCTTGTTTGCAAACAACAGGGCGAAGCGATGACTGTACCGCGTGCATCATCGCAATCTTTAACCCGGCGCCCAGGGCTACACCCCGCCGTTGCTCACTCACGAATGGACGGGTCATCTCGCCTCACGTTGACCCTGTGACCTCCTCCCACGCGCTAAAGCCAGCCTGCAGAAAACTCTGGTTCCGTTTTTTTTTTCCATTCATAAATTTCATAATCTCGAACTGCTGTTCCTATTTTAACCTCCCCCCCCCCCTTTTTTTTTTCGCAATTATTTTCATTCTCTTAAAGATCTCCCCCCCCCCCTTTTTTTTTTAATGTAATGGCCAACCCCTTAAACGTTGTCTAGTCGATGATCACCCGTTCTCTATTTCTCACTCACGCACATATACAGGCGAGAAAGGGGGGGGGTGTATCTCGTATACCAGTCCACCCGCTTCTAGGTTTGTGCGTGCCCGCGCGCGCCTCTCCCGTCCAGTTCTCACAGACGATACCCATGGCACGCACTAGTGTCCTAAAGCCATTCCATTCATAAAAAAAATATTTTTTTTTTAAACATTGTCTCCCCCCCCCTCCCCCCGGCCACTTGAAGTCTCTCCTTCCACGTCTCCGCGAAGCCACCAAGTGACGTCAGCGCCACATCGCGTCTCGCCGCGCGGCCCAACAAGTTGGCGAGACGCGAGTGAGGGAATGCATGTCCCTGCCGAGCGGTATTTTTAGTGTGGGCGGGTTCAATCGTGGGGGTGATAAGCAAGAAGAAAGAAAGAGAGAGAGAGAGATAAAGGGGGGAGATATAAAAAAGTTTTTCAAAGATTGGTCCTGGAGGCAATATAAAATATCTCATCGTAACGAGGAGGTAATTCTGACTTCTATTGACTTTTAGTTTAGTAATGTACTTAGCCGAGTTGCTCATACAACTTCTAAGCTGTGTTTACTCTTGAATGTTAAAAAACTGAAAATAGTCGTCTGCTGCTTTGAGAAACACTTTTTAGCGGAACAAACTTTTTTTTAGTTAGAGCTTGGCTTCGTGCAAATTAACACCCGATGCTTACAGGTGGCTGTGTGATCACATGTTTAGTTTTGTTCTGTTTCGCAAGTGATTAGATTTTTCTTTATTTTAGCATTTGAAATTTATTCATATTTTGAAAACCATAATTATTCACTGGAAACTAAAAAAAGATGCAGAATTCGTCGAAAGTGTTGCCAACTACATCACGGAGTGCAGATTGGATCTACTAGATCTAGACTTTATATAACAAATAGACTACTTGCTTTTATTTTGCTCCCTAGGGCCTATTTGGTGCATTTTCCCCCGTTATTTCGCCCTCGTGAGTTGAAATTTTTTCATGAAGTGCTCACTCGCCATGTTCTCATGTAAAACAAGCGCTGTTTGTTCTTTATAGTAACTCTTCCATCTAGACTCGGATGACTGCTTTAAGCATTGACCTGTGTCCATCTCAGCCAGGCCCGGAAAAGGATTCGCGCCTCACTGGCGCAGAAGAGAACTTTTTTCTCCCCCGATTCATAAATTGTAGACAGGAAGAGGAATTAACTTCTTGTGTTATACATTTTGATTATGATGGTTGCCTAGTCGGACTAAGCACAGGACATATAGATCTTATATCGGCCAAATCATAAGCTGGTGCCCTATCGATTTCTGGAAGTGAGGTACGGTTATTTCCTTGTATAACGGCCTGTAGTGAGCGGGGGTAAAGATATTTGCTCACGTGTTGCTTGCAATACAAGTTTAGCGGACAGTGAGGGTGTGCGTGGGCGCACGTGTTTATCGTGGCATTCGTTTACCGGCCCATGACAAGAAAGGACTTTCTTAAATAAACACCGGTTGTCCTCGCTGCCGGACTTGGGGGTGTTTTCTTTGTTAATTGCAGGCAGAGAATCTAGAACTTAAGTTTCTGGTTGTTTTTTTGTTTTTTTGAGTGCTCAATTCTTCTGTTTGGCTTTACGGTCCTTTCAGCGTGTGAGTGATTCATTTGTTTGATTCATGAGTTTAGATGATTTACTTGTGAACAACAGTTATTCGCCTTTGATGTCGCTGGGACCAGAAGAAACAACGCCGTATTGGAATATAGGTCACAGGTAGAATGCATCTCTTTTTCTATTGAAGTTTTTGTGTTTGTTTCGTGTTCCTGTTCATTATTTCGCCTTTTAAAATACCATAAAATAAGCAGACGATACGTTTTAATTTCGCGTTTTCTTCTTTAACATTAAGGGTGACATTTTGAACACATTTCAAAACGGATGAAATTGTTTCGTTTTACTGACCCCTGTCTATGGCAACAACGCTGTAATGGCGTGAAGGAGGGAACACTTTGCGGCCCCATAAATAGATCTAGATCTAAATGGAACACTGAAAATTGTAGATGAAACGGAATTCCCATTTGTTTGGACCAATAAAATTATCATAGTTCTATTCGCGTATTATTATTATTTTTTTTGGTAATCACTATAGATTTAGTCCAGATCTAGACCCAGATCCAGAGCTTTAGTCTAGCCATAGACGTAGCCTTTAGCAAGAATAAAATTGATTTCAAAATGCCACAAATACATCTAGGTCTAGCTTATTTTATATATTTATACTCCAGTGACTTGTAAAGAGATCCAGTGGCGTTTCTTGTGTCGGTGTCACCCGGTGTGGCCCGCCTCTCCACTAAAAACGCCACTGATTAGATATTATTTGGATCTTATATGTTCCCTCTTTTATCGCCGACTCTGAAGTGCACTTTTGACAGGCCTACCCTAAATGGTTCATTAATTCTTCTGCATCGCGTTTTTTTTAGATCTTGATCTGTGTAGTGATATCTGCAATATTATTGTAATTTAAATGTTAAATCTTTTGCATTAATTATTATAGGAGTTTTAGCTTTCATTATTATGTGTATGTATATTTAAGCATTGTTCTTGTTGAAATAAAGACTTGTATTCATTCGAATATTATAATTATAATAAGAATAATAAAAATCCATAAGGAAAATTGTATTACAATTTGTGCATTATACAGAAACAAAACGTTATAAGTAATTAACTATAGAAAGCGAAAGTAGATGTTCACACCAGTTTCTCGGTGGCTGAGCGGTCAAGCGCTTGGCTTCGGAACCGGGGGTAAAGACTGGGTACCAGACTTTGGCGGTGAAAAGTAACGGCGGTTGGTCGCTGTACTGGCCACAGAAAAAGAGGAAGCAGATGCATCTGCCCTATAGATGGCGAGGTCTAAAAGGAGGAACCTTACTTGACTTACTAGTTTCACTTAAAGTAGACGTACATAAGAATGCACCTATGTAGCCGCGATGCAGTCGTGGTGGCTGAGCGGTAAAGCGCTTGACATCCTAACCGGGGTCCCGGGTTCGAATTCTAGTGAAGACTTGGATTTTTAATTTCGGGATCTTTAGGGCGCCTCTTGAGTCCACCCAGCTCTAATGGGAACCTGAAATTAGTTTGGGAAAGTAAAAGGCGGTTGGTCGTTGTGCTGGTCACATGACACCCTCGTTAAACGTGTGACACAGAAACAGATGACCTTGACATCGTCTGCCCTAAAGATCGCAAGGTCTGAAAGGGGAACTTGACTATTTTCTGCAGTGCTAAAAAGGAGCACACCATTATCATTTCACTTTTAAAAAAACAGACTATCAACACGTCCCTTCATTTTGTACACCGGATACACCGAAAAAAGCTTTCTTTTTATTGGCCTTCCGTCATGTATGGAAATCCCCAATAACAGAAAGCAGTGCAAGCCTGAGCGTATTCGAAGATGGTTGTACAGCAAGGGTGGGGTCAACCCTTTTTCAGACAGGAGGCTGATAGAAAGTTTGATCGTATATGGCCCGTGGGCCGCGCTTTAGGAGTCGTTTTTTTAAAAAGTATATATACTATAATAATTATGAAAGGAAAAGTTATCAAAAATGTATTAGACACAAAAGAGAGGTGGGCCTTATCAATTTTAAATCCGGCCCTGGCTGTAAGCTCCCATGAGGTCCCCAATTCTCTTTGACCAGGAACTTACGCCCCTCTCAAAGCCCAGTGACGCCCCTACATTATGCATATTTAGATTTGTTGGGTTAATAACATTTTAATTTAATGCAAATGATTTTGGGTAAAAGAAGAGGCGGTGGGGGTATCGATTAAACATAACACCTTGAGAACCACTGCCTTTTAGCGTTCCGCCTTGGCACTATTGGCGTGGACTTGAATGTAACACAAGAGACCCAAGTTCAAGTGACAGTGTCTTCGAATGCTCTAGATACTGTTTCCCCTCGTACACAACTTGGGAAAAACCGAAACGTCACAGGGACCGATCGTGACGCAGCCAACTTCATTAACGACCTTCACAGAGCTGCAGGAATTTCTAAGTTTTAAGTTGTGTTTTTTTTTTTTCTTTCTAGCTTAATACTTTTTGTATGATATAAAAATAAAAATAAAAAACATAACGGAATTGGTTGATTAGGTTTAGATGTGTATAAGAGAGAGAGAGAGAGAGTTCAGACTAGGAAGCTTGAGCAAGAAAGAAGGAAGGCTTAAGAGAGATAGGAGAGAGAGGGCGGACGAGAAAGAGGTGTTCTAAAAGCTACCAGAGGGTGAGTTTACAAAAAAAAAAAGAACAAAATTAGAAAGAGAAAAAGAGATAACAGATGTAGGAAGAAAGAGAGAGAGAGAAAAAGATATATATATATATATATATATATATATATATAGAGAGAGAGAGAGATTACCGATTATGCTTCTAGTATAGGGCTACTGTACGAAGTACTCATTTGTATATACACATTTTTAGTTGTAAACTTACTGAATATTTTCAGAAATTTGGTTTCAATTTTTCTTTTCTAAAAATTCTAACATGGCGTCCTGCTGTGTTGCTTAGCAACAAAGCTACACCTCTATGTTGATGAAATATATCGTGACATTTATTTATCAATTTGTTACTCCTCATAATTACGACTACCAAAAAAAATTGCGAGCCTGTTTTTTTTTCTTTAATATTTCATTTGTCTACTCTATTTCTCTGTTCAAATGTTCTGTTCACATGTTCTGTTCAAATGTTCTGTTCACATGTTCTGTTCAAATGTTCTGTTCACATGTTCTGTTCAAATGTTCTGTTAAAATGTTCTGTTCACATGTTCTGTTCAAATGTTCTGTTCACATGTTCTGTTCAAATGTTCTGTTCACATGTTCTCACCTTCACCCAAAACTCGCGACCTCAATCTTCAGTCTCTCGGCTCCGGGGCGGTGACGTCACAATTGGGCAGTAATTAATTAGAAAGATGATGACAAGGGGCTCGTTGAGCCAATTTCTTTAAGTGCCCCCCCCCCCCCCCCTTAAACAGTTGTCCATCTTGACGTCCGCTGGAAGTACTTGTAAGTCGGGAATCTCGCTCCCTCAATTACTACTCCCCCCTCCCCGCACCACCATCTTTTCCTCCCCTCTTGTCCCATTTCCTCTTTTTCTTGTCTGGCTTATCCCCCCCCCCCTTTTTTTTTCCCTTAATCCTATAAGGTATTTTGTAGAGATTATTTGTTAAGACAGACTAATGTATATAACTTGTTCACTTCGAAGACCTTTTATCCAAAGCTTTACTTGCCAAGTCTGAGAAAACGAGGGGGAGGGGGCGCACTGCCATCCTCTTTCATACGTACTTCAGAAAGTTGTATTTTGATGTCATTTAATACTTTGTAATGCTATCTTCTTTTTCACTCTTTTCGAGACAATTTTTTGCGGCCTAATTTAAGATAAACTTCATACCCAATAAAACAACACCCCAGTTTTCTTGTAATTCTTTCCCAGAGTGTTCCCTTACGCACTTACATGTCAGAATATACATCTATAATGTTGTCCCTAGTACCCATGATGGTATCAATGGCGTTGCTAGGAATTTGCTACCATTTGGGTGGGGCCCGAATGGGGTTGACCTCTTTGGGGACCCCTGCATTTTGCTTAATATTTAATGTAAAAAAAAAAAAACCCACACATTTGGAGATTTTCACATTCTCCCCCTTCCTCCCCCCCCCCCACCCTAGCTACGCCTCTGAGTGGTATACGGGGTTGTGGAGATTGAATGATAAAGCGCTTGGTTTCCGAACAAATGTGTCTCTGGTTTGAATCTTGGTGACGAATGGGATTTTGAATTTGTGGTTTTTTTTTACGGTGCCCCAGAGTCCACCCTACCTGACATTAGTTGGAGAAAGTAAAGGCGGTTGGTCGTTGTGTTGGCAACATGGCACCCTCGTTAACCGTCGCCCATGGCAAGAGATGATCTTTACAGCATCTGCCCTAAAGATCGCAAGGTCTGAGAGGGGAACAACTTTTACTTTACCTGATGGTATGTACCGCTAAAATGTACAACGAATGGGAAATGAGGATATCTACCTTAGAATACTAACACTCTTGTAAGCCTAAATTAGAATGATCTGACTCTTATAGGCCTAGCTTAGAATGATCTGACTCTTATAGGCGTAGCTTAGAATGATCTGACTCTTATAGGCGTACCTTAAAATGCTATGACTCTTTTATGCCTAACTTGAAATGCGAAGATTCGTATAGGCCTACGGTCTACCTTAGAACGATATGACTTATCGGCGTACTTTAGAATGCTATGACTCTTATAGATGAATATGGTTCGATTCTTTCCTCAAATATACATTAGAACATTGTTAAACCCTTCTGCTTGCGCCGTGAGTGTGTTGTGACGAAAGGCGCAAACAAGGCTCCCCACTCGGCTCTGCCAGAATCCATCCTCACAAACATATCAAGAGACTGACAGGTCCTTTCATTCACTTGTCTAGCCAACTTTTCTTCGGGTGACTGTTGCTACCTGTTCTTTACACGGTGCCTTGAAAAATGATCTTGGCCAAGAAATTTGATCCTGGTCTCACAGTATCTTCAAACCATTCCAGCGTTTAGAGCGTCAGAGTATCGAGAATCTCTTAATAATTGTTTTCCAAGTTCTCGGGTCATTGGCGCACGTCTGCCTTGCTAGATTAGAAGCCGTCCTCAGGCCAAGACTAAGCTTCGCTCTCGTGGTGGCTGGGAGATAGATGCTTCAAGACAAACCAAAGGTTCTTGGTTCGAAGCCACGAGAGAACACTTTCTTTTTACTCGGATTTATCGGGCGTTTCTTTGTTCTTCATAGTTGTAAGTAGGGAATTCGGATGTTTTCATCATTATACTGGCCACGTAATAACTTGATTATACTTTTGTATTCCAATACCTAGTTAATTTTGATTCATCGACCTTATAAACGTTAAAAACTTAAGACCTTAAAAAAAAACCACATAAATCTAGGGATTTTCAGAAGGCTGGGTTTATCTAATTCACTGTTAACTTAACTCATATAGTTCTGTCTTCTGCTTACAATACTCAGATAGTCGATGAAACGACACCAAATAGTTTCGGTAACAACTCGTGGTTTGCGTTTTGACAGGCAGTGGATGACAGTGTGTCAGTCATTGCGATACCAACATAAACTTATGACAGGGCCCAGAGATTCTCAAACTTGTTTCTTCATGCATTAATAACAATGACAAGAAGAGAAACCATACATTTATTGTTCATTGTATAATGTTCTTATGCAAATTTCATGAACTGTTTAGTGATCTAAAATTAACTTTATAACCTTGTTGATTATATGAACCCTTTAGTAGCTGAGCATCAAAATATAAGAATATTATTGTTATAATTTATCTTAGATTATATCTAGTCCTCTATGTTCCTCATGAGCTCATCACAATGCTGTGTGTCCTCATTCTTGGGTTGACATCTGAAAACCGGTACCGGTCTGTCAACTTATGGAGGCCTCTCTACTAGTGATTTGAGAAAGCGGTCATAGTAACAGAGTTCAGCCTGTATACAATGGAGAGGGACTTATGGCTGAGTAATGTACACGAACAGTTTTTTTGTGTTGATTAGCCCGCCTTGTGGTACATAACAACAGTTTCAGGAATTCAATCGCTCCAACAAAAACATTTACACTGCTTGGAACCTTTGGGCTTCCACGGGAAATAAAGACAGATCCTTCCGAAAGAATCCCAAAAACTTCGTTTGTCTACAGCAAAGCAAAGGACAATGGACAACCGAGTGATCGTCAAGTTTGGACAGTTTATGAACAATTTTAACGTGAACTGTTGTGTAAACCGTAAACTTACGGTAGTGTCTTATGTGATGTTGGCAATGTCATCTCTTCAGTACTGAATGAAAAAAAAATGTTAAAGAAATCATTAAAACTAACGAACTTATAGGATAGGTGTCTTACATTTGTTGCATTTGATTGATGGATTGCTATTCCGTCCAGAAGCCAGAATTAGATTGTTTAGTTCATCGAGATTCGAACCCGGGGCCTCTAGGTTCAGAAGCAAAGCGCTTTACCACTAAATTGCAACGCTTATTTCCAATTAAAACTTCTTTGGCGATATTTGCTCAGTCCACGAACTTCTGGTACATAGGCACAATGAAGTGGAATGGCGTTTCACCAAAGTTAGGCAACAACGGTAGCATAAACACCAACTACGCCACTGGTAGCATATGGGAAATGAACACAATGATTTACATAAGGGGGGTCCGATATTCTCGCTCTTTAAACGCCATCTCCCCCACCCACGTGTTACCCTTCCAGCTGTCATTCACCAAAGAAAGTCCCACAAATATCTGCCCCCCCCCCCAAACCAGCTTGAGTTATAAGCGTCTAAGGGCGCTACTGTTCAGATGTAGGTAAGGTTTGGTTCAAGTATTCCCTCTTTTCTAGGCTTAGTCAGCTTTATAAATAACCCTTTCGTTCAGGTACAAAACACGAAGACCTAACAATTACTGCTGTGTGTAGAAGCAATATATATATATATATATATATATATATATATAGGGCCTTGGTAATAACGTAACTGTGGACGCGATATCTCGAGATGGGTCAATAAAAAAATGTTCATTGATAAACGATGACCTTTCAAGGTCCAATTTTTTTTTTCTTTTAACCAGCGCTGAAATACTTTTCCTGAGATAGGCAACGATTGTCGTTTTCACTTTAACTACCTATGTGTATGTGTGTGTGCGTGCGTGTGTGACCGAGAGAGAAAGAAAGAGAATGAAAGAGAGAAGGGGTGAGAATGAAAGAGAAACTGTGTGTGTGTGTGTGTGTGTGTTTAAGGGAAGAGAAACATAGTGTGGTAGAAAAGAAAGATGTATGTTTAATACTTCATTACTTCCGGTTTCAAATACTCCCGAAGACTGGCGCAGACGGTGAAAAAACTAGAACTTTAAACGGCCTGTCTGAGTCGGACTTGACAAAACATGTAGGTCACAGCTAGGACTGCGCAGTCACGTGATACACTGTACACCTTCTTAATCTTCGGACTCAAAAGACAAGTCCCTAGGTTCTTATTTCCTCAATGTTGCTACATTTATTAAGGTATTTCCAAATACGGACTAATAAGCATTCTGATACGGCGCTGCAAAATAGCGGTGTATGCTACGCCGCCGGTCGACTAGTTCTGATAATTACCTTTCTGAGACCAGAGGTCCTTTGGTAAAAAGAGGAGGCGATGTTTAAGTTAACATTTTTTAGCCTACTGTTAACGTTGTTGGCTTTGTGGCTATCACAAGGACCAAGCTTCTTAACATATACATTTTTAACATACATGTACTTGTTTTTCAGCTAGATGTACAAGGATCCGAACTCACGGCTATCGGCTCCGCAGCTATACGCTTTACCACTCTACCCCAAACAAATCATAAACTGTCATTTTTGTAATTATTGTTTATTGTTCGGCCTACATATTTAAATATCGTATATTTACAAGAGTGCAAATACTATACAGATTGTAAATTGTACTTGAACCTGGTCATCCATAATATGAAACATTTTTCGCAAGGTTGCCAGAAAAGCTTCTCGTCTGTGATAGAAATAGCCTCGCGTGAGCTGTTTTGGGAATCTGCACCATTTACTGAATACTCGATGTCTGGTGTCGTCGAGGGCGGGTCGTCCTGCCCTTTCCCCAATGTCTGCCCTACCTAAGGTCTTTTGTGTCTGAACACTCACGCGCACACTTAGTAATTTAAGACAATAATCTTTAACTCAGCTTTAATTTTATTTACCGATTCCGTGGTACAACACTAGATTCTGTTTATATCTACATGATTCATTGCTTAGTTAACTGTGTTTACGATTTTTTTTCTACTTTATAAATAATGTATTGTAATAACTTAAGGAGGCAACTCAGCGAGATATAGATGTTTAATTACATAAAGACATCACAAATACCCAAACAATGTCCGCTTTGAGCACAGCATCTTCAAATCGGTTCTAGACTTGAGCGGAAATCGTTCTCTCTTCTCTAATGTCAACAACCCTCCTAGTCAATTCACTAATAGTGCGCACCTTCTGCACTATCTTGTGTGGCGGTGTGCATGGCAGGGTTATAACACTATTTATCAATCTTCGTATCTTTGTGTATTCCCCTTGTGTCGTGTTTTCATGGGGAAATCAATTAGCCAAGGTTGACAATTCCACCAAACTTTTAGAGCGATGGACGTCAAGGGTCACAACGCTCCATGTTCTTGCGATGAATGTAAAGAGAAAAAAAAATGTATTTATGAGCGGGTAAATGGTTTGTCTACCTGTCCAATGACATAATACACAAACCGCTCCTTGAATTTTTATAAAAATTTTTTTTAAATTTTAACTTTCGTTTCTTGACCGATTCCTGTTCAATGAACTCCAGTACGTGCTTTTATATTGACTTGATCGCTGTGTACGGCACATACAGTCACTCCCTGTTGACCTGATTGGTAGTGAACTATCAGTCCGGGGAGGGAAGGAGGGGCGGTGAGAGAGATAATCAGTTAAAGGTGAATGGAGAGTCAACACGCACGCACGCACATACACACTTAACGTCCCCCCCTCTCTCATCGACAGGCTACTTGAGCTATAGAATGAACATTTTCTTCAAGAGAAGGAGAGGCGGGTGGGGTAAAACCGTGGGAAAAACCCAGCGTATTTCGCTCATTTTTTTTAGTCTTCCTAGCAGACGACATAACATATCCGGGAAAATTAGAAATCAATATTTAACACTGCACTACCGTTCTGTTTTAAAACAGATATCAGAAAATCTGACAGGTAAGGGGGTTCTTTTATTTTAATTTTAACTTAGAGCTAAATATTTCTGATTTTAAATTTAAATGACGATCTAGTATAGATCTACATTTTCCATTTATATATTTGTATTGTGTGTGTGTGTGTGTGTGGCCGAGAAAGGGAAACAACAACGAAACGATTCTTTTAAAAAAAATATAGGGTTACGGCCCCTTAGTAAGGGTAATCGCAAAACGTCAGTTTTTTTTTCCCCAAAGCCAAAAGCGAGGGCTGTTAGACTACCGCACTTGGCCTAGCGCAGACATATTCACTTGTCTCCTTATAAAGTCGAGTGGATTCCCCCAGTTTGGACGTTATTTTGTGGCTGGTCGACAGCGTAACTAGAAGAGAGCCGCGGTCTTCGGGATTCTCCCTCTTTCACAAAACGTGGACTGGATTTAATATGTAATGTTATTAGAGATTGCGTGTGACCCCCGCTAGTGATTTGTGTTTTTGGGGCTCAGATCTAATCAAAGAAGTGTTTAGTAGTTTTAAAAAATAGATTGTACTTCTTGTTTTATATAAAACGAACTATTCTATGGTTGTTACAGAAAGGTAAGTCACTAAGACTTTTTATTATAGATATCTAGACTCTAGATTGTAGATATATCATATAGAATAGATCTACTAGTTACGACTAGTAGTAGATACATAAGAGTCTAGATGAGTAGATCTAGCTTAAGATTTTGATCTTTTAAAACTCGATCGATTTTAATCACAGATCTAGATCGGTCTAAATAGAAGCCTAAAATAATTACAGTATTTTACATGTATAGGCCTAGGTAGACTTCAACTTTAATCTAGGTATACAGATCTAGACCTACAGTTTCTAATGTATATAAAAAACATAGATGTATCTAGTGTCTAGATTTGAAACTAGATTAGTAATAGATCTAGATCATTGAGACTAGATCTTTCTAGATCTAGAAAATAAAAACTTTATCCATTTTTGTTTCGCTATGTCACGGAGCCCTATTATTTGACCTACAATGTAACAGCCGACTATGTCACAATAGAGTGTACGCTACCAGTTATTATCAATAGATAATATCACGAGCTATTCCGCTTTACTTGATCTAGATCAAACTAGATGTTGCTAGATCTAGATCTTTTTTTTTTTTATCTAGATTTAGATCTAGATTTTTTATATAATTCTATAGAGTTAGGGCTAATATGGTCATCAATTCATTTCCTAAGCTTATCAATCGATACTATTCGATATGATTAAATGTCACACTCGAAGTCACATGTTGACAACCAGACTAGATTTCACTAGATCTTATTTAGTGCAGTCTAGAAGGCGTATTTTTTAGAAAGGGACAAACTCAACTGGCCAGTTTTCACTACACGTTAAGAGGACGCGGGAAGGCGTTAGACCCGAATCTTTTCTTTGAATCGAGTGGCTGCCTGATCTGTCATCTCGATCGTCCCGGGTTTGAACCTGTCGTCCCGCGTGAGGTTTTGGCTAGGGTGTAACAAACTAATCTCGAGTATAATAACACTAGATCTAGATTTTTTATATCCTTTTCTTCTCAGAAGGTACTTACAGTGGTCTAGACACGAACCTGGATAGGAAATGTTTACCTGTGTACAATGTGCATTATGATTCACTATGTTAGTTATATATGGCACCAGATCCCTGGTTACAACCACGACCCCGTTTAACTAACATGCGATCGTACACGAGCTAGTTTTGAGAATCCAGGTCTTTAGGTCTAAGATTTAACCTCGTTAATTTTTAGGATCCGAAAAATACTAGAGACGATGGGTTGGTATTCAAAATCGCCCCCCCCCCTTTTTTTCCTTTATGTGATTTGTATGTGGTTCATATTGTAAAAAATCGCAATTATTGGTTTAAAGACTATTTCACCCACCCCTATTTTCTAAACTGGGCCGCCTATATACATAGCTAGACTATTATAATTTTATCTAGTTACTAATACCTGAATAATGCTTCAGCATTTTCACCCTTTTTTAGTCCGCGCTCCCATTTTCTTGTCTCCCCTTGTTAGGAGCAGTTTTATTTATAGTATATCTATTTACCGGGATGGTCTCCCTTGCGTTGTCATCGAACGATGGTGCTTTCTTAACGCTTAAATGAATTGATAGAGGCACTTATTATTACGGCGTTATCAGGTGTGTTTCATTATAGCCCGATAAATGGCCGGGCCATGTTTGATTAGTCCCGGGGCCCTAGATTATTTTACCGTGATTTTTTTTTTCTCTTTTTTCTTCGATACATCGTTCGACATTCCTCGCTACCATTACTATCGCGGATCGCGGCTGGGATAACTTACCACAGAGGCTATTATATGTGCGTAAACATTATTATATTGTGAACGCGCCTACCTTTGCAGGTGAACTTTTTTCGGGTGTCTGTCAGGAGGTTAAGATGGGGGCATGATAAGTCAGGCTCTAAACATTGCTCGTGGTAATAGGTGTGTTCAAATGAGGAAAGGGGGGTAGCGATTAATTTCACACAGACACAGAACCAGCGTGAAAGAAAAAGATGTGGGAGGGGGAGGTAATTTAGGGACTTGTTAGGAAGATCGGGAGCGAGTTATCGCCACATGCACTCGCAATGTGTTGGAAGGTTTTAATTTAACAGAGGATAGGCCTCTCGCTCTCTCTCTCTCTCTCTCTCTCTCTCTCTCTCTCTCTCACCTAACCATTACAGAGAAGGGTCATCTTCGTTGTTATAAACCAGCTAATTTCTTCAAGAGTGTCTGCGCATGTGCTGTACATAGCTACCTCATAGCTGTTCGTGCTACTGAATTTAAAAAACAACAACAACACAGCCTTTATATATTATAACAATATTGTGTACATAACACACAAAATATTGAAACATAAAGAGACAGTAGACAACAAAAAAGGAAGGTAACACTGTGCGTCATAGACGTAACAATATAAAAAAAAAAGTTACAACACTAAAACGAATCGCTATATAGAAAGTCGAAAATAGACAAAGGGGAAATAAATCTCATAATGTGAGATCAAGAGTCGCCTTTCAGCAGCCCTTGCGCTCAAGGGTTTTAAGGGGAAGTCATGCTAAACTAGTATGTACGTTTTTGAATGAGGCTCTGTACGAATGATACCTCCCCTTTTTTTTTGGTCACACACACGCATGTATACACATAACACACATATATCCCCAGACACTTCTCCTGACTCCACAGCCAAACTTAATCTACTACTCGCCGTACGTAACTGCGAAGCGCCCTCTGCCCCCCCCCCCTTTTTTTTTTTTTTTAATCTTTTCCCATTTTCTTTTCTTTAGCACCCATAGATTCAACTAGTGCATTGTATTGGGGAAAACCCCAGATAAACACAGCGTCTATATCTTGAGCAATTTCAAGCACTTGAATCTTATCAGAAAGTGTGTTTTTTTTTTCCCCTAGCTGTATTGTTTACTGATTATTGTTTTAAAGCCAAACCGTTGGCCCTCGGGCCAAAATAGGCCCAACATTTTTTCTTTATTATCCAGACCGACAAGGAATCGTGAACCATTGTGCAAGCTATCTTAAAGATTTAACAATGAGAGCAATAAAAGGTGGCAGTGGCGTTAAGCCTATCCAAGGATTGTAAGCTCGAATTCTGTTGGAACTGTGTTGGTTTGAGTCCTAGGATGAATGCCGTAAAGCCCGTTGGTGTCTTTTACATTGACCAGAACGGGACTACCAGTGGACGCGGCTAAACAGGTCATAACAATCCTCAATAGAACAGTACAGAACCGGACACCGTAGTTACATACTCTTCCCGGTTTCAACCTAATCCAATGCTGCCGTTCTATGGAGTGAAAGAAAGCGATGTCGCCTATCTTGTATGACTGTTCCAACCAGGAAGCGTATCTGGCAGACGTCAGGCAGTAAATTCCATTTTTGTTATGGAGTAGTCCTTCGTGCGCTCTTTCCTGCTGAGGTTGATCTCTCCGTCGGAATTGTTCTCATCATGTTGCGATCCATGGATTGTCGTCCATGACCGAGTTCTACCATGGGTACTCGATTTCCACTTGGGAAAGCGTTGTTCTGGCCACATAACACCCTGGTTATAGCTTGAACTCAGAAACCCAGTGAATATGGGAACGGTTAGGTCTTAGAGGCCTCTTAACGTCTGCTTATAATATTCAGCATAGCATTCCCCCCCCCCCCCCAAATAAGGTGTTCAACACACGTTTTGTTATATATATAACTGGCCTCAAGGTCAAGGTCGAGTCACGTTCCAATACTAGCAAATATTTTGTCTTCGTTGAGTTTGTTTACAACAGAAGTATCCATCGTCTTTGCAGGTACAGTGTGTATTTGGTTGGAGGGGTGTACCCTTGTCAAACTATCAGCTTTTAACACCAGATTACTGCCAGATTATATATATATATATACACCGAGAAAGCCAATTTATAGCTTGTGAAAATCTGGCGCTGAGAGATTGCATTAATTCGGGAATCTCATTGCTAGGGAGTAACAGAAGGAATGTGTCCAGATTCAGAGCCAAACGAATATCAGACAATCTAAAGCGTTATAATTTTGCACACGGCCGATGGGAAAAGGTTGAAGTATTTATAAGATTATAAAGATAAAAATAATCGTGATTGAAATAAATTGAGATTGATGATTTGTTAATATCTTTAAAAAATGCATTTATTATGTCTGTTCGACAGCCGGAAGTTTCAAAATTTGGCAGTCACAAAGGATAATTTGTTTCGTATAGTTTCTCTTGAAACTTGTTAACTTTTTAAACATATTGGTCTGAAATGATCCTTACTAGATAGATAATAAAGCCAAACCATAACCCAATAAAAAAAAACACTTTAATTTCTTATAATGTCACACAGTGTTGGTTTAATGGTACAGTATGTCTGTCTGTTGACAAAACAAAAAAAAATGATTTGCCTGATTGCACATTGAAACAAGAATAAAAGTTTATTAGGCTATTCATTCTTTAAATACATTAGAACTGTATACCTTTTGTTAAGGTTCTCTTTCTTTCCCATCTCTGTCTCTCTCTTCTTTTTTCTCTCTCATGTCTTCTCTCATGTGTGTCTTGTCTTCTCTACCTCTAGTTTCTCTTCTCTCTCTCTTCCTCTTTTTTCTCATCTCTACTTCTTATCCATTCCCTCTCCCCCCCCTTCTTTTTTTCCTCTCTCCTTTTTTCTCTCTCTTTCTCTCTCTCCTCTTTTTTTTTCTCATTTCCACTTCTCTTCTCTTCTCATTCTCTTTTTCTCTCCCTCTTTCTTCCTACCTCTCTCTCTCTCCCCTTCCTCTCTCTCTCTCTCTCTCTCTCTCTAACTCAGGAGGAAAACGTGCACATTGATAAAGGCGCACGATGTGTGCGTGGGCGAGAGCGTGAGTGTACAGAGGCCGCCCCTCCGGTTCGGGCACCCCACTAGGTGTACTGCAGCAGATAAGACCCCGCGATACTCACTTAACAAAAGTCAGCGCTGCTGGAGCAATACAGAAAAGAAAAGAAAAACGCGACACAAACAGACGCCCTGAGCCACGAACTGCGGGAAAGGGGGGGGGGGCGGTGAAGGGCACCAGAGTAGGGGGGGGGGCTTGCAATCGTCTGCATTCTCAGACATGCCCCGTGTGTGTAAGTTTATATTCTGCTGACTTGATGCGTCCTGTATATCCTCCCCCCCCCTTTCCCTTTTTGTCTCTTTATAGTTCAATCTCTTCTTTCTTTTTCGACCTTTCTTTGTGTCTCGATTCTGTCTCTTCTCTTTCGACTTTTCGTTTCAAGTATTGTGTTCCAACATAGTTGGCTCATTCGACTGAAGTCTCTCCCCCCCCCCCTTCAAAATAAAAAAAAAAGTAACAAGCATGTTGGCATAGAACCACAGTAGGCTCTTCCACATGCAGTAGTTTATATGCAGGTGCGTCCATACCTTAGGTCATTGGGGTTGGCACGCCTATGGAGACTCACGTCCCTCTTCAAACAGATGAATCTACTCCTGCCCCCTATCTTTTTTATATAACACTTTATCATAATTTATATGTTAACCCGTCGGCTTGATAACATGTTTCGTTTCACTAATCCATTTTTTTAATAAACCGCAGACGACACGCAGCTCTGAATTTGCATAATGACGTAATATAACTGTGATCCCTTCATTCTGAATGAATAGCAAAGTTGGTAAGCATTGTTTGGGGCATTGGCTCGGACCGTGACCTCAATGTCGAAGGTGCCGCTTGGACTCCCAAAGATCATGAAGTGCAGTATGTCACGTGACTACCCAGACCCCATATATATATATATTCAAGAACTTCTGCTTGAATTAATTGTAGGTTACCCAGGGCCGGATTTACGTCGGTGCAAGCCGGATAGTGCAGTCGGCCAGGGCTTCCGCGTACTAAAATTACCGTGATAATGTTAAGCATACCACAAATTCTGTGATTATTGTTATTGCATTGTGTGTCTTGACTTTTATTGTCAGTGCTCACTTCTGTTGACCTTTCTGTTTGTTTTCTCTGTCATGTGTTTAGTCTACAGCACTATTTCCTTCTTTTAAGAGTTCAGTCCAAATTGACCCCTCCTCGGTTAATCTTGCAGTTTATTGACCTTTCTCGGGACACTAGGTTTTTTTTTTTGGGTATTTTTTTTTCGGGAAGCATGATGACCTTTGGTTAGTCAAACTTGTGGGCGTGCACATACTTCAAAGTCCCACTACTCCAGCAACTTCAATCTGGAAAGTTTAGCAGAAGTGAGAAGGACGTTCACGCAACCATTTAGGCGCGAAATGTGGAGAGATTTTCAGAAGTCTTCCAGACAGATACATTGTTGAATCTAGTCTTTTATAAAATGGTGTCTTCTTCTTCTCCGTTTTGAGGTTAAATTTTCTTTTGAAAGAGTAAATCTTTGATGGTTCATGTTGTGATCAGACGTAATTTTAAGTATTTTTCGAAAAGTTTATTTAAAACAAACATTTGTGAAATTTAGAAGGCAATTAAATTTTCACACCACGGGCATGTTCACTCTAACAAAGCGCCATTTCCCAGGTCACATACACATTTAACATATCGGCCACGAAGTATTAAACTCTAATCTTGCCATTCAAAAACAGAAAATATTGTTACGAATCTCACTATCCAGGCTCTCTGCAAACTGCACCATACACCACCAACGTAAAGAACTTGACAACTCAGGGCTCCAGAGTAACGTAACACTTTAATAGTTGAATAAATAACAGCCAATACTGTACAATTGGCAAAACATGCACTGTACAAATATCTC
Organism: Biomphalaria sudanica; assembly: GCA_036873155.1. Taxonomy (NCBI): domain Eukaryota; kingdom Metazoa; phylum Mollusca; class Gastropoda; family Planorbidae; genus Biomphalaria; species Biomphalaria sudanica. The sequence goes on along the minus strand of JAZGLO010002420.1, from coordinate 133,773 downwards.
TCCGATAACACCGTACCGCCGTATCAACTCTTGCACTGGCCTCTCCGTCTCGTTCCGGGCTTGCACTGGGTTCAACAGTTCAGGACTGACTTCACACACTAGGCTCGTTGTGTCGGACTCGATCGCAGACCAAGATCAAGACGCCAGTCGTCTCAACTGTACTTGACAGTAGTCCGCACTGAACCGTCGTAATGCTCCGTACAGAACCACACCGTTGAACTGTGCGGTAGTCGACCGTGTTCTGAGCCCTGTCGTAGACCTTCTGCCGTGAACCGTCTTGACTGGACACCTCCGCTCTTTATATAGGGTCCCTACTGGCCTTCTAGAACCGGACGGAACATCGCTTGACGTTTCTAGCTTCGTCACCTGACTACATCCCTCGTGACGCTCCTGAGCTCTGTTCACGACGGCGATCCTTCCCGAACCGTCCAGTTGACACTCGACTCGGCTGACCGTCGTAACTCGTCACGGTTGACCGCTCGTCTAGCGCTGGCCTGGTGCGATTTGCGTCGGCTGACTACACTCACACCACTACCCCCATCTGTGCCACCACCAGGTTTATAACAATATCTTACGCCCGGAGCAGAAATAGAAACTGCAGAGCTGGGGGTCTCCTTTCAGAGCGTGAGCCAAATTGAGGTCGACCTAGACAACCTGGTATATTGGATTACTCGTGTGATATTCCACTCTTATTAAAGGTTGTGTAGGGATCAAATCTGTGTTGCCTCTCTTGCTTTGTTACTAATAATAGATGTAGGAGTAAATTGGTCGGGAAAAAACTGTAAGATTGCGTACCAAATATAGTGCGTTGTGCTATTTCCTTTTTAATATAGCAAAACAGATTGCTTGAATTCATATTTGATTATAGTTACAGCTTTAGTAAAGTTCAATTTAGAAAGCTGTCAGGGTTGAAGACAAATAAGTAAAGTAGCAATTATTCATAAAACCCTAAACCATAATCTCCAAATACTAAAACAAAACTTAATAAAATACTGAGAAAGACACAAAGAGTATAAATGCACCATCTGTACCATATGCTAGAACAAATTTGTACAAATGCTTCTTCTTCCCTGTCTATTTGCGCATGAAATGGGTTGCCTGAGTCATGAGTCAGCCATGATAACCAATGACTTCGTCATCATCATCTTCCTTTGCGTTCCTTACGGAACAAAGTACCTCAAACCAATGACTTGACAGAGCTTAAGTCATTGATAAACATGAATGACTAGATTGACATAGGAATACGCGTAGGACATAGTTGTCTTCTTTTTTTTGTTTAGTAACGTCTGTATTTTATAAGATAAGAAGTTCATCCGTTATTTGTTTCTTGTTTAATGTATGAATCGTAAAAGTTACACGTCTGCTTCAAAGATTAGTTCTCACTTTTTAATAAACTTAGATTTAGTTGTTGTTTTTTTTTTAACATCCTGTCATACTTTTTTTTTCAATTTCAGCATAACTGAGACGTCTTTTACTGCCATGGCCAAGGACACACGAGTGACCTTCGACCCCGCCGACGTTCCCGCCAACAAACTGAGCCACAAAGTGCACTGCCACAGAACAGCCGACAGACAGATCTCGTACGAGGACGCGGAGAACTGCGTCAACGAGATGAGCGAGTCGTTTCCCGCCCTCAGCACCCGGGCGCACCGTATCATGAGACAGGTGTCCGGCTCCTTCAACAGTAGGACTATTAAGGTGGCCCTGATCCTGTCTGTCATATTGAACTTGCTCCTCGCGGTGCCCTTCGGGATCTTTTTCGGGTTCTGGATGTCGCAGAGGCACACGGCGACGTCCTCTCTTACAGCGTCCACCTCATCGTCATCTTCCTCGGCGGACTTAGCGCCAAACTGTGTACTGTGTTCTTCCTTGAACTCTCTGGAGCTGAAGAACCGCATTAGGATAAGGTTTAACCACGGGACGATGTGTTGCTTGGAAGAAAAACATTCTTTGAACGATCCTGACCAGTTGGTAAGTAAAGGGGGGGGGCACTCTGGCCACCTTCTTAAATACATTATATAGCCTTTAACCCATATCATTCTGATGTTGATGGTGGCGGAGTGGTTTCTGAACCGAGAAATCTCGGGCTCAGATCTCGATGAAGACCGAGAGTTTGAATTTCGGGATTTTTAGGGCGCCCTCCTGTTCACCCAACTCTAATGGCTAGTTCGGGAAAGTAAAGAAGGTTGGTCGTTGTGCTGGCCGTGCGCTAAAGAAACAGATGACCCTTTCATCATCTGCCTTAAAGAAATTAAGGTCTGAAAAGGATACTATACTTTCCTACTTTTATTCTGATGACGTTCCAGACAATCAATTCATTTTACCATGAGGCGTTTATATTATCTTGACATATACACTTGAATTATGAATTGATATCCTTCTTTACAAAAAAAAAATCATTTTTTATTCACAAATATCCACAGCCTTTCTATATCCATTTAGTAATATAAAAATACACATTTTATCACAAGATGTTTGTAGATTAAAAGAAATCTACTTGTTCTAGCCTGAACACGTCTGCGCTGTTATCAGCCTTCACTTCCTTTTTACTATAAATTGCATCTTAGTCATTGTAGAAGTATTACATCAGCCTTAATACAAACACATACACAATCCATAACAAGCATCACCATCAACTCTGAAGGAGAGGGGGGGGGCTTACTTACTCTTAATCCATATGACTCCAAGTGGTGCACAGGACCTCAACAGTTATTAGGATCCGGCTCTTTTTCTGGGCAAACTCTTCTCAGTTGAGCCCATGTCCATCCTGCTGTCCTTGTGTCTTGTTCCACTGATCACCTCCATTTTCCCTTTGGGCTCCCAACATTTCTCTTCCCCTTCCCTCGTGGATTCCGGCCTAGATAGAGCCTGTCTTGCAATGTCGTCTGCTGCTCTTCGCATCGTGTGCCCAATCCAGCCCCCATTGGCGTCTTTCTTGCTCTGTTTGATGTTTTTTGGGGGGTTTCTTTCCCACATATTGGGAGTGCTTAGGAGGCTAATTTTTGTTTTGAATCCCTGCAGTTGTATTCCCAGCATTCATGTTTCCCAAAGGTCAGTGGCATTTTGGTTTTCCAGACCCGTCAAATCGGATTTCGGAAATAGATTTTTAACCTAGAATAGCCAAACAAATATATTTTGACACTTAATTATGATAATATAGGAATTACTAAAAGCAGAAGTGTAGTTTGAATTAGGGATTTGTATAAACTTCCGATTCTAACCAATCAAAAACGCTTTAATACAAGATCACTGCTGCCAACTAATTAGTTTGAACTAAAAGCGAAAAAAAAAACGCATATTCAATATTCTGTACACCGAATAAACCAAAAAACTAAAGCTTTTTATAGTTATCCGCCATGAATGAAGCTCTCCCAAATCATGATGCAGGTATTTGCTCGGCTGTTGAAGATAAGAAATGGGCATCATAGTTAGCCCTATATGTTTGAAATGCAAAGACTTTTGGGCAAGTTTCGAAATCTTTTGAACTAACAACTCCCTTACTACTTTTGCGTTCACGTGAATGAGTGTGTGTTATTGGAGGGGAGGGCGTGGGAAAAAATGTTAGTTAAACATAGCCGCCAGACAATCTAGTTCGATTCTTCTGACATCGATCTTCTCGCTGAGATATTGCATTGCCCTATAGGAATCAGTGCAGCGGACAAAGACGAGGTTCGTAAAGGGAAATCGGAGCCTTAATAACGCCTCGACCTAGTTTAAAATATTTGAACGGTCATGGGTCAAATGTCATCTTGAGATTGGTGAAGACAAATGGAATGGATTTATTAACTCATATGCTTAATAATTAATACTGTTTTTTTTTTAATGTAGACCTATGTTAGACGTGTAAAAACACTTGAAACTGGTGGGTTTTCAACACAGATTGATCTACAACTCCTTTATACGATCACTCAACAGAACCAATATTTGCCGTTAGTGTGAACACGAGCTTATTTCGTAGTTTTTTTACACACACACACACACAACCGTCTTTTCTTTGGTGGGTTTATCATAGTTACTCTCAAGTACCAAACTCATTGATTTCTTTGCCCTCTCGAGATCGTGTGGGGGTGACTTTGGTTCAAACATATTAGGACATTTATTGCTTCTTCCATTACCATGTTTCGTTAGCCATAGAGATCGGTAAACCTAGATCTAGACTTATTTTATACTCGAAAACCGAAACACTTGTCTACGTATTTGTTATTGTAAATTAAACATTCCACGAATATGTAAGTTGGTGCCTGCAGCCGAGACCAATCGGTATAGAAGGCTGGAATACTGACCTGCAACGTCACAACCTGTGGGCATCTTAGACCAATAGCTCGTTGGTGTGTTGCTAATTAAAATACAAGTATCAATTTGAAGTGCTTCGAACATTTAATAATGTAGTGCTAAAAATATAGATCTATAGAAAAAAAAACAACAGATTTCTGTGAAAATTTCTGATAAAACGTGTAAGACAAAATTCGGACAGGTGCTTTTTTTTCCATTTTTGAAATTTACATACCATAGGATGTAAATCTACTGTCTAGACTCGACCTAGTTAAGTCTTAAACTGAATAGATTTAGGTCTAGTCCCTAGAATGCCTAGATCAGCAGCTTGATCGATTATGTAGAAATTCTAGAAGTCTAATAGTCTAACAAAGCCTAATGAAAGTGTGAAGAATTTAAACTGTGGTCTAATATAACTCTAATGCACTGAAAAATAAATATTTCCTAGAACATGCCAGCGGCTTGTTTTCTTTACCAGTAATTGTATTAGTGTGATTAGCCTGTGCCAGGCCTGTTTTCACGCGCCAGACACACACCAGTGTCAACAACGTGTTAAATTTGACCTAATTTACCGCGGGATTTTCCAAATCTGCATAGCTCGTTTATCTATTGAGTTTAACTTTGGCAAAGGTCTGCTTTGTATATTATTAACAGTAATAAATGGTTGCGAAATCGTACGTTTTTCCTATGATTATCTGGTGCATTTTGACGCTGACATTTGTCATTACACTAGATATCTAGAATCTGTTTATATTACCGAAAAGTTAGACTAGATCTAGATCTAGAGTCTAGTGTAGTGAGACTACATAAAATTTCAGCTCTGCCCTAGATACACATGTCATATTATAAACCTCCCTTTACTCTAGTATCTCTACTAGTCAACTCTTAATCACTCTACTCTAGTTAGACAAGACATCTGTAAATCTATATTGCAAAAATTCTATTTCTAGTCTAAATCTAAATATTTATTATATTAGACACTACAACATTTTAGTAAAACTATTACTAGGGTTTATATCTAATCTAGAATTTAGATCTAGAATCTATATATTTATATAATAATAATCTAGATCTAGAATTTAGATCTGAATCTAGTCAATCTAGATTTTGCATAACTTACAATGTTAAAAGTATCCATAGACACATATGATTCTATGTCTATAGATGATAGAGGCAGCTATTCAATAGATCAAGATCTAGTCAAAATCTACTATAAATGGCTGCCCTATAATGTCCTATATCACTGTCACTGAATGCTTAGTCTGAAGTAAAACTTACATTATACTTTTTTTTTTCAGTTCCAGATGTTCAAAGATCTATTCCCATGTAAAGGAGGCAACAAGGACTCCTATGCTCAGTTTACTTTGGATGTCAAGAAAACAAAGTCAAAGTTTGAATATATCAAAGATTCGCCAGGTAAATAAAGGCTCTCGAGTGTTTACTTTTGAATGTAGTTTCCACCAACACAAGTTAAAATCATCTGTAGCTCCACCATCAAATGTTCACTTATCCACAACGCATGGAGCAAACATATATAGTTCCACAAACAATTGTTCAATCATCCACAATGAGTGTCTCAAACATCTATAGCTCCACATTCTGTTGTTCAATTATCCACAATGAGTGTCTCAAACATCTATAGCTCCACATTCTGTTGTTCAATCATCCACAATGAGCGGCTCAAACATCTATAGCTCCACATTCTGTTGTTCAATGATCCACAATGAGTGTCTCAAACATCTATAGCTCCACATTCTGTTGTTCAATCATCCACAATGAGTGTCTCAAACATCTATAGCTCCACATTCTGTTGTTCAATGATCCACAATGAGTGGCTCAAACATCTATAGCTCCACATTCTGTTGTTCAATGATCCACAATGAGTGGTTCAAACATATTTAGTTCCACAAAAATTGTTCAATGATCCAAAATGAGTGGATCCAATATTACTAGTTCAACCATCTGTAGCTCCATCCTCAGTGGTTCAGCCATCTCTTATGGGAAGTGTATACCATCTTCACTTTTTTTTACCACCTAGTGACCTTTATTTAACAGATGTGTTTGTGTAACTAGTTCATAGTTTTTACCTTCTATCTAGAAAAGTGCTAAGACTGTTGTGTGATAGGAAGTAATTTAACCATTTGGAATAGGAAAGTACTTTGTAAATGATTATTACATAGATTACTTTGTTTAAATTGTCCCCAGTATTATTTTTTTTAAAGTACCTATATTGTTTTGTTTGTTCTGCAGATAAAATTTTTCACTGGGTCAACAATGGCGAAATTGGGAAAAGTATTAGAAACTTAAATGGAACGGTACAGGTTCTCCAGGATGGAAACTATTACATTTTCAGCCATTTGACCTTCAGCAGCATGGACACACCCTTAGCAGAAGGTGTTGAGGAAAAAATTGTCACGCATTCTATTGTGAAAAAACCAGTGTCGAGCAGGAAAGGAAGCCCAACACTTTTGATGGACCAATTGACAGTGAAGAAGCAGGAGATCAGGGGCAGCACAAACAGCGGCGTGGTTTTTCTTGAAAAGGGGGAGGAGATTTTCGTTTACGCCTCAGTGCCAAACCTGCTCAAGGACGCCGAGTATGGCAACGTGTTTGGATTATTTCTCATTTGAGAGCTTATCATAAGTGTTGTGCATTAACTCATCCAGTGAAAGTGGAGATATTGGACGGAGCAACAGTGAACAGACTTTTTGTTTTTCTTGCGTTAATGTTTTCATGTCCTTCCTGCTATTGTTGAATGCTGTGTACATCTGTTATACTGTAAATATGTATAAAACAAACAAACAATCATAATAACAAAAAACGTTTAAATATAAAAAATTTTTGTCAACAAAGTCATAAACTAAGAAGTCACAATTAATGTTCAAATAACTATGTATGCAAAGCTAAGGTGAATCTGATGTTCAGTAAATCTGCTTTTTAAGTGTCCAAGTGAAGAAGAAAAGTTTTTAAACTGCTGTTTTCTCCCTGTCTTCTTTTCTCTGTAGCTAAAAACAAAATTAATAGAAATTGGAACCCAATGTGAAATTGTATTATTTAAGGAGGAAATTTGTTTCGTTAATTTATGACTAATGGGTTATAATTTTTATACTATTCACATTGTTAAAATGCTGAAAAAAGTTACTGACCTTCAGCACTGTGACCAGCATTACGCCATTGTCCTTCAATGTCTGCTGTCTGTTAGGAGATATTTATATTTATATTCCTTGCATTCCAGAATTTCCTGTGTTGCTCCTCAATATGGGTTGCTGTGGAGACATATCATCGTGATAGCCTTTAATTTAAAATTTAAATGTAGAAGATATTTTCTACCTGTGTGTGTGGGCGTGTGCATGCATTCAATTCAATTTTCTTTTTTGTTTCCATCGGCCAAAAATTAAAAGATATGTTCTGACATTGCCACTGCATCTATGTATACATTTAATAAATATTGTGTAATTATTTAATGATGAATTGAACAGACTAATTTATTCTATGTCCACGCATACGTTTAAACTTTGTATGTATGCGTTTTTACATCACTCTTTTTTCAACCTGTTTTTTTTTTTTTAAATGAAACATTGTTACCACTTCTGCTGAATTTGCATGTCTCCGTCTTCTCTGTTTGCTTTGTCATACTATAAAAATCTTCCTGTAATCTCCAGATTTCTGAAATCTTGTCTTCAATTTTTCTAACTTATTTTGCTTCCCTTTCCAGTGTACCGGGAAAACAAGTTTGAGCTTATTATAGTTGTGGCCAGACTTCTTTCACCCGTCTGGCAGGCCAAATGAATTCCCAACGCGCATGCCAGGGGCTGCATTGGTGAAAAAATTGTCTAGTACAATTGAACCTCTGTGACCTTATTATTATTTATATGGACAGACTTTTTGTGCAGCCAAATAGCATTATGTAAGGGGCTGGATATATCCCACTGGCTGTAGTTTGTACAACACAGTTTATAGTGTGTCTTAATATGACCAAAAGTCTATTGTTTTTATTTTTCCATGTGATGTCAAACACATATGAAAAGTCCAGGATAAGAACAGAGCAGTCTCAGGGTCAGTAGCATAGCCTCCCCTTCTCCCCCCATCTCCTTCTGTTATCATAGAACTTTCAATCACATCTGTTAAGAATAAAGAATTGTTACTACTATGAAGTTAATGTAGGTAAGATTGTTAGGTAGATACTTTTTTTTCCATAGTATTTAAAGTTACTTATAGTTGGTAATTTTTTTTTTGTTAGGTATGAACTTAATGTTGAAGTGATATATTGGTCAGTGATGAAACAAGGGTAATTACCAAACAAATTCTGCACTTTGATTACCTCACGTCTGGTTATACCCAGCCTTCTGTGGACCAATCAGACTAAATAACAAAACACATTCCATGTAATTTTAATTTTTTCAGTCTGAACACTTTGCAGGAACACAGCTTCCTGTTTTTATTTTTTTCAACATTTTGAAACTGATGAGATAATGTATTAAAAATTATGAACTTAAAAAGTTTAACTTTCAATTAATATCAACTGACCCCGCCCTTAGCCTCTTCTATTTTCAATCTTTTTTTTTTTTAATTTTGAAACAGTATTTATGTGTATTTCAACATGAAAGAAAAATAACAATACTGGAGAAACTTGCAAAATTTGACAATAAATTCATTTTACTCATGTATGTAGATGTAGATAGAATTACCTACTTAAATGTTGTTTTTTTTTTTTTAAAAGAGTTGTTAAATGCAAATATGTGATGACGTTTGCTAAACATGTTTTTCTTCTCTATCATTAGCCCTAGATATTGAGTTTAGGGACATTTGCAGATGTTTTAAATATGCTTATGAATTTTACAACTCGAGTGCTACTTCTGAAGCAAAGATCTATAGGTCTCTAACAAGATGTGATTTGTACGTTCAACATGATGATTATGGTGGCTAGTACTCGGGAACTTTAGTAACAAAAGAAATTTGTTGGATTCACTATTGTATTCACTTTGATTATATCATGTGTTCATGTCACTTATTTGATTCAGGGGTTCTCACACTTTTTATAAATCAGTATTTTTATTTTTTTTTGCGAGTTTAAATTTGCTTAAGAACCATCAATATAAAAAACACAGATGTGTGTTGTGACATCCAGGAATTTAAGAAATCGGTACATCACGAAAATACCATTAGCCAAGAAATGTGAGAATCCTTCAGTGTGTGTCATTTCATATTGAATTGGCCAAGTCATTTATAATGATATTTTGTACAAAGATTTGCTGAATGCTTTGCTGGGCCGTTCGCTTGATAGTCAGTTTAAATAGTTTTATTTATTATGTTTATAAATATTTTTTTTTAATCATTTTCTAAAATGACTTGTGTCCTCTTTTTCAAGACATGGCTTTTTTTTTTTTTTTATCACTTTTATGACACAATTTAGTGCTTGTAGTGAGATCTTTTCAAAAGCAATTTTTTTAATATTATTTCTACCATGAAAAAAGTTTAGAAGAAAGATAGATCAAATAAACGAAAACATGTTTTACATGTGATATGATGCTGACCTCTTGACCTCTGTGATACAGCAGCATAGAACTTAAGATTATGTTTTCCCTTTGATGAAATGTTTGTAAAAAACTCGTGCTGTCATTTAAAATTAATTTTTTAATTTACTGGAATAATTCATTTTCAATACACTTCAATATGTGTATCTACAACTTTTCTCTGGTTTGTGTAAACTTTCTAATATTTCTACATTCGGTTCTAAATTTGGTCACTGGGCATCTAAATAGGCTACCATGTTTAATTAACAAAGAAAATCTTTTTCTTCTTATAATTTTTTGGACAACAAAAAAAATTTATTTTTTTCCAGTTGTTTATATTATGGGTTGAAAACTTGGTTAAAAAAAACACTTCATGTAAATGTTCGTTGGACAATCAACTTTCAAGACTACTTAATCAAAAAAACATTCTTGTACATGCTTTCCGTTCAGAAGTTTCTTTCAATGATATGTTATCAAGTTAATTAAATTTGTAAATCTTTTTTTTTTCCTGCCATGGACAACTGGAATATTGTTTTTAGTTGAATACGAGACACGCTGTTTTGAATTTAAAATTAATTTCATGTACAGAATTAATAAAAAAATTATTTTTTGTTATGACTGTTATTATGTTGTGAAAAAAAATGATGTGATGCTAGTTAAGATGTGTGTGTTGCATGGGCTAATGTTAGTGTGTGAAATTATTTATTGAGTGTGTGGATATATTTTTCTATGTGGACATTTCCGAAAGATGTGAGTGAGGTGTGTGTGTGTTTCTGTGTGGGTATGTGAGAATGATGAAAATGAATGCTATTGTCACCTATTATGGTCTGGTTGATTTTTATGTGCATGCCTCCATTGAAATATTTTTATTGTTGACATTTGAACATACAAAAAATTTTTTGGAAAACAAAAATTAAAATTGAACTTCAACAAAATTGGTTCTGCTTGAATTATTTTTAGTCACATATGGTTATACTGACCAAAGCTTGATGGAATCGACCTCTGCTTTATTCAATCAGCCTATTAATCAAACCAAAGTGCATCAGTACCAAAACCCCATCTAGTAACCCTGAACCTATTTATGTAATTGAAACTATCAGTTTGACTGTACTAGCTATTCTAGCATTTAAATTGACCAAATAGATGTTTTTTTTATATTTGTGTTTGGGTAAGTTTTTATAAAAGAATGTTTAGTGCATACATTCTTTATAAAACAAAAAGGAATATTGTCCTCAGACATGTATAATCAAAAAAAGCAAAATGAAGAAACTTATTAAACAATATTTATAAAGATAGAAGTAATCAAACAAGAAAATTATAAGACTATCTAACTTACATAGAATCTGTAATTAAATTCAATAGTTGAACAGTAATTAGCACTCCATTTAAAAATAATTATAACCTAATATTTTCTCATATATTAAGATCATATGTAATACTAGGTCCTAATTCACATTTAAAGAACTTTAATTAATTACTAATTAAGTAATTTAAAAAAAAAATATTTGAAACCAAGAATCAAATTAATTTTGTAAAGTAACAAATAGCTAAGTTTAAAATGTGTAACTGGCAGTTCTTGTTTTAACTATGGCCTCCTTCAGTCGTCAAGCGACTATGGATCACCTCATGGGATTGAGATGAATGCCTGGGCATTAACTGTGGTCGGAACGATGTTGCCCACACATCAGTTCCCCCCCTCTCCACACAGCTGATGTATCCAAGGGAACGGCAGTGCCGATACAGTTAGGGGTCAGCGGCGACGCAGGGTGTAGCACTGGGTGCTGCTAACTGCCTTAGGGTCGCCAGCTGCTGATTTTTCCTCAGGGTTGACTCTCGAAGCCTTTCCCATGATTGGGTATAGCTGCAAGGCAACAGAGGTTTGAATTAGAGTTTTCCTTCTAGGCTAACGAGCCCCCCTCCTGCCCGAAGCTTACTGATTAAGGCGCCAGTTACTCGCCTGTGCCCCTTCTGTTAGTGAGAATAGTTCCGCCGGACTCAATATCTGAGCCACACGTGAAGGCCAGGAGTTGGACTGGTTGTCAGAGGCTATTTGAGATGCATGCCATTAGGAAGCATTTTATAGGTAGTGGAGTGCTTACACCCATTACCACTTATGCAATGAAAACCCTGCGGAAGTAACAAACAAAATGTTTGATACTTAGAAAGTTTCCCTTCCAAGCAAATATATACTAATCTCTTTGACTATCATTCATCTGTCCGTGGATGCTGATGTGCCAAAAAAGAGACACTGGGGGCAAACTAGTAATGTTATTAAATGGTGCCTTACCAACTGGTGTTTTAGAATGGTAATAACCAACTGGTGTTTTAGTATGGAGCCAAACCAATATGGTGCTTCAGAATGGTGCTAACCAACTAGTGTTTCAGTAAGATGCCTAATTATGTGGTGTTTTAGAATGGTACTAACCAACTGGTGTTTTAGAATGTTTTAGTTTTTGGATGGTGCTAACCTTTAGAATGGTGCTAACCAACTGATGTTTTGATGGTGCTAACCAACTGGTTTTTTAGAATGGTGCTAATCAACTGGTGTTTTAGAATGGTGCTAACCAACTAGTGTTTTAGAATGGTGCTAAACAATTAGTGTTTTGATGGTGCTAACCAACTGGTATTTTAGAATGGTGCTAACCAACTGGTGTTTTGGTAGTGCTAACCAACTGGTGTTTTACCTTTTTTTTCTAATTGCTTAAAAAAAAAAGATAATCCGGAATTTTACAAATTCAAATTGTATGTTAACAAAAGTCAAGTGACTATGATTAAGAAGTAAGAACATCGTATTCACGGCTTATAACGGTTTGATTCCCCCAAAGGGCTTGAGGGGCTACAAACTGGGCTTCCTAGCCTACTGGTGTCTCGATATTTAGAAAGGAAGTGACGTCACCATTTACCAGAATGACAATCTATGACTGAAATATTTGATTATTGACACAAATAAACTGACTTTCAGCTAGAGTCACTGTAACACATGAAAATTACACAACAACAAAAAAAAAAGAAATTAGTTTCTTTTTATTTACATATAAACAATACATGCGTGCCAGTGCATACCTTTCTGATGCGCTAAAGTCATGACAAAATCAAAGGTAACCACGAACCAGATAATTACCACGGCGCTATGACTGACTGACTGACCGACCTATCTGTATGCTTTTATGTGCGTGGAAGTTTAGGTTTAAGAATCGTGCATTTTGCATATAGTCACGTAGAATCTAGGAAGTTTAAGTACTAGAAATTAAGCACAGGTAATTTAGGCACCGCAGTTTAGGCACCCGGTAATCTATGCACCCAGTAATTTAGGCACAGGTAAACTGTGCACTTTTTGACAACGCAAAAAAAAAAAATAGGTACCGGGAAACTGTGTACTCCTTAATAGCGACCTTAATTTTGAAGGTATTGACCAAATTTTAACGTAACGTATCTTTAGGCTAGGTGCTATAGGGGACGTTATCAAAAATGCAAAACTATAGCAATTTGTAACTGCATGTTCATGAAACAAAAGAAAAGCTGACAAAAATAAAGAAAGAGGACAATCGTGAGAATGCGGGGGAAAAGGGGTCTCAGATTAATAGCTCATTGCTTCCCCCCCCCACCACCACCATCACAAACCCCTAAAGTTGATGGGTGGTTTTCGGTATTGATAATTAGGCAGGTTCTGTTTCTCGCCTAAATAACCGGGTGCCTAAATAACCGGGTGCCTAAATTAAAAGTAAAGGCGGTTTAAAGGGAAGATGATCTTAAGGTCATCTGTTTCTTTGGCCAACGGTTAACAAGCAGGTTGTCATGTGGCCAGCACAACGGCCAACCGCCTTTACTTTCCCTTATCTTAAAAATCCCGAAATTCAAAATCCCAGTCGTCACCTAGATTCGAACCTAGGACCTCAGAATCGGAAGTCAAGCACTTAACCACTCAGCCACAGCGTCTCCCAGGCTGCCTAAATTGCGATGTCTAAAATTCCAGACACCAGTCACGTATTTTTTTTTATTGCACCAAAGTATTACAGTTAAAATAGACTTTATCGCGCTCTATTAATAGTTTATTGCGCAATCTTATGCATTGCCATTTTGTTGTTTTAGATGCCATATTAGAGTCATGTTAAAGATTTTTATGGCCTTATTATGACCATATTAGAGCCATTTGAGGTCACGTTAGAAGTAGCGATCTATAAGGCAGATGATGTTAAGGTCATTTATTTCTTTGGCCAACGGTTAACGAGTAGGGTTTCATGTGGCCAGCACAACGACCAACCGCCTTTACTTTCCCCAACTAAAGTCAGAGTTGGGTGGACTCAGGGACGCCCTAAAAATCCCGAAATTCAAAATCTCAGTCTTAACTGAGATTCAAACCAGGGACCCCAGGTTTGGAAGCCATGCGCTTAACCACCCCACCATCGCGCCCAACGCTATAACTATGATAGGACCATATTTGGGCCATGTTAGGACCATAATAAGGCCATATTGGGATTATGCAAGGATCATATTTGAATCTTTGTTTTACAATGTAATGACTATATTAACATCAGAACAATTTAGAGGCATAGTAAAGCTATGTTAGGGCCATTTAGGTAAGGGCCATGTTCGAGACTTTTGAGCCATAGTTTGGGCCATATTAAGATCATTGTAGGGCCAAGAATATGTGCTGTTTGGTTGGTTGGGTGATATTCCTATTAAGATAGTATTGCTCAACTTTATGACGAAGTCAACAGAAGAGAGAAAAAGAGAGCAAGAGAGAGAGAGAGAGAGAAGGAGAGAAAAGAGAGAAAGAAAAAGAGAGAACGAAAGAAAAAGAAAGAAAGAGAGAGAAAAAAGAGAGAACGAAAGAAAAAGAAAGAAAGAGAGAGAAAAAAGAGAGAACGCAAGAAAGAGAGAGAAAGAGAAAGATAGAGAGAAAGAGAGAGATAAAGAGAGAGAGAGAACGAGAAAGAGACGATATGTAGAGAAAATGAATAAAATAAATCGCTAGAACTATTTAAAAAATAACAACTCCAAATGTTTTACAAACAAATGACCAGGCCTACGTTTAAACTGTAAAACACCTGGATCTAGATCGAAATACGATCATCTCTAAATACTAGGTCACGCTGCTTAACGATTTCGATCTAGTGCAATGATGGTTGACAGCTGGACAGAAGTGGAGGTGCCGAGGAGAGGTCAAGATGACCACTTGACCGGCGAGCTGTTACAGATGACTGGAGAGCAGGGGCAATGAGAGAAGGGAAAGGGTGTTGAAGTGACCGCTATGACATCACTTGTACAGGGAGATTGAATTTCAGTAGTCGCCTGGTCAATTGGACGCCGTGTTGAATGATTTTTTCTTTCAATCTGCACGTAGCTTTTAGAGAAAGGTGGTTGGAGATTAGGTAAAATCAACCAATAAAAATGTCCCGTGTGTTTGGGGTCGGGGTCACCTTTAACGATTTGCCTCAATGTCGTGTGTCTTGAGTAAAATAGTAAAATACACTCAAATGTATTTTATAAAAAAACGTTGGGTATCTTTAGTATGAGTTAAGGAATAGACGCTATTAGTTTTGTGTGGTCTGTCCGTCCGTCCGTCCCATTTAGATATCGTAAACTAGAAAAGATATTGAAAATCCGACATCATGGCTACTTTTTTCCTTTTTCAAAAAGCGAAAAATGTAATTTTTTTAAAATTAACTATGCAAGCAGTTTTTTATTCATAAAAATACACCATTTTTACAACTATTCACTATTAATGGTAACAAACACGGGAGGCTATTTACTAAGGGAGATCCCTATTTACCATATTTTTAACACATTTATAAAAAAACGGTTTTAGATTTTTTGTCAAAATATTATTTTTTTTACAAATATATTGCTACGTAAATTAGGTGCTATCATACGTTTAATACTACATGTACAAAAAGAAAAATGTTAACTTTTTTTTAAAGAGAAAAAAACAATTTAATATGCATATAAGTGGAACATAATTTAAAACAACAATTAATAAGTACTTTTTCATATTATCACATGAACTGTCTCTCTGCACTCGGGACTCTTTTCTTTCTTGTCTCTTTTCTTTCTTGTCTCTTTTCTTTCTTGTCTCTTTTCTTTCTTGCCTCTTTTCTTTCTTGCTTCTTTTCTTTCTTGCTTCTTTTCTTTCTTGCTTCTTTTCTTTCTTGTCTCTTTTCTTTCTTGCCTCTTTTCTTTCTTGTATCTTTTCTTTCTTGCCTCTTTTCTTTCTTGTCTCTTTTCTTTCTTGCCTCTTTTCTTTCTTGTCTCTTTGCTTTCTTGTCTCTTTGCTTTCTTGCCTCTTTGCTTTCTTGTCTCTTTGCTTTCTTGTCTTTTTTCTCTCTTGCCTCTTTTCTTTCTTGTCTTTTTTCTTTCTTGCCTCTTTTCTTTCTTGTCTTTTTTCTTTCTTGCCTCTTTTTAATTGTTTTTTTTTTTACCTATTTTTATTTTAGCCTTTTTTATGTTTTTAAAAAATTTATTGTTTTTTTTTTAAATTTTGGGTGACGCCTTTTTTTTGGGGTGTGTGGGGGGCTTCGTATCTATTGTTGGTTATTTCCGATTCATACCAGTTTGGCTTGGCGGATACCTGTCGCCGATATTAAGCCAAAGGTTTTTTTTTTAAATTATTTACTCTTTCTTTTCGTTGATTATGTTGGGGCGTTCATATGATTAGAGCAATATATGAGATCAACTGCTCAGTGGTTTTTTAAATCAGGGAGCTCTGCATAGAGTTTTCTTTCTATTGGGGTGTTTTGGAGCCAGTGTCTTGTTCGGGTCTCATGGTAAAGAGAACAGTTTTGAAGGACATAATTGATTATGTTGGGGCGTTCATATGATTAGAGCAATATATGAGATCAACTGCTCAGTGGTTTTTTTAATCAGGGAGCTCTGCATACAGTTTTCTTTCTATTGGGGTGTTTTGGGGCCAGTGTCTTGTTCGGGTCTCATGGTAAAGAGAACAGTTTTCATGGACATGGTCAACATTCTCTGGTGACATTCCACAAGGACAGATTTCGCTAGTTCCAATTTTGGGCTTCCGGTACATATGTTGACTCATTCTGATGTGTCCGATCCTGAGTCGAACGATTATACATTGATCTTGTCGGGATAGCTTATAACAGGCATCATCTTTCTTGTGATTCGGATGAGATTTTGTCCATTCCTCATTTGTTCTATTCACTACTAGTTTCTTCTTTCCTTTCTGATAGAGTGCAGTGGCGTAGCATCCATGGCGCAAAGGGGTTCAATGAACCCGGGCCTACGACCATTTTAGGGCCCACACCCGATGGCGTTACAAACATGGGGCCAGAATTAGATTTATCTATATGCAACATAAGCTTTAGGGTTAGGGCCCTCAAGAAATATTTAGGCCTAGTAGTTCCATATAATATCTGAAATAATATGGGGTTCCCTTATCTCAAATAGCTTAGGGCCTTTTAAGTCTTAATACGGCACCGCATGGCGCGTGACTAATGACCAATTGTGATCTGCCCTACATAAGCCCTTTTTAAAATTTAACATATGGGCATAATATGGGAAAGGAGGCCCATCAGCATATTCTTGATTCCCGGGCCCACCGGTACCATGCTACGCCACTGATAGAGTGTAATGTTTAATTGTGTTTTTGTTCTCCAACTCTTGGCAAGTGTAGCATAAGGAATAAGAAAAGTGATTTGTTATGGGCCCTAATAAATTCCACGTCTATCTAGAAAGCACTAGCTCTGTCATTTTCTCCCTGGGATGCGTGGTCGAGAGGCTAAGTACGCTTGAACTTGGTTTGGCTTGGCTACCTATGAAGGGGGCTCGAGGTTCGACACCAGACTCGAGCAGAGTTGTGTTTACTGAGCTCCTAAAGGCAGCACGGAAAACCTTCTCCCAGAGACCCCCTTCCCCCACTGGTCCACAAATGAGATTGGACTATAGCACTCTGATTATGATATAAGCATGAAAGTAGCGCTATATAAAATATATATATATATATACTCTTCGGACGCTCTAGGGATCCGGTCACAAATATTTATTGTAATAAAAGTTTAAAGAAGATTAAGAAAACATTTAGTAGCAGACGTAGCGTATTGGAACTGCCTAAAGACAGGAATGCTGGGAAATGCAGTTCTTACTCGCCTGAGCGTGACGGGTAATGAATGAAATGTTTATAAATAAAATTATTATTATTATATATTAGAATCTAGTTGTTCTTTCTTTAAATAGACTCTTCATGGTATCTGTTCCAATGCGTCACGCTCTGGCGAGTTCCGGCTGTTCTCCAGCGGTGGACCACAAGTGACCGAGTTAGTATCCTCCCACAAGCACAAACACACCCACACCACACACAAGTCGACCATGTCTGGTGGAGGAAAAGGTGGGGGGGGGGGTCAATGCTTCAGATAAAAATATCTATCTGAAAAATATATCTATCGAGACATCTCTGAAATAAGTAGGTGTGTGTGTGTGTCTTTGTTACGTATAAAATCGCAAGGTCACAGTCTAGAAGTGCACAGTCTAGAGGTGCGTAGTCTAGAGATGTGCACCAGTTGAGTGACCACAGGATATTGACCTATTTACTGTTAAATATAGTTTAAGTATCAGTAGGATAGTCCAGAGTTTGAACTGCCCCCGCTGCACGAGGCCTGTTCTCTTTAGTTCTGAAGAATCGTCCAAAACGCATAGAACAAACATACCGCCCCCCCCCCATGTCTCTCTCTCTCTTTCTTTCACACACATACACTATCTCACACACATTCACTCTCTCTCTCTGTCTCTCTCTCTCTCTGTCTCTCTCTCTCTCTCTCTCTCACTCTCCCCCTATATTTGTCTCTCTGTGTCTCTCTGTGTGTCTCTCTCTCTAACAAACGCACACATCTTTCTCTTCCTCTGTCTGTCTCTCAATGTCTCTCTCTGTCTTTGTCTCTCTGTCTCTCTCTGTCTCAGACACACTCCCTCTCTTCCACTCTGTTTATCTCTCTCTCTCTCTGTTTACTCTTTAGGGTCTTTTAACTCTGTTGAAGGAACAACACTTAAAAAAACAAAATTCAAAACGGAATTCTTACGAGATTATTCAAACTATTATTTCATTTTCCTACAAACTTGTTTTCAAAATTATTTTTGATTTTTTACCTATTATTATTTTAGTCCATTTTTTCTGGGCGTACGCCTTTTTGGGGGGACTTCATCCCTCTCAGCGGCGTAGCTGGGGAGGCGGTTCAAATTTGAAAAAAAACAACCTGGGCATCCTGTTGAGGGAGGTTCCCAAAATGAGTGCCCGAAATTTGTTTTCACATTAAATATTACGTCATCATCGCATGCCATGATGTCGAATGTCAAAATGCAGGGGCCCATAAAAGAGGTCAAGCCCCCCCTCGCCCGGTCTCCAAAATCCCTAGCTACGCCACTGATGCCTCTTGTTGGTTGTTCTGGGCAAAACAATGAAAAAAAACCACAAAAAAACGTATAACGTGACAGCCTTTATGGATTACGTATTTTGTATAGAAGAGGTAGAGAACCACGTGACTAAATGTTGTTTAGTGAATGAGGTCCATTACTATCAAGAAGGCTGTAGCGTTTTATAGTCATTTGTATTTCTGTTTACATTTTATTCGACGTCTCTTTACGTTAAGTCTTTGCCTTTTTTAAATGCAATTCTTTCTTTTTTCTTTACTTTTCTAGCTATAAAATTACTTTTTTTTTCTTTCTTTTTTTTCCTCTCTGCCTGGCACGTTCTTACTTTCTCCTGTCAAAAGCCCACTATATCCGTGGAATAATTCCAGCGTTCCGTTCATTTGACAACGTGTAACAGTGCTCTGGATCCGCATATAACGGACCGTCACAGGTCACTGACTCCTGCGATGGGGACCAAATGTTTCGGGAGGATGCATGAGTGCTCCGTTTGTGACAGAAATAAGGTTTAAAAAAATAAAAGAAAAGAAACGTCTGTTACTGGGATAAAGGGGTTTAGGGTCAAGGCTACACCCTGACCATGGTTAATGTGACCTACCTTCACCCCATTTGCGCCTCCGACCCATTCACCCCCTCCTTAATTTTTCCTAATGCATGTTGCAGTTTCATAGATTTCCGTTGAAAGTCGTAAAAGGAACTTAGGGTCAGTAAACAAACTAGTAATATATATATATATATCATGGGCGTAGCCAGGACGCCCCCCTCCCCGAAATGAAATCTTCCCCCCCCCCCGCAGGGAGGGATCGGAATTAAGTGACTGCTTTTTTCCTTTGATTTTGTTTATTTTAGGTGAGATTTTAATACTAAACCATCACTTGCCCCAGCACAGCCAATGGTTTTTGAGTTTAAAATCCCTTACCTGGGGGTTTTGAGTTTAAAACCCCTTCCAGGGGGTTTTGAGTTTAAACCCCCCTACTAGGTTTTTTTTTAGTTTAAAACCCCCTACCAGGGTTTTTTGCAGTTAAATTCCCCTCTTCTATAAAACAAAACAAAAAAAATGCAAACGACAATCCCGAAATTTCAAGAGCACAGTTAAGGAAGATTTTTATTTTAAACCCCCCTCCAAAATTTACGATAAACCCCCTCTTCGATATGAAAAAGCAAATTAAACACTCAAAATGTTATGAGCGTAGCTAAATGGGTTTTGACTCAGTTTTAAGTTTAAACCCCCTTTCAGCGGGGTTAGAAGGTAAAAAAATACCTCGTTAATATTAAAAACAAAGCAAATTATACACTAAAAATTTTATGAGTGTAGTCTAAGGGGTTTTGAGTTTAAACTCCTCTCCAGCGGAGTTTGAAGCTAAAAAATACCTTTTCAATGTAAAAAAAAAGCCAATTACACACTCTAAAATTTATGAGCGTAGCCAAAGGGGTTTTGAGTTTAAACCCCCCGACAGCAGGTTTGAAGCTAAAAAATACACCTTCAGTGTAAAAAAAAGAAAACAACGCACTCAAAATGCTATGAGCGTTCCCAAAAGGGGTTTTGAGTTTAAACCCCCTTCAGAGGGGTTTGATGCTAAAAAATACCTCTTCAATATAAAAAAAAAGCAAATAATACACTAAAATTATTTGAGCGTAGCCAAGCCAATTGGGGGTTTAAACCCCTCTCCAATAGATGGCTTTTTTTTAAAGTTTAAAACCCCTCCAGATGGTTTTGAGTTTTAAATCCCCTTACAGAACGTTTTGAGGTAGAAAACCTCCATCTTCAATATTATTCTAAAGCAAACTACAGTTACCAAATTCTATTACCGTAGGTAAATGGGGTTTTGAATTTTAAAAAAATACAATAACTCCAGAGATTTTTTAGTTTAAAACCCCCAACAGATGATTTTGACGATAAAACATCTCTTTTCGATATAAACAAACTAAAACAAACTACAGTCACTTAATTCCAAGAGCGTATTCAAGAGAAGTAACACATTTCTACCAGTGATGGGGCTCCATTAATAAACTGCAGTGAATAGTCATCTGCCGATATTGAAAAACACTAAATGTGGCTCAACAAAGATGGCTAAGACAGATTTTAGGAGTCAGTTATAGAGATCGGGTCTAAATCAAGGACATCCTATGACGAAATGGGAGTCGACCCTTTGGTAAGATTGTGACAGAGCGTCGCATGAGTTTTGCGGCACAAAATGAATTACGCATAATAAGAGTTGCGATGACATCCTAGTACAACTTGGTGCCACATATTCATGGAGGTCCTTAGAGCAGGTGGAAAGAGGCTTCAGTCATTACCAGTGACAGATTTTTGTGGAGACAGCTTGACGGCAAATGCGCCGAACGGCGCGGGCGGGTCTAAGTCAGTAAGAATAGCACATTAAGTTTTTGCATTAAAACTTTCTACTAGAAGGAAAATGCACTGTAGATACCTCAGAATATGCATTTTGTTGGCTTTTAATACCAGAAATAGTGCTCCTAACGCTCCCCTAGACCCCCTTGCTGGCAATGGCGGAGAGTCAAAAATTTTTCCACTAACTCCAGGAAGAACCTATGCTAGGGCACAATAAACGTCTTCCGAAAGAATAAAAGATCAGAATGTAATAAAGATTATGTACACACACACATACATACGTTAACATTTTTTTCGCGGGGGAGGGGGGGTCGGGGGGGGGGGTCGAAAAAATTTCCCCCTTAAACCCCCCCCCCCCCGAAAATATATATATATACACTTATATCACAATACTGTTAGACATATTTCCTTTTTTCTATATAAAAAAACTAAATGCCACTAATTAATTAATTAATTGGTTAATTTTTTTTTTAATTGATTCACGTTTTGTTAGGGGCAATAAATAATTGTGCAAAGTTTCAACTTGATCTGAGAACGGGAAGTGGGAGAAATGACGTGTACAAGATTTGGACCAGACAGACGGAGTCAGTGGATATAAGCTTTGTCAATAGTTGATGTCATGATATCATATTTTGGATGTTCTTAGAATGTCCCAGTGCTGCCCATATTATGTCTCCATTCATTTTGATATCAGGGTATCAGTGATCTTGATTTTGGATCCTCACGTTGGGGTCTCAGTGATCCTGATTTGTGGGTCAACATTCATCCCGATTTTGGGGACCAATTGATTCTGATTTGGGGTTTCACTATTACCGATTTGAGGACTCCAGTGATCCTAATGAAGGTGTCATAGTAATCCTAGTAATCCTGTTTTGATGGACCTATTGTTCCTGATTTATGATTTTCAGAGATTGTGATTTGGGGTCCCAGTGATATGGATTTTGGATCCTTTAATGGGGGTCTCAGTGGTCCTGATTTGTTGGTCAATATTCATCCAAATTGGGGGTCCCATTGTTCATGATTTAGGATTCTCGGTGATTCTGATTTGGGGTCCCATTGATACTGGTCTCTGTGCTTCAGATTTGAGGATCTCATTGATTCCGATTTGGGGATCCGTGAGGATTTGAGTTCCAGTTGTTATAATGCAGGTATCTCAGTGGTGCTGATCTTCTCATGGGAGTGGTTTGAATTGGTAAAAGTATCTCAAAAGTACGTTATAATCGAGAAACTATTAAAAGTACGTTATAATCGAGAAATTCTTGAAAGTACGTCATAATCGAGAAACTCTTAGAGTACGTTATAATCGAGAAACTCTTAAAAGTACGTTGTAATCTAGAAATTCTTTAAAGTACGTTGTAATCGAGAAACTCTTAAAAGTACGTTACAATCGAGAAACTCTTAAAAGTACGTTATAATAGAGAAACTCTTAGAGTACGTTATAATCGAGAAACTCTTAAAAGTGTATAAACGAGTAACGTTTCAGCAACAGTGTCCACCATTTTGTTGTCGCCTCAGTCGTGGGGCAAGAGAGCGGTGTGACCATAAGTGAACTTTTTTTGAGGGGGGGGGGTTGTTTTCGATCTCAACTATTGAATATTAAGCCAAATTTACATTTAAATGTCAACCTCAGACAAGCTCGAACCGGAATTTTGCAAATTCAGGATATTTTCCAATTATACTACCTAGGCTTTTTTTTAAAAAAAAGGTTTTATGCAATCTTAGTACAAATTTAGATGAGTGAGTGTGTGTGTGTGTGAGAGAGAGAGAGAGAGAGAGAAAGAGAGAGAGAGAGAGAGAGAGAAGGTGAGAAAGAGACTAAAGTGCATAAGTACAATCAAGCAATCCATAAAGTAGACCGAGAGAGAGAGAGTGAGAGAGAGAGAGAGAGAGAGAGAGAGATTTGTAATTTGAAATAAGTTCTTTCAGAAAATTTTTGTAGTTTTCCGCGCATCACCATAAGAAAGGGGGTGTCTAAAAGTGCTTATCTTTGAGTCTATCTACAAGGAGAGAGAGAGAGAGAGAGAGAGAGACGGGGGGAATAGTGCATATTTAGTTTATTTATATCTCATGAAGATGGCTATAAAATAAAATATTTTCATTACACCAACAAGGTGGATGCGGAAAATAATCGAACCAAAATATAAATCTTAAACTTCAAAGCTTCTTATGGCGATACCGTGAAACCAACTATAAAGTTATACTAACACTTTGATTGTATCTATTTAGTATTCGGCAGATCCCACGGTATTTATCTATGCGCTGTCAAGAGTAGCAAGAGATAAATAAAACCTGATCTAATGGGAAAAACCTAGGGGTGTAAGAACTAGGCCATGGGTGTAAAACCGTGACCTCCGTGAGCTCGAAGGCGCCGGTAAAACTGACCTCGTTCTAAGGCTACTGCACTCACAAAGTAAGTAAAATTCCTCTCTCAGACCTTGCGTTCTATGGGGCAGATGATGTAAAGGTCATCTGTTTCTGCGGCCCACGGTTAACGAGGGTGTCACGGTTAACTATTGTCAGGTACCCATTAGAGCTGGGTGGACTCAAGAGCCTTAAAAATTCCGAAATTAAACATACCAGTCTTCAACAGGATTCAAACCATGGACCCTACGGTTCGGAAGCCAAGCACTTTGCTACTCAGCAACGGAAATTTTCGAACATGAAACATCTATTAATAGAATTACACACATAGTCTTAATAATAATAATAATAATAATTAATAATAATAATAAAGCTTGTTTCCGAGTCCATAGTCTTAATATCCAAGCATAGACAGGATAATATATAGACTATCTATCTATCTATCTATCTATCTATCTATCTATCTATCTGTCTGTCTGTCTGTCTGTCTGTCTGTCTGTCTATCTATCTATCTATCTATCTATCTATCTATCTATCTATCTATCTATCTATCTATCTAATCTATGCAGGGTTGTTTTTAAAAGGTATTTTTTTTTAAATATTAGCTCAACCAATGAGTCGAGGGTTCAAAGTCCAAATAGATCTACAAAGTAAGCTGACCTCATAGAGCCACCGTTAACCATTGGTCAGCTCATTGGAACGCTGCGTCATGAAATGTTCTCACCACAGACATATATATATATATATATTATATCTAGACTGGTCATGGAGATCTTTAAACACTACAAAAGTAGTTATAAGAAGTAAAGTTTGTTTTCAACCCTAACCTATGTAATATATAATTGAATGTTTCGATCTAGATCTAGTGGTTTAACATCGAAAATAAGAGCACTCTCGTCTATCTTCTTATCTCATATAATACAGACGTTACTTCAAAAAAGAAGATGATTACGTCCTATTATTATGCAATTTTTAGATACATAAAAACAAAATCAATCTATTTAAATGTACATAAGATGACTAAAATCAATAGACGTGAATTAATTCGATATAGCACTCTCGTGTATTATCTTACTAAAAACTAACAGGAAATAGCTTTATTTCATGAATTTGCGTGAATATATAGTTCTGTGATTAATACATAACAATCTCTCTCTCTCTCTCTCTCTCTCTCTCTCTCTCTCTCTCTCTCACTCTCTCTCTCTCTCTCTCTCTCTCTCTCTCTCTCTCTCTCTCTCTCTCTCTCTCTCTATATATATATATATATATATATATATAGCGAATAATAATTTTTTATATAGGTCTGTCGTTCTCAGCTCTATTGTATCTACTTCCTGCATATCAGTGAAGAAAAGAAATAAGATTACTTTATATTATTATGAAAACAAAGATATTAAAAACAAGATATTAAAAAAACAAGAATTCAATTAACAACAGAACAATAATAACCAGAGTCTTAAGTACAACTTTTAAAAATTAGGTCAAGGAGCAAAGAACGGCTACTGACATCGACAATCTAAGTATTAATAATAAGAAAAGCTCAACAGACGACAAAGAGACGAAGAGCGATATTTCTGCTGTCAACCGAAGCGAAGGTCAAGGTGATGAGGTCAATCATTTACCTCAACACCCAACAGAAGGATAAAGGTCATGCACATCTGCCAAGGGAAAAGGTCACAGTGCTTTTGAGATGGGGGGGGGGGACAAAAAATGTATCTATATATAAATAAATCCGGTCGAGGAGAGCCCGTGAAAAGTTTACTAGAGGACGAAGAGATTCTGTGTCCTAGATAATCTCATCTTGTAACACGAGGCACTGTTTAGTGGGATAAAGCTGGATAAAACCGGAATATATAGAAGTATACAAAGGCACTACTGTACGTTGGAAGATATGTGTCATGCGCAGTAAACAGAAAGTTTTTTTTCCAAGAATTTTTACTCAACATGCATACCGGATGTCTGACCAATTCTGTTGCGCAATTCCTAGATCTAGATCTAATTGCTTGTTTGCCTAGGATTCAACACAGAACGGAACAGATTGTTTTGCGTTGTTTTATTAACTCTTTCTCTCCTAATTAACGATGCCATCGTTGATTTGATCACATTAAATTAAATTAACTTTTGGCTTTATAAACTTAAATTTGAGCTATATAAAAAGAAAATGTATTCTCCTACAGTTCTATACCAAGAGTAACGTTTTCTAATTACCAACACAAAATGTTATTAAAGCTTAATCATAACAGGTGGAGGCGCGGTGGCTGAGCCGTAAAGCGCTTGACTTCCGAACCGGGGACCGGGGTTCGAATCCTGGTGAAGACTTTTAATTTCGGGATCTTCGGGCGCCTCTGAGTCCACCCAGCTCTAATGGGTACCTGACATTAGTTGGGGAAAAGTAAAGGCTGTTGGTCGTTGTGCTGGCCACATGACACCCTTGTTAACCGTAGGCTACAGAAACAGTTGACCTTTACTTTACTTTATAATCATAACAGGGTAAAATGTACAAATGTGAACAATGAAAAAAAAAAATTCAGAACGTGGAAACTAATAAGGAGATTAAGAGGTAATATTTACTATGAATCATTTATAATAATAATACCCAACCTACGGACCGCGGGCCATATCTGGCCAGTGAAAAGGGGATAACTCGCCCTCTCGAAACTTCTACGCACAGTGCGGAATAGGCCTCAGAGCTTGGTTCCTTGTAAGTCGACGACTTTTTTTTACTTTAGGTGAAGATCTCCTGATCCACGCTTGGATGATGGATAAAATCCTTCCCAACGGCCACAGGGATAATGACGCTTCTGCGCCGAATGGACCTCATTCACCAATCGTAAATAAACACATTTAGCCACGTCATAATATTGATAAAACAATGAAAAATACGTATCACGTGACAGCCTTTATGGATTACATAATCTGTGGCATTTTACGTCTCGAGAGACGATCTTTTCCCTTTGCAACTTCTTGTGTGACTAAAGAGGCCAATCCTTGATACACAGCTGCGATCGCAGGTTGGGCATATATAATCACCAGGCGCCGTTGCATTTTCACCCTTCTTTCTGCTTCTGTTGTGTATGGCATCTGCAATCTTTGACCCTTCCTTTATGCTCTCTCTCCATGAGGATCTGTCCAGTGCCACCTCTTCCCAGTTGCCAGTGTCGATTTTGAAGAGCTTCATGTCGCGTTTGCATACATCCGTATAACGTAAAAGTGGGCGACCAGCTGCTCTCCTGCCTTCTATTAGATCGCCATACAGGATGTCCTGTGGAAGTCGACCTTCTGGCATTCTACGAACGTGGCCAAGCCAGCCAAGGCGTCTGCTGCTGATAACAGAGCGGATGTCCTGGCACCCTGCTCTTTGTAGCACTTCCTCATTGGTTATCTTATCCTGCCACCTTATTTTAAAGATCCGCCTTAGGCATCGGAGGTGGAAAACATTCAGCTTTTTTTCCTGCCATGAGTAGGTTGACCATGTTTCACTTCCGTACAGCAAGGTGCTCAACACACAGGTCCGGTAGACTAGGGCTTTAGTACTGTTAGTCAGCAATATGTTGTCCCAGACTCTTTTCTGCAGCCGTGACATGGTGGCCATTGCCTTGGCTATCCTGTTGTTTATGTCTTTATCCAGTAGAGTGTTGTTGGATATGATGGAGCCAAGGTAACAAAAGTGATCAACAATTTCTAGTGGATGGCCATTAATGCTTACTTGAGGTGCAGTGTTTGTGTTTTGGACAAGTATCTTAGTCTTGCTTTGACTGATGTTTAAGCCGAACTTCTGGCAAGCAGCAGATAATTTGTCAACCAGGCACTGTAGCTGAATCTCAGAATCAGCTACAATAGCTGCATCATCAGCATACAAGAGTTCCTTGACGAGTAGCTTTCTAACCTTGGTTTTTGCCCGCAGCCTTGATACATTAAATAGTTTTCCAGAGGATCTTGTATGGAGAAACACACCTTCGTTTATGTCGTTGTTCGCATAATGCAGTAGACAGGAGAAGAATATGCCAAACAGAGTAGGTGCGAGCACACATCCCTGCTTGACACCACTGCAAACCTCAAAAGGTGCTGATTGGGCTCCATTGAATTTGACAGTGCATTTAGTTTCCTCGTGAAAACACTCAATGAACTGCAGTAGTTTGGGAGGGCAACCTATTTTCCTCAGGAGTTTGAAAAGGCCACTTCTGCTGACCATGTCAAAAGCTTTTGTCAGATCAACAAAAACGATGTAAAGGGGCCTGTCTCTCTCTCTGAATTTCTCCTGCAGTAGTCGTAGAGAAGATATCATGTCTACAGTTGATCTACCACTCCTGAATCCACACTGAGACTCTGGGTAGACTCTAGAAGCTATCACTTGCAGCCTGGATAGTGCCACTCTAGCAAAGATCTTGCCCACTATACTGAGGAGAGAGATACCCCTGTAATTGTTGCAGTCACTCCGATCCCCTTTGTTCTTGTATATTGTGACTATAGTTGCGTCACGCATGTCCTGTGGGACATGACCTGTTTCCCAACAGCGGCAGAGGAGAATATAGAGTTCAGGGAGCAGGAGTGATTCGTTGACTTTCACTACTTCCACTGGGATACCATCACTCCCAGGAGATTTTCTATTTTTTATGCAGTTAATTGCTTTTTTAAGGTCACTGAGGCTCGGAAGATCATCTAGGCATTCCAGTACTGGAAGATCTGGTAGAGAAGCCAGGGCGACATCGTCTACTGTGTTCTGTGTGGCATAGACTTCGAGGTAGTGTTCTGTCCAACGTTCTAGCTGCTTGGTTTGATCTGTAATTTTTTCTCCTGATTTGGATAGAAGGGGGGCAGGCTTAGACATTGTTGGACCCAGGGCCGCTTTAATGCCATCAAATAGAGCTTTGCTATTTCCTGAGTGGAGACTGTCTTGGATTCTGTTGCAGGTATCCCTCCAAAAGTTGTTAGCACATTTTCTAGCCATTTGTTTCGCCTCTTTATTAGCACTTTTGAAGGCCTCCAAAGATCTTGGACTAGGCTTTGTCTTGAGAGCGAGGTGTGCAGATCGCTTTTTCTCGATGCAAGGTTCCATATGTGCTAGATTCGCCTGCATTTTTGTGTTTTTGAGGCCCAAAGGCGGTGATTGCCGAACTGTAGATTACATCTTTTAATTTCTCCCCTCTGATAGAGATGTCTTCTTCATCACTTAACGAGGGGATCGAACTGTTCAAGAGCTCGCCAAAGAGTGCACACTTCTCTGGGTCACCTACATGGTTGACGTTAATTCGCCTAGTTCTGGGTTGAGTGGAAGTATAAGCCTTCTTGAGAAGTAGTTTGATTTTGCTTAGCACTAGTGAATGGTCTGAGTTGCAGTCCGCACTATGGTATGAACGGGTGTGGATGACACTTTTCAGATCCATCCTTCGGGTGATGCAGAGGTCAAGCTGGTGCCACCTTTTTAAGCGTGGGTGCTGCCAAGAGACTTTATGGCGTTCCTTGCCAGAGAAGAATGTATTTGTTACACACAATTCATGAAAGCTACAGAACTCGAGTAGCCTTTGGCCATTGTCATTGATTTTGACAACACCATGAGGTCCCAAGCATTGTGGCCATGCATCATTTCCATCACCAACACGGGCATTAAAGTCTCCATTTATATAGAGGTGCTCGGATTTTGGAATACTTTTAATTACGTCCTCTAGAGCTTGAAAGAATCTGTCTTTGTCCTCTTCCGGTGCAGCAAGGGTTGGTGAGTAAGCACAGATTATATTAACTTTGCCTTGCGGTGATGCAAATTTCATGTGTGCTACTCTTTCATTGCCAATGGGAAACATCGCGATGCAGGGGACGAGACTGTTTCTTATTGCGAAGCCGACGCCATGTATTCTAGGGCTTTGTTCTGGTTTTCCTTGCCAGTAGAATGTATAATTGCTTTCTGTAAGAGATCCGCTGTCTGCCAGTCTGGTTTCTTGCAGGCAGGCCACATCAATGTTAAGTCTGCTGAGTTCTCTGTCGATGATAGCTGTTTGACGCATGTCGGTGACGAGTTCAGGGTCAGTATTGAAGCCAGGACACATTGTCCGTATGTTCCAGCTTGCTAAACGCATTAGTGTTGAGGGTTTTCTTTTGATTGTATTTGCAGGTGCGGGTGAGCAGCTTGCTTTTTGATTTTGTCTTAGCACCAAGCACCCAGTGGTGCGGCAAGCTGTGGCGGGATCGCACTTTACTGTCCGAGGGCTGCTCGGCTTAAGGCAGGCAATAGCTATCCTGTGAGGCTAAAAAGCCCCTCCTACCGTCAAGAGTGGTCCCTGGCGTTCCAGCTTACGCCAATCAGCTAGGAACTTATCACCGGTAACTACCACTCTCCGCGTTTTACCAAAGACATTACTGTCAGAGATGGAGTGACCACTCCATTCCTGGTTGAAAGCCTGGGCGGTAAATTTGCGAGTGCTGGGCTGCCCACACGTCAGCACACGCCTCTCTTCCATACTGACCGGGTCCAAAGGGATGGCGAGCCATCACAATTTGGGGACATGTGGCTGCAGGAGTTTGCCAGAGAGCAGTAGTCTTACTACTGTCCCCCCGCCTACGGGGCTCCAGGACCGGATTTTCTGTTAGGGTTTACTCCCTTAGCCTTAGACCTTACAGGGACACACACACAAATGGCTGTGTGAAGCGTCTAGTGTGGTAGCTTGACTTGTTGCCACCGCTGGCTAGCATCTGTGAAAGGGGAGCAGTTTTGTAAGTCTCTCTTGCCAGTACATAGCCTCTCCACAGCAAGTCCTATGCAGTACCTCCTCGTGGTGGCAGATGGAAACTGAGGCTGTGAAGCCTCAGGCTAAACTGCAAGGGTCTCGGAGGAGGTTTGGCCCCAAGATGTGAGGCAGGCATGGCCCGTCGGCGTGCGGACACGCCCTGTTGCCCACAAACCAAACCCCTAGCTATAGGTCAATAGCCGCACTGCCTTGTGTGTGTGTCCCTGTAAGGATTACATAATATGTATAGAATATATAGAGAATCACGTGGCTAAATGTTGTTTGTTTACGATTGGTGAATGAGGTCCATTCGCGCTGGACTTTTCGACTAGGATATATTTATGACTCGACGATTTTTTTTTTAAGGCTATGTGTCCCATAAAATGTATGTCTAAAACAAAGCGAAAGTAGTATTATTGAAACTAAATCTAAAAATTACTTTGGAGCTATATTAAATGAGAACTTAAGCGAAATAGTAAGTTGTAGTTGCCAGTATGAAAAGTGTGGTCAGCCGAGGGTAACTCTTTTCCAGGCCTTGTGGCATCATAGATATTAAGCTTATTAAGCTAGGTCTGTGTGGGGCAGCCTCGTGTAAACGCCTATGAGAACAAAATGAAGATTTTCTCAACTGGTGGCAAATCGATAAATAGCAATTTTATTGGTTTGTCCGGAAAGCATTGAAAAGAAAAGGAGGCGCGGTGGCTGAGCGGTAAAGCGCTTTGCTTCCGAACCGGGTTCGAATCCTGGTGGAGACTGGGATTTTTAATTTTGGGATCCTCGGGCGCCTCTGAGTCATTACATTAGTTGGGGAAAAGTAAAGGTGGTTGGTCGTTGTGCTTGCCACATAACACCCTGGTTAGGCCACATAAACAGATGACCTTAAGGTCTGAAAGGGGAACTTTACTTCACTATTGAAAAGAAAAGCATTTTATCAAACCATAGAATATTTTTTGTGTGCACTTTTCAGCTGTGCAGAATCAGATTTCCAAGTTCTGTAGCCCAAAGTAATTTTAATGATTTAGTGATTCAGCGTATACCGCAAAACAAAAGTAATTAATTACCAATAGTTAATTAGCTAATTGATTACTTTTTTAAAATTGAAATTTGTTTGGTCAGGTACAAGAAATAACTGTACAAAATCTCAGCTTGATCCGAGATTGGGTGTGGAAGAAATAACGTGTTCGAACTTTTTACCAGACAGACAGACAGACAGTTGATATAAACTTTGTACTAAAATGAGAATTCCCCAGACAATTGGATTCATTTGATGCCCGCAGAAAGTGTGTCGGAAATTTCTATGGCCCTCGCGGCAGATCTACCTCAGTCTCATGGATCGGCACAGAAGTTGATTGCCTAAATCCAGCACCGGACATCCTCTAAGTTGACCTTCGTTTGACCAGCATGCTTCCCAAGACTTTTCTGCCCTCCCATCTGCCCTCCCATCCCCCTCCCTCCCAATCCAGTGATGACCTTGGTCTCGATCCTGAAACAAGTAAGTTCTCAGCAGACGTGAGTCTCATGGATCGGCACAGAAGTTGATTGCCTAAATCCAGCACAGGACATCCTCTAAATTGACCTTCGTTTGACCAGCATGCTTCCCATGACTTTTCTGCCCTCCCATCCCCCCTCCCTCCCAATCCAGTGATGACCTTGGTCTCGATCCTGAAACAAGTAAGTTCTCAGCAGACTTGAGTGACATCACTGTAGCGCGCGCACCCAAGCTGGGGGGGGGGATGACTTGTACTAAATAATCCCTGAGATAATTATTGCTTAACTGCACTCATTACAGCCTCACACCCTGGAGGAGATGAGGAGGAAAGGGGTAGGGCTAAGACCTTAGTTCTCCGGGTTTAGTGCATATGTTTAAGTGTGAGGGAGTGTCTGGGCAGGTGTGTGTGTGTGTGTGTGTGTAGGAGTGGCGAAATGAAGAGAATAAGACAGCCGGATTTCTGACTTCACCTTGATCTTAATAGATACTTTGCCTGGGTACCTGGCTTCATGCTATAGAAAGTAAAAGTTGTTTGGACCATGTGCTGGCCACACAGCACCCTCGTTAGCCGTTGGCATCGAAACAGACGAATGTGTGCTATGTAGCTCATCTCTCTGCCAACACTTCCACTCAGGATGCCACACAGTAAAACATTTGGCGGGAGAGAGCCTTGTTTGGATCAGGGCCGTATTTGCAATTCGAAACATGCAACAAAGCAGTTACTATATATATATATATATATATATATATATATATATATAAATAAAGAAAAAGAAAATTAAAGATGTTCAGAGTAGGTCCCCTTGTTAAGGAGTGTGTGGATTTCTATGGTAAAGGTGGGAAGAGGTTGGCTTTGCATTGTGAATGATGCAAGATAGGCGGTATGGTCGTCTGCGGTCTTCGGTAGGACAGACGACAGCAGATTGCCAGAGTGAAAAGACGTGTATTTGCATTGAGTTAGATTTTGTTTAAAGTATCATTTTATATAATCACTCAATTCTACTCTATTTATTTCACTTCATCTCAAGTGGAATCTTCTATATATATACTTCTCTTCTTCCCTCAACAGTTTAAACAAGAAGTAAAGGAAAGATCACTCTGGGAATAGTCCACGAGATAAAAAGAGGGGGGGGGGGGAGAGAACACGCGTAGTCACAAAATAGGAACCAAGAAATATCACTCTTTTTTTTTTTATTTATTTCTACCTACGTTTTAAAAAAAAAGGGGGGGGAGGGGGAGTAATCTACTCTGTTGTAACTAAAAAGGATGGGGGGGGGGGGAGGGGGAGTAATCTACTCTGTTGTAACTAAAAAGTATGGGGGGGGGAGGGGGAGTAATCTACTATGTTGTAACTAAAAAGGATGGGGGGGGGAGTAATCTACTCTGTTGTAACTAAAAAGGATGGGGGGGGGGGGGAGTAATCTACTCTGTTGTAACTAAAGAGGATGGGGGGGGGAGTAATCTACTCTGTTGTAACTTAAAAGGATGGGGGGGAGGGGGATTAATCTACTATGTTGTAACTAAAAAGGATGGGGGGGGGAGTAATCTACTATGTTGTAACTAAAAAGGATGGGGGGGGGAGTAATCTACTCTGTTGTAACTAGAAGGATGGGGGGGGGGGGAGTAATCTACTCTGTTGTAACTAAAAAGGATGGGGGGGAGGGGGAGTAATCTACTCTGTTGTAACTAAAAAGGATGGGGGGGGGAGTAATCTACTCTGTTGTAACTAAAAAGGATGGGGGGGGGGTAATCTACTCTGTTGTAACTAAAAAGGATGGGAGGGGGAGTAATCTACTCTGTTGTAACTAAAAAGGATGGGGGGGAGTAATCTACTCTGTTGTAACTAAAAAGGATTGGGGGGGGGTAATCTACTCTGTTGTAACTAAAAAGGATAGGAGGGGGAGTAATCTACTCTGTTGTAACTAAAAAGGATGGGAGGGGGAGTAATCTACTCTGTTGTAACTAAAAAGGATGGGAGGGGGGTAATCTACTCTGTTGTAACTAAAAAGGATGGGAGGGGGGGAGTAATCTACTCTGTTGTAACTAAAAAGGATGGGGGGGAGGGGGAGTAATCTACTCTGTTGTAACTAAAAAGGATGGGGGGGGGGGAGTAATCTACTCTGTTGTAACTAAAAAGGATGGGGGGGGGTAATCTACTCTGTTGTAACTAAAAAGGATGGGGGGGAGTAATCTACTCTGTTGTAACTAAAAAGGATGGGAGGGGGGTAATCTACTCTGTTGTAACTAAAAAGAATGGGGGGGGGGGTAATCTACTCTGTTGTAACTAAAAAGGATGGGGGGGGGGGAGTAATCTACTCTGTTGTAACTAAAAAGAATGGGGGGGGGAGGGGGAGTAATCTACTCTGTTGTAACTAAAAAGGATGGGAGGGGGAGTAATCTACTCTGTTGTAACTAAAAAGGATGGGGGGGGGTAATCTACTCTGTTGTAACTAAAAAGGATGGGGGGGGGGGAATAATCTACTCTGTTGTAACTAAAAAGGATGGGGGGGGGGAGTAATCTACTCTGTTGTAACTAAAAAGGATGGGGGGGGGAGTAATCTACTCTGTTGTAACTAAAAAGGATGGGGGGGAGGGGGAGTAATCTACTCTGTTGTAACTAAAAAGGATGGGGGGGGGAGTAATCTACTCTGTTGTAACTAAAAAGGATGGGAGGGGGAGTAATCTACTCTGTTGTAACTAAAAAGGATGGGGGGGGGGTAATCTACTCTGTTGTAACTAAAAAGAATGGGGGGGGGGGAGGGGGAGTAATCTACTCTGTTGTAACTAAAAAGGATGGGAGGGGGAGTAATCTACTCTGTTGTAACTAAAAAGGATGGGGGGGGGGTAATCTACTCTGTTGTAACTAAAAAGGATGGGGGGGGGAGTAATCTACTCTGTTGTAACTAAAAAGGATGGGAGGGGGGTAATCTACTCTGTTGTAACTAAAAAGGATGGGGGGGAGTAATCTACTCTGTTGTAACTAAAAAGGATGGGAGGGGGAGTAATCTACTCTGTTGTAACTAAAAAGGATGGGGGGGGGAGTAATCTACTCTGTTGTAACTAAAAAGGATGGGAGGGGGGTAATCTACTCTGTTGTAACTAAAAAGAATGGGGGGGGTAATCTACTCTGTTGTAACTAAAAAGGATGGGGGGGGGGAGTAATCTACTCTGTTGTAACTAAAAAGAATGGGGGGGGGAGGGGGAGTAATCTACTCTGTTGTAACTAAAAAGGATGGGAGGGGGAGTAATCTACTCTGTTGTAACTAAAAAGGATGGGGGGGGTAATCTACTCTGTTGTAACTAAAATAGATGGGGGGGGGGAGTAATCTACTCTGTTGTAACTAAAAAGGATGGGGGGGAGGAATAATCTACTCTGTTGTAACTAAAAAGGATGGGGGGGGGGAGTAATCTACTCTGTTGTAACTAAAAAGGATGGGGGGGGGGAGTAATCTACTCTGTTGTAACTAATAAGGATGGGGGGGGAGGGGGAGTAATCTACTCTGTTGTAACTAAAAAGTATGGGGGGGGGAGGGGGAGTAATCTACTATGTTGTAACTAAAAAGGATGGGGGGGGAGTAATCTACTCTGTTGTAACTAAAAAGGATGGGGGGGGGAGTAATCTACTCTGTTGTAACTAAAGAGGATGGGGGGGGAGTAATCTACTCTGTTGTAACTTAAAAGGATGGGGGGGGGAGGGGGATTAATCTACTATGTTGTAACTAAAAAGGATGGGGGGGGGGAGTAATCTACTATGTTGTAACTAAAAAGGATGGGGGGGGAGTAATCTACTCTGTTGTAACTAAAAAGGATGGGGGGGGGGGAGTAATCTACTCTGTTGTAACTAAAAAGGATGGGGGGGAGGGGGAGTAATCTACTCTGTTGTAACTAAAAAGTATGGAGGGGGGGGGGAGGGGGAGTAATCTACTATGTTGTAACTAAAAAGGATGGGGGGGGGGTAATCTACTCTGTTGTAACTAAAAAGGATGGGGGGGGGGGGAGTAATCTACTCTGTTGTAACTAAAAAGGATGGGAGGGGGGTAATCTACTCTGTTGTAACTAAAAAGAATGGGGGGGGGTAATCTACTCTGTTGTAACTAAAAAGGATGGGGGGGGGGGAGTAATCTACTCTGTTGTAACTAAAAAGAATGGGGGGGGAGGGGGAGTAATCTACTCTGTTGTAACTAAAAAGGATGGGAGGGGGAGTAATCTACTCTGTTGTAACTAAAAAGGATGGGGGGGGGGGTAATCTACTCTGTTGTAACTAAAAAGGATGGGGGGGGGGAATAATCTACTCTGTTGTAACTAAAAAGGATGGGGGGGGGGAGTAATCTACTTTGTTGTAACTAAAAAGGATGGGGGGGGGAGTAATCTACTCTGTTGTAACTAAAAAGGATGGGGGGGGAGGGGGAGTAATCTACTATGTTGTAACTAAAAAGGATGGGGGGGAGGGGGAGTAATCTACTCTGTTGTAACTAAAAAGGATGGGGGGGGGGGAGTAATCTACTCTGTTCTAACTAAAAAGGATTGGGGGGGGAGGGGGAGTAATCTACTCTGTTGTAACTAAAAAGGATGGGGGGGGGAGGGGAAGTAATCTACTCTGTTGTAACTAAAAAGAATGGGGGGGAGGGGGAGTAATCTACTCTGTTGTAACTAAAAAGGATGGGGGGGGGAGTAATCTACTCTGTTGTAACTAAAAAGGATGGGGGGGGGAAGGGGAGTAATCTACTCTGTTGTAACTAAAAAGGATGGGGGGGGGGGAGTAATCTACTCTGGTGTAACTAAAAAGGATGGGGGGGGGGTAGTAATCTACTCTGTTGTAACTAAAAAGGATGGGGGGGGGGAGGGGGAGTAATCTACTCTGTTGTAACTAAAAAGAATGGGGGGGAGTGGGAGTAATCTACTTTGTTGTAACTAAAAAGGATGGGGGGGGAGGGGGAGTAATCTACTCTGTTGTAACTAAAAAGAATGGGGGGGGGAGGGGGAGTAATCTACTCTGTTGTAACTAAAAAGGATGGGGGGGGGGAATAATCTACTCTGTTGTAACTAAAAAGGATGGGGGGAGGGGGAGTAATCTACTTTGTTGTAACTAAAAAGGATGGGGGGGGGGAGGGGGAGTAATCTACTCTGTTGTAACTAAAAAGGATGCTGGGGAGGGGGAGTAATCTACTCTGTTGTAACTAAAAAGGATGCTGGGGAGGGGGAGTAATCTACTCTGGTGTAACTAAAAAGGATGGGGGGGGGGGGGAGGGGGGAGTAATCTACTCTGTTGTAACTAAAAAGGATTGGGGGGGGGGAGCCAAATTCTTTTTAAATTCTTAAAAATAGATCGGATCTTTGAATAATACTGCTCTGATATTAGCCCTATTGTAGCAAATAGCAGAAAAACTTTTTTTAAAAATCTTATCTTATATTACAGACGTCATTTAAAAAAAGACGATAGTTACGCCCTATGCATATGTCACGTGTCAATCTAGTTGGTCTATATTGTAATAAAGGCTCTAGTTAGTATTGTTCAGACAGATGCTATTCAAAATTATTTTTTTAAGTTAAGATATAACACACTTACAGCGGTTTAGTTGTCTACCTGCAGCTTGGTGCTACAGGTCTATGACAGTCAACAAAACCTAGACAATTGGATACGAGTGGACATCTCTCCCCCCCCCCCCTTTCATATTTTGGAAAAAGTAACAACATTCAAAAATGAAAAGAGGAAGCGTGATATTAAGGATAGCCCGAAGGGGCCATCCTTCTGATGTGGTCCCAGACTGGAGTACTGTTAGTTTGTCACCCGTCCGCCCCGGGACTCACCTAGAGAAGTCCCCCTTTTTGTTTTCCAATAGAAATTTTAAGAAATGTATCCAAGATTTGACGGGTCAGCAACTTTAGAGGTATTTTGATATACATGTGCCCTCTCATTATATTTTTTTACTGACTATTCTTAAAGCTTACAGTTGGTAACACTGTAGTTGTTTAAAATGTGTCTACTTGTAGCGTGCTCGCAGCGGGAAATCGAAAAAAAAAGGCTATCAAAGTTCCATTCGTTAACGCACCAACTTTGTATTTAAATCAATTGCATTGTAAAATGGCCATAGAGTTGTTTTAGTTTGCGTTTTGTTTACAATAGTTAGCTGGTAATCGTGGGGTCCAATCACTGCAGTAGTATATAACTTACACATGTAAAAAAACAACATTATGTTTAAAGAGTTTTTTTTTTTAGTTTAAATTTTAACTTTTGTTTGCAATAAAATATTTTTAAAAATGACAAGGATAAAAGTGATGAGATTTTATGAGTCCGGCTTAATGTTTGTAAATAGAAAGCCCAAATCTCCACGAGCGCACATTTCTAGTCGGTTTCTTTTATTTGCGATGAGGTTCATTACGTCACTGAATCCGCCAAACTAGAAGAGGAGAAATCAGTTTAAAAATTCTGTACAATGACTCAAAATGTAGGATATAAAACTGAAATCTGTTTTTTTAAATCACGTATCAGCAAGGGTTTATTGGGACTGGGATCTGAGTTTGTCTACTCACGCAAAAAGGGTTCAATACCCAGTCGGGAATATCCAAGTTGAGAACCCCTGGTTTAGGTCGTCATAGAATAATAATAATAGCACCTCCTTCGTGATCGAAGATGAGCACATTTCTCATTTCCTACGGACTCGAAGATGACTGTAAAGTCCAATCCTGGCTTTAAAAAGCCGGCCGCATACGTGGCATGGGTGGGTTTGGTCAGTTCAGATAGACCTGCTTCTTCTCTCAGCTTTTTGTTGGTTCGGCGCTCTTTCGCCCTGGCCACTCCTCTTGCTTCATATCTTGAGACTCCGAGACTCACAGCTTCACGCCATGAGGAGCGATCTTCATAGAATAGTGCGTAATAGGCATGTTATACAGTAGTGAGGGGTGAGTTGATGATTATTCAAATTATCTATTCGGATAAACTGGCTTTTAGCGAAAAAAATATTTTAATTGTATACAATTTTCATTTTTCATTTACGGTCGTCTCAAGGCTCCCGAGGGTACGCGGACCACAGTTTGAGAACTAATGGCATAAAGAGTTTCCATCCTGGGCTCGACCTTTTTCTGATCATCAAGCTTAGGGGCGGGGGGAGACCTTTCTTTTCCCGGAACCCTTGATGAAATTTCTCTTTCTTAACATAGTGTAAGATGCACTCCCAAACAACGCAACGGGAGCTGTTAATTGCGTATAGATGCTGAGAACACCTACAAGTCTCAAGGAGGGAGGTGCCAGTGTCGGAAAAAGGGAAGGCGGAAAACGAGGAGGGACGAATTGAGAGGGACACTAATTCCTAAATCCTAATCAGTTAACTCTGCTTTCCGTCTCAGAGAATAAGTAGATCTGCTAGACAAGTTTCTCTCATTTCTTTGCTGCAGTCTGCGTTCCAGATTTCTTTTCCCTAAAAAACAAAAACAAATAAAAAACTTGCTGAATAGATGCTTTATCAATAACTTTAGGCTGCTTTCACACTGAGCGACTCGTTTGAATAGATGCTTTATCAATAACTTTAGGCTGCTCTCACACTGAGCGACTCGTTTGAATAGATGCTTTATCAATAACTTTAGGCTGCTCTCACACTGAGCGACTCGTTTAAATAGATGCTTTATCAATAACTTTAGGCTGCTTTCACACTGATCGACACGTTTTCTTTCTCTTGCACTTTTGTCTGCACGAATCGATTGGGTCAAACTCAAGGAGTGTTGATATATATAAAAAAAACTGTGTTAGTGAGTGTAGTATCTCGATTTTTTTTTTCGTCCGTGTTATCGAACAGGAAATGTTCACTCTTATATTATAAGTTAAAGACTTTCTAAAGCAGATATACTGGCCAAAGATGGAGGAATGAACAAGCAAATGAAAATCTCTCTCACCCAGAAAAAAATGATGAAAATAATAGAGTGTAGAATAAATGAGAATTGGACCAGCTCACATCCCAATTACAAGAAAAAGGACGCCTATTATAAGCTATCTAGACATGACCAACGCATAATTTTTAGACTCAGAACGGGACACAACAGAATAAGACAACAAATGTTCCGGAAGCTTAAAGTCGAGATGACCGAAACCTGTCCTTGTGGAGCATCACCAGATAATGCAGACCATGTCCTTCAAAGCTGCATACTACATCAAGAGGCCCGAACAAGACTCGGGCCTCAAAACCTTCCTATAGAGCAAAAACTAAACGTAGAACTGCCTTATCTGGACACCACTCCGCAGTTCATTACAGATGTAGGATCAGATCTGAGCTCTCGGACATGTCAAATGAAAACGAAGAAGAAGAAGAAAGAAGAGAAGAAGAAGTGAAGAACAAGAAGAAGAGAAGAAGAAGTGAAGAACAAGAAGAAGAGAAGAAGAGAAGAAGAAGTGAAGAACAAGAAGAAGAAAGAAGAGAAGAAGAAGTGAAGAACAAGAAGAAGAAAGAAGAGAAGAAGAAGTGAATAACAAGAAGAAGAGAGAAGAGAAGAAGAAGTGAAGAACAAGAAGAAGAAAAGAAGAAGTGAAGAACAAGAAGAAGAGAGAAGAGAAGAAGAAGTGAAGAACAAGAAGAAGAAAGAAAAGAAGAAGAAGTGAAGAACAAGAAGAAGAGAAGAAGAAGAACAAGAAGAAGAGAGAAGAGAAGAAGAAGTGAAGAACAAGAAGAAGAGAAGAAGATAAGAACAAGTGAAGAACAAGAAGAAGAGAAGAAGAAAAACAAGAAGAAGAGAGAAGAGAAGAAGAAGTGAAGAACAAGAAGAAGAGAGAAGAGAAGAAGAAGTGAAGAACAAGAAGAAGAAAAAAGAGAAGAAGAAGTGAAGAACAAGAAGAAGAAAGAAGAGAAGAAGAAGTGAAGAACAAGAAGAAGAGAAGAAGAAGTGAAGAACAAGAAGAAGAGAAGAAGAAGAACAAGAAGAAGAGAGAAGAGAAGAAGAAGTGAAGAACAAGAAGAAGAGAAGAAGAGAAGAAGAAGTGAAGAACAAGAAGAAGAGAAGAAGAAGAACAAGAAGAAGAGAGAAGAGAAGAAGAAGTGAAGAACAAGAAGAAGAGAGAAGAGAAGAAGAAGTGAAGAACAAGAAGAAGAAAGAAGAGAAGAAGAAGTGAAGAAAAAGAAGAAAAAAGAAGAGAAGAAGAAGTGAAGAACAAGAAGAAGAGAGAAGAGAAGAAGAAGTGAAGAACAAGAAGAAGAGAATAAGAGAAGAAGAAGTGAAGAAGAAGAAGAAGAAAGAAGAGAAGAAGAAGTGAAGAACAAGAAGAAGAAAGAAGAGAAGAAGAAGTGAAGAACAAGAAGAAGAGAAGAAGAGAAGAAGAAGTGAAGAACAAGAAGAAGAGAAGAAGAAGAACAAGAAGAAGAGAGAAGAGAAGAAGAAGTGAAGAACAAGAAGAAGAGAAGAAGAGAAGAAGAAGTGAAGAACAAGAAGAAGAGAAGAAGAAGAACAAGAAGAAGAGAGAAGAGAAGAAGAAGTGAAGAACAAGAAGAAGAGAGAAGAGAAGAAGAAGTAAAGAACAAGAAGAAGAAAGAAGAGAAGAAGAAGTGAAGAAAAAGAAGAAAAAAGAAGAGAAGAAGAAGTGAAGAACAAGAAGAAGAGAGAAGAGAAGAAGAAGTGAAGAACAAGAAGAAGAGAAGAAGAGAAGAAGAAGTGAAGAACAAGAAGAAGAGAAGAAGAAGTGTAGAACAAGAAGAAGAAAGAAGAGAAGAAGAAGTAAAGAACAAGAAGAAGAGAAGAAGAAGAACAAGAAGAAGAAAGAAGAGAAGAAGAAGTGAAGAACAAGAAAAAGAGAGAAGAGAAGAAGAAGTGAAGAACAAGAAGAAGAGAGAAGAGAAGAAGAAGGAGTGAAGAACAAGAAGAAGATAAGAAGAAGTGAAGAACAAGAAGAGAAGAAGAAGAACAAGAAGAAAAGAGAAGAGAAGAAGTGAAGAAACTGAGAAGAAGAGAAGAAGTGAAGAACAAGAAGAAGAGAAGAAAAAGTGAAGAACAAGAAGAAGAGAAGAAGAGAAGAAGAAGTGAAGAACAAGAAGAAGAGAAGAAGAAGTGAAGAACAAGAAGAAGAAAGAAGAGAAGAAGAAGTGAAGAACAAGAAGAAGAGAAGAAGAAGAACAAGAAGAAGAGAGAAGAGAAGAGAGAAGAGAAGAAGATCTGAAGAACAAGAAGAAGAGAAGAAGAGAAGAAGTGAAGAACAAGAAGAAGAGAAGAACAAGAACAAGAAGAAGAGAGAAGAGAAGAAGAAGTGAAGAACAAGAAAAAGAGAGAAGAGAAGAAGAAGTGAAGAACAAGAAGAAGAGAACAAGAAGTGAAGAACAAGAAGAAGAAAGAAGGAAAGAAGAAGTGAAGAACAAGAAGAAGAGGAGAAGAAGAACAAGAAGAAGAAAGAAGAGAAGAAGAAGTGAAGAACAAGAAGAAGAGAAGAAGAAGTGAAGAACAAGAAGAAGAAAGAGGAGAAGAAGAACTGAAGAACAAGAAGAAGAGAAGAAGAAGAACAAGAAGAAGAAAGAAGAGAAGAAGAAGTGAAGAACAAGAAGAAGAAAGAAGAGAAGAAGAAGTGAAGAACAAGAAGAAGAAAGAAGAGAAGAAGAAGTGAAGAACAAGAAGAAGAGAGAAGAGAAGAAGAAGTGAAGAACAAGAAGAAGAGAAGAAGAGAAGAAGAAGTGAAGAACAAGAAG
The DNA here is from genome assembly GCA_036873155.1 of Biomphalaria sudanica. Lineage (NCBI taxonomy): Eukaryota > Metazoa > Mollusca > Gastropoda > Planorbidae > Biomphalaria > Biomphalaria sudanica. The sequence continues at coordinate 91,036 of JAZGLO010002420.1, read as the reverse complement.
AAGAGAAGAAGAAGTGAAGAACAAGAAGAAGAAAGAAGAGAAGAAGAAGTGAAGAACAAGAAGAAGAGAAGAAGAAGAACAAGAAGAAGAAAGAAGAGAAGAAGAAGTGAAGAACAAGAAAAAGAGAGAAGAGAAAAAGAAGTGAAGAACAAAAAGAAGAGAGAAGAGAAGAAGGAGTGAAGAACAAGAAGAAGAGAAGAAGAAGTGAAGAACAAGAAGAAGAGAAGAAGAAGAACAAGAAGAAAAGAGAAGAGAAGAAGTGAAGAACAAGAAGAAGAGAAGATGAAGTGAAGAACAAGAAGAATAGAAGAAGAAGTGAAGAACAAGAAGAAGAGAAGAAGAGAAGAAGAAGTGAAGAACAAAAAGAAAAGAAGAAGAAGTGAAGAACAAGAAGAAGAGAGAAAAGAAGAAGAAGTGAAGAACAAGAAGAAGAGAGAAGAGAAGAAGAAGTGAAGAACGAGAAGAAGAGAGAAGAGAAGAAGAAGTGAAGAACAAGAAGAAGAGAAGAAGAGAAGAAGAAGTGAAGAACAAGAAGAAGAGAAGAAGAAGTAAAGAACAAGAAGAAGAGAAGAAGAAGTGAAGAACAAGAAGAAGAGAGAAGAGAAGAAGAAGTGAAGAACAAGAAGAAGAGAGAAGAGAAGAAGAAGTGAAGAACAAGAAGAAGAGAGAAGAGAAGAAGAAGTGAAGAACAAGAAGAAGAGAAGAAGAGAAGAAGAAGTTAAGAACAAGAAGAAGAAAGAAGAGAAGAAGAAGTGAAGAACAAGAAGAAGAGAAGAAGAGAAGAAGAAGTGAAGAAGAAGAAGAAGAAAGAAGAGAAGAAGAAGAGAAGAACAAGAAGAAGAGAGAAGAGAAAAAGAAGTGAAGAACAAGAAGAAGAGAAGAAGAGAAGAAGAAGTGAAGAACAAGAAGAAGAGAAGAAGAGAAGAAGAAGTGAAGAACAAGAAGAAGAGAAGAAGAAGTGAAGAACAAGAAGAAGAGAGAAGAGAAGAAGAAGTGAAGAACAAGAAGAAGAAAGAAGAGAAGAAGAAGAAGTGAAGAACAAGAAGAAGAAAGAAGAGAAGAAGAAGAAGAGAGAAGATAAGAAGGAGTGAAGAACAAGAAGAAGAGAAGAAGAGAAGAAGAAGTGAAGAACAAGAAGAAGAGAAGAAGAAGAACAAGAAGAAGAGAGATGAGAAGAAGAAGTGAAGAACAAGAAGAAGAGAGAAGAGAAGAAGAAGTGAAGAACAAGAAGAAGAAAGAAGAGAAGAAGTAAAGAACAAGAAGAAGAAAGAAGAGAAGAAGAAGTGAAGAACAAGAAGAAGAGAAGAAGAAGAACAAGAAGAAGAGAGAAGAGAAGAAGAAGTGAAGAACAAGAAGAAGAGAAGAAAAAAAGAAGAAGTGAAAAACAAGAAGAAGAGAAGAAGAGAAGAAGAAGTGAAGAACAAGAAGAAGAGAAGAAGAAGTGAAGAACATAAAGAAGAGAAGAAGAGAAGAAGAAGTGAAGAACAAGAAGAAGAAAGAAGAGAAGAAGAAGTGAAGAACAAAAAGAAGAAAGAAGAGAAGAAGAAGTGAAGAACAAGAAGAAGAGAGAAGAGAAGAAGAAGTGAAGAACAAGAAGAAGAGAAGAAGAAGTGAAGAACAAGAAGAAGAGAGAAGAGAAGAAGAAGTGAAGAACAAGAAGAAGAAAGAAGAGAAGAAGAAGTGAAGAACAAGAAGAAGAGAAGAAGAAGAACAAGAAGAAGAGAGAAGAGAAGAAGAAGTGAAGAACAAGAAGAAGAGAAGAAGAGAAGAAGAAGTGAAGAACAAGAAGAAGAGAAGAAGAAGAACAAGAAGAATAGAGAAGAGAAGAAGAAGTGAAGAACAAGAAGAAGAAAAAAGAGAAGAAGAAGTGAAGAACAAGAAGAAGAGAAGAAGAGAAGAAGAAGTGAAGAACAAGAAGAAGAGAAGAAGATGAACAAGAAGAAGAGAGAAGAGAAGAAGAAGTGAAGAACAAAAAGAAGAGAAGAAGAGAAGAAGAAGTGAAGAACAAGAAGAAGAGAAGAAGAAGAACAAGAAGAAGAGAGAAGAGAAGAAGAAGTGAAGAACAAGAAGAAGAGAGAAGAGAAGAAGAAGTGAAGAACAAGAAGAAGAAAGAAGAGAAGAAGAAGTGAAGAACAAGAAGAAGAAAGAAGAGAAGAAGAAGTGAAGAACAAGAAGAAGAGAGAAGAGAAGAAGAAGTGAAGAACAAGAAGAAGAGAAGAAGAAGTGAAGAACAAGAAGAAGAGAGAAGAGAAGAAGAAGTGAAGAACAAGAAGAAGAAAGAAGAGAAGAAGAAGTGAAGTACAATAAGAAGAGAAGAAGAAGAACAAGAAGAAGAGAGAAGAGAAGAAGAAGTGAAGAACAAGAAGAAGAGAAGAAGAGAAGAAGAAGTGAAGAACAAGAAGAAGAGAAGAAGAAGAACAAGAAGAAGAGAGAAGAGAAGAGAGAAAAGAAGAAGATTTGAAGAACAAGAAGAAGAGAAGAAGAGAAGAAGTGAAGAACAAGAAAAAGAGAAGAACAAGAACAAGAAGAAGAGAGAAGAGAAGAATAAGTGAAGAACAAGAAGAAGAGAGAAGAGAAGAAGAAGTGAAGAACAAGAAGAAGAAAAAAGAGAAGAAGAAGTGAAGAACAAGAAGACGAAAGAAGAGAAGAAGAAGTGAAGAACAAGAAGAAGAGAAGAAGAGAAGAAGAAGTGAAGAACAAGAAGAAGAGAAGAAGAAGAACAAGAAGAAGAGAGAAGAGAAGAAGAAGTGAAGAACAAGAAGAAGAGAAGAAGAGAAGAAGAAGTGAAGAACAAGAAGAAGAGAAGAAGAAGTGAAGAACAAGAAGAAGAAAGAAGAGAAGAAGAAGTGAAGAACAAGAAGAAGAGAAGAAGAAGAACAAGAAGAAGAGAGAAGAGAAGAAGAAGTGAAGAACAAGAAGAAGAGAAGAAGAGAAGAAGAAGTGAAGAACAAGAAGAAGAGAAGAAGAAGTGAAGAACAAGAAGAAGAAAGAAGAGAAGAAGAAGTGAAGAACAAGAAGAAGAGAAGAAGAAGAACAAGAAGAAGAAAGAAGAGAAGAAGAAGTGAAGAACAAGAAAAAGAGAGAAGAGAAGAAGAAGTGAAGAACAAGAAGAAGAGAGAAGAGAAGAAGAAGGAGTGAAGAACAAGAAGAAGAGAAGAAGAAGTGAAGAACAAGAAGAGAAGAAGAAGAACAAGAAGAAAAGAGAAGAGAAGAAGTGAAGAACAAGAAGAAGAGAAGAAGAGAAGAAGAAGTGAAGAACAAGAAGAAGAGAAGAAGAAGTAAAGAAAAAGAAGAAGAGAAGAAGAGAAGAAGAAGTGAAGAACAAGAAGAAGAGAAGAAGAAGTGAAGAACAAGAAGAAGAAAGAAGAGAAGAAGAAGTGAAGAACAAGAAGAAGAGAGAAGAGAAGAAGAAGTGAAGAACAAGAAGAAGAGAAGAAGAGAAAAAGAAGTGAAGAACAAGAAGAAGAGAAGAAGAAGTGAAGAACAAGAAGAAGAAAGAAGAGAAGAAGAAGTGAAGAACAAGAAGAAGAGAAGAAGAAGAACAAGAAGAAGAAAGAAGAGAAGAAGAAGTGAAGAACAAGAAAAAGAGAGAAGAGAAGAAGAAGTGAAGAACAAGAAGAAGAGAAGAAGAAGTGAAGAACAAGAAGAAGAAAGAAGAGAAGAAGAAGTGAAGAACAAGAAGAAGAGAAGAAGAAGAACAAGAAGAAGAAAGAAGAGAAGAAGAAGTGAAGAACAAGAAGAAGAGAAGAAGAAGAACAAGAAGAAGAAAGAAGAGAAGAAGAAGTGAAGAACAAGAAAAAGAGAGAAGAGAAGAAGAAGTGAAGAACAAGAAGAAGAGAGAAGAGAAGAAGAAGGAGTGAAGAACAAGAAGAAGAGAAGAAGAAGTGAAGAACAAGAAGAGAAGAAGAAGAACAAGAAGAAAAGAGAAGAGAAGAAGTGAAGAACAAGAAGAAGAGAAGAAGAGAAGAAGAAGTGAAGAACAAGAAGAAGAGAAGAAGAAGTAAAGAAAAAGAAGAAGAGAAGAAGAGAAGAAGAAGTGAAGAACAAGAAGAAGAGAAGAAGAAGTGAAGAACAAGAAGAAGAAAGAAGAGAAGAAGAAGTGAAGAACAAGAAGAAGAGAGAAGAGAAGAAGAAGTGAAGAACAAGAAGAAGAGAAGAAGAGAAAAAGAAGTGAAGAACAAGAAGAAGAGAAGAAGAAGTGAAGAACAAGAAGAAGAAAGAAGAGAAGAAGAAGTGAAGAACAAGAAGAAGAGAAGAAGAAGAACAAGAAGAAGAAAGAAGAGAAGAAGAAGTGAAGAACAAGAAAAAGAGAGAAGAGAAGAAGAAGTGAAGAACAAGAAGAAGAGAAGAAGAAGTGAAGAACAAGAAGAAGAAAGAAGAGAAGAAGAAGTGAAGAACAAGAAGAAGAGAAGAAGAAGAACAAGAAGAAGAAAGAAGAGAAGAAGAAGTGAAGAACAAGAAGAAGAGAAGAAGAAGTGAAGAACAAGAAGAAGAAAGAGGAGAAGAAGAACTGAAGAACAAGAAGAAGAGAAGAAGAAGAACAAGAAGAAGAAAGAAGAGAAGAAGAAGTGAAGAACAAGAAGAAGAAAGAAGAGAAGAAGAAGTGAAGAACAAGAAGAAGAAAGAAGAGAAGAAGAAGTGAAGAACAAGAAGAAGAGAGAAGAGAAGAAGAAGTGAAGAACAAGAAGAAGAAAGAAGAGAAGAAGAAGAAGTGAAGAACAAGAAGAAGAGAAGAAGAAGAACAAGAAGAAGAGAGAAGAGAAGAAGAAGTGAAGAACAAGAAGTAGAGAAGAAGAGAAGAAGAAGTGAAGAACAAGAAGAAGAGAGAAGAGAAGAAGTGAAGAACAAGAAGAAGAGAGAAGAGAAGAAGAAGTGAAGAACAAGAAGAAGAGAGAAGAGAAGAAGAAGTGAAGAACAAGAAGAAGAGAAGAAGCAGTGAAGAACAAGAAGAAGAGAAGAAGAAGTGAAGAACAAGAAGAAGAGAGAAGAGAAGAAGAAGTGAAGAACAAGAAGAAGAGAGAAGAGAAGAAGAAGTGAAGAACAAGAAGAAGAAAGAAGAGAAGAAGAAGTGAAGAACAAGAAGAAGAAAGAAGAGAAGAAGAAGAAGTGAAGAACAAGAAGAAGAGAGAAGAGAAGAAGAAGTGAAGAAAAAGAAGAAGAAAGAAGAGAAGAAGAAGAAGTGAAGAACAAGAAGAAGAGAAGAAGAAGAACAAGAAGAAGAGAGAAGAGAAGAAGAAGTGAAGAACAAGAAGAAGAGAAGAAGAGAAGAAGAAGTGAAGAACAAGAAGAAGAGAGAAGAGAAGAAGTGAAGAACAAGAAGAAGAGAAGAAGAAGTGAAGAACAAGAAGAAGAGAAGAAGAAGTGAAGAACAAGAAGAAGAGAGAAGAGAAGAAGAAGTGAAGAACAAGAAGAAGAGAGAAGAGAAGAAGAAGTGAAGAACAAGAAGAAGAGAAGAAGAAGTGAAGAACAAGAAGAAGAGAGAAGAAGAAGAAGAAGTGAAGAACAAGAAGAAGAAAGAAGAGAAGAAGAAGTGAAGAACAAGAAGAAGAGAAGAAGAGAAGAAAAAGTGAAGAACAAGAAGAAGAGAAGAAGAAGTGAAGAACAAGAAGAAGAGAAGAAGAGAAGAAGAAGTGAAGAACAAGAAGAAGAGAAGAAGAAGTGAAGAACAAGAAGAAGAGAAGAAGAGAAGAAGAAGTGAAGAACAAGAAGAAGAGAAGAAGAAGTGAAGAACAAGAAGAAGAGAGAAGAGAAGAAGAAGTGAAGAACAAGAAGAAGAGAAGAAGAGAAGAAGAAGTGAAGAACAAGAAGAAGAGAAGAAGAAGTGAAGAACAAGAAGAAGAGAAGAAGAGAAGAAGAAGTGAAGAACAAGAAGAAGAGAAGAAGAGAAGAAGAAGTGAAGAACAAGAAGAAGAGAAGAAGAAGTGAAGAACAAGAAGAAGAGAAGAAGAGAAGAAGAAGTGAAGAACAAGAAGAAGAGAAGAAGAAGTGAAGAACAAGAAGAAGAGAAGAAGAGAAGAAGAAGTGAAGAACAAGAAGAAGAGAAGAAGAAGTGAAGAACAAGAAGAAGAGAGAAGAGAAGAAGAAGTGAAGAACAAGAAGAAGAGAAGAAGAGAAGAAGAAGTGAAGAACAAGAAGAAGAGAAGAAGAAGTGAAGAACAAGAAGAAGAGAAGAAGAGAAGAAGAAGTGAAGAACAAGAAGAAGAGAAGAAGAGAAGAAGAAGTGAAGAACAAGAAGAAGAGAGAAGAGAAGAACAAGTGAAGAAGAAGAAGAAAGAAGAGACTTTTAAAAAAAAAAATTACTTTAAACAATCAAAGTTTTTTCTATTCTCTAATGTGTGAATTTGAAGGGAACAAGAGAAGTCTGAGATACAGCCACAGAACAGTCGGAAGTCTGAGATACAGCCACAGAACAGTCGGAAGTCTGAGATACAGCCACAGAACAGTCGGAAGTCTGAGATACAGCCACAGAACAGTCGGAAGTCTGAGATACAGCCACAGAACAGTCGGAAGTCTGAGATACAGCCACAGAACAGTCGGAAGTCTGAGATACAGCCAGGGAACAGTCGGAAGTCTGAGATACAGCCACAGAAGAGTCGGAAGTCTGAGATACAGCCACAGAACAGTCGGAAGTCTGAGATACAGCCAGAATAGTCGATGAGATTTCAATGCTGCCCATAAGGTTTTAAATGGGCTTAATTGAATAGATAAAGTAAATGGGGCACTGTTGTGACACGGATACTGTGTCTGGTCAACCGTGACACACGGTCAAGTGTTGGGTATCGGAGAGTTAAGAGGACTTGCGGGAAGTGACGGGTGTGTAAACAAGAAGAGAGGTATTCAGCTAGTGGAGTTGGTTATCTGTATATAATGTATGCCGTGTATATATGTTTTGTTGAAACGCTTCACAATTAAAAGGCACTTTATACTTAAAGGGACTTGTTTCTTCACAGGCACATAGGTTGCTGCCTGGCCCTGTGGTATACGCGCTGTACTGCCGTTTGGTCGTCTCGACGGTCCGCTGCCATCCCCCGTCGTCCTGCGGGAGGTTAGAACTAGGAACTAGATCTAGATTATCTTCAACTACGAAGGAACATCCGAACCATGATAATCATTTTACAAAACAGCAATCGCAACTTATAAACTAAACCTTAAACTATATTTCGATAAATAATTGTTTTGTTTAAATTTTGACTACTATTGGAGATTTCCATCAATGGCAGATAAAGACAAACGCTATAGTATTGGTGGATTCGTTGGACAAAATATCAGAAGTGTCGAAAGTCTATGTATTCTGAAAGGTATATGATTCATTTATTTAGGTTTTAATTAATTTGATGAACGACCATATGGCCTTCGCCGCAACGGCTTCCAATGTGTTCACATTGCTCTAGGCCTCAGAAACGTGGACAGCATACAGAAGACATTAAAAAAAAACCTGAAATACTTCAACATGATCTGCCTAAGAAAAATACCTGCGATTGGCAGGCCTCGTTAGCAGAACGCAAGACTCAGGCATCCCTAAAAAATTCCTTTATGGTCAAATAAAAAAGGGAAAGCGATGACAACATTCTCAATTTGCGTCTCCAAAAACTTTCAGCATTGACCCTGCCCCCTGGGAGACAGAAGCACATGACAGAGCATCATGGTATCGCGCTGTGAAAACTGGCGCACAGGTTGCCGAGGACAAGAGAACAGCGCTGGCAGAAGAAAAGCGCCAGAGAAGAAAAGCAAGGCCAATGACACTAGCTCCAGCTGGAATAACCTGCCCGGTGTGCAGCCGAACATTTCGGGCTCACATAGGTCTCACCAGCCACATGAGGAGGCAAAATAAAAACCCAGTGCAAAGCCCTCAGCCCAATGGATGACAAAAGTGGTCATCACGATGGACAAAAGTGGTCATCGCGATGGACAAAAGTGGTCATCACGATGGACAAAAGTGGTCATCACGATGGACAAAAGTGGTCATCGCGATGGACAAAAGTGGTCATCACGATGGACAAAAGTGGTCATCACGATGGACAAAAGTGGTCATCACGATGGACAAAAGTGGTCAACACGATGGACAAACGATAGATAGATAGATAGATAGATAGATAGATAAATAGATAGATATAAAAACAAGATTAAGAAACTTAATAAATTACCTCCCTGGGAAAAGTGCTGCCTGTTGATCTGTTAATCAATAGCTCGAGATCTGATACACCATATGCCAAAAGGGACTACCTATTCTGATTACCATCTCCGATTACCACCACCCAAGGAAAGATACAGGTAAATTACACCATGCTACACCGCAGGTCACTGTAACGAGATAGAACGCAAGATTTCATCGTGGGAGAAAAAAAAGGTGAAAAAAAATGTAAATGAAAGGAGTCTAAAAAAAGAAAGAACAGCCTGTTCGAACAAATGAATGCGTTAGATTAGATCTGTAACACTTTGAGAACCAGAAGGGACAAAAAGTAATTTATTATAAAACTATCGTTTTAAAAGATGGCCCGTTTTCATGTTAATGTAAAACTGTTAGGAATTTCCCAACATTTTCCTACAACCCAGTTCTTACTTGGCCCCATTAGAGCATCAAAATATGTGATCAATTTGATAAATCCTTTTTATTGCATGATAAATGAGTTGTTGGTAACCTTTTTTTATACATTTCCATAATTGACACTTGCCTACATGACTATTTCTATACTCTGAACATCGAGAAAAAATGAGGTCAACATGTAAACTACGGCCTTGACCGTCTGTACCAATTTCACCATGCAGTTGGGATTACTTGTTTCAGCAGTTGGTCTTGAGGAAAAGCCGCAGGGCAAAAGTCAATAAATGTCTCTTAATAATTCATCCGACTTATCCCTTAGTTTGTTGAACCGTTGGGGGCACCACACATGATCTGTCGAGCATCTTTCTTTAATCCTTTCTGTCTTTTTCCTTGAATAACATTCTTTCAATGACAGGCCCGTCCATTCATTGATGTTGTCTTTCCATCGCGTTCTCCGTCTGCAGCTTCTTCTTTTTTTCCTGGTACTGTTCTCTGAAGAAAGGTGAGCCCAAACTTGAGGACCTTGTAATACGCCATCAAGTTTTTTTTTTTTTTTTAACAGTAATAAACAGATCGTGATGGGCCTAATTTTCATTGCGATTTTATATTCTAATCTCTTCGTTTGTGATGAGGTCTTTGTAGGTGCTACATAGGATCCTATTATAGCATCTCAATTTCAGTGTTAAGATCCTTCTCTCTAGTTTTCAAGTCAGCGTCCAAGTTTCGCAAGTGTTTAGGGCTTTGACTTTGTCTTTCCAGATTGTTTTTAAGTTTTGCAACTGCGCCAATGTATTTTAAACTACTGACACTTCCCAGCATTTCACCTCCGATTCTGGTGTTCCTTTTAAAGCCCTGTTGGCTATTTGTCATAATTTGTGTTTTTTTTTTTCAGCATTTATTTGCGAACCGTATGCTGCGGAAGTCTTTTCTTTCGAAAAGTCAGCTAGTTCTTCTTCTGCGCCTATCTATGCCGCTCGCAAAGCGCAGGCTAGTAAATCAGGGGCGTAGCTAGGAATTTTCCATTGTTTGGGGGCCGGAGGCTTGACATCTTTGGGAGCCCGGAGGGCTGGACCTCTTTGGGGGCCCCTTCATTTTGCGTAATATTTAATTTTTAATGTAAAAAACACTAATTTGGACCACCGAGGCGACAGCCCAGAGCGGATACCACACAACCAGCCAGCCATTTTAGTTTTAATTGAAGCATAATTTAGTGATTAGAGTTTAGAGCATAAATAAGGATTTATAGTTCTCAGTGTTTCCCTTTCATGGAAAGCTTAATGTCAATAGGTTCACGCAAAGGGAAAAAAACAAAAAGGGGAGAGAATGGGGAAAGGGGGAAGCAAAAAAACAACAACAACAACTAAATATATTGTATACAGAATTTCTGAGGCGATTGGCCCCCTAATGGCGTTAACCTGTTGGACAGACACACAGACACAAGTCAGACCGCCCCTGAGCAATGCGGGTGTGGGCTAGGGGAGAGGGGGGAGAGGCGCTTATCTCTGAGCTAAGTGCCCAAGACATGCAGGGTAAACACGGTCTTCAGGATTCCGAGCGCCCTGTCCTCGCCGGTTTGAGATTCCGAACATTCTCACACACCGCTAGGACTTGGACAAACACGCGGGGACATGTTGGCCCTGGTCTACGGGAGTATTTCATTCATAAATCTCTTCTGCTTTCGTTCAAGGAGGACCCGTCTCTGGTAGAGGACTAAGGGGGAGCGTAAGGGAAAGCCAAAGGCCCCCCCACTTCTCCCCCAGCTGGCTACGCCTCTTTCAATTACCTCTTCGTCCAGTTGTTTGTCTTGAACTTGACATTTCTGTTTGCTCCTAAAACTTTTTTTAAAAAAAGTGACTTGTCTCCCTTTTAGAACGAACTCTTATGGAGGCGGAGGTGGTCAAAGACTCGCTTTTTATTAGATTATAATTTGTAACAAAGTGCCAAACAGTTAACATACTTTTAGCATTATTCTTCCAATTTGATTATTAAAAAGTAAAGTTCTCTTTCAGACCATGCAGTCTATAAGGCAGATGATGTAAAGGTCATCTGTTTCTGTGTCTCAAGGTTAACGAGGGTGTCAAGTGGCCAGCACAACGACCGCCTTTACTTCTTCCAACTAATGTCAGATACCCATTACAACCGGGTGGACTCAAAAGCGCCCTAAAGATCCCGTATTTAAAATTCCCAGTCTTCACCAGGATTCGAACCTTGGAACCTACGGTTCGGAAGTGAACCACTTTACCACTTCGCCACCTCCCCTCCATATTTAATTATATTTGGTATTTTCTCAAAAGCTTAACGTTTTAGAGTCGTACTTTTTTTTTCTATGGGGTAGTGAGGGTCAAATTAAATTTAAATCAGTGATGTGGTGGCCGATTATTAGAGCCTTTGGCCTCCAAACTTCAAATCCCGTTGAAGAGTATAAAAGCAGTTTTTTTTGGGGGGGGGGGGGGTGGGATTAAAAAACCTATACAATGGTGCACAACGTTACTTGGCCCGAAGGTCATTTCAAATTTCCCATACATGTTTCACGGGCCGCCGACATCGGCATCGACCGAAAACAAAAGTGTCCTAGTTTGGGCATCACCCGTGATTCTGAATCATTCAGTTACATTGACAACACGATGTATCTCGTAGGGTTAAAATGAAGAACCTGGTATGCGACTAAACCAGAACAATAACAAATAAAGATTTGTGCTTTTTAAAGCTGATTATACTTTGCTAATCTCCCGCCAACTAAACTACCTGTCTGTCCATCAGTCATCAGTGGGGCAAATGGGGTTGTTTAGATTTCTGGAGCCAAATATTGACAGAGCGCAGGTTTATGACCCTACATTGCCCTACATTGCCTGTACCGCATACCTCCGTCTTCATTCAGAACTACCTCTGCATAAATCCGGGACAATCGCTACTTGCAACTAAAACAGTCAGAGACGTAGGTAGCGTGTCTGGCTCCCGAGACAGCAAGGCTTGTAGGCTCCCTCTCCCCCAATTTATATTTGCATAAGAACTGTCAACAGTAAGCAGTGAAAAACTTAAATATTATGTCCTCCACAAGGTACCCACGAATGTGCTTCACGAGGTACCCACGAATGTGCTTCACGAGGTACCCACGAATGTGCTTCGCGATGTACCCACGAATGTCCTTCACGAGGTACCCACAAATGTCCTTCACGAGGTATCTACGAAAGTCCTCCAAGAGGTACACACGAATGTCCTCCACGAGGCACCCACGAGGTACCCACGAATGTCCTTCACGAGGTACCCACGAATGTCCTCCAAGAGGTACCCACGAATGTCCTTCACGAGGTATCCAAGAATGTCCTCCAAGAGGTACCCACGAATGTCCTTCACGAGGTATCTACGAATGTCCTCCAAGAGGTACACACGAATGTCCAACACGAGGCACCCACGAATGTCCGCCACGAGGTACCCCAACATACATCCGGAACAGTCACTACCTACATCTAGAATAGTCAATACTTTTAACCGGAATAGTCACTACTTGCATCCGGAACAGTCACTACTTTCAACCTCAAGTCACGATTTACATTTGGAATATTATCTATTTTCAGCCGGAGCAGTCAGGACTTTAATCCGCAACAGTCACTACTTTCAGCCGGAACAGTCACTGCTTACAGGCGGAACAGTAACTACTTACATCCGAAATAGTCACAACTTACTCCCGTAACCAATCATTACTTACGCCAGCAATGACTCATAATACATTCTTACACAGCTTTAAATACATTCTACTTTACAATTTCTACTAATGACTAACATTCGATCTGTCGATAGAGTGGTAAAAAAAAATGGGTTGAAATTTGGAAGTCTGGAAATTCCCGAAACTGAGAGCGTCGCGCTAATAACGCGAATGTCAATGGGTCGATCTCTATGCTAACCAATTTTATTTTCAATGACAATCTAATCCGAATAATAAAATATATTAACTCGTATTATCTGATTATATCCGATCAGATCTGAGCTGACCATTTCCTGTCCTGACACAACAGATCCGAACAGAACCAATCATATTCGATCAGAACCAATCAGGTCCGATCAGAACCAATCATGTCCGATCAGAACCAATCAGGTCCGATCAGAACCAATCATGTCCGATCAGAACCAATCAGGTCCGATCAGAACCAATCATGTCAGATCAGAACCAATCAGGTCCGATCAGAACCAATCACGTCAGATCAGAACCAATCAGGTCCGATCAAAACCAATCAGGTCCGATCAAAACCAATCAGGTCCGATCAGAACCAATCAGGTCCGATCAGAACCAATCAGGTCCGATCAGAACCAATCAGAACCGATTGTATTTTATTTGATCAGAAAGTGGAAATTGATAAAAAAAAACAAGTAATATTTAATATTGTCTCTGCTTAAACTGATAGAAATCATTAGTCAAAATTGTTATTCTAAAACTTCTCCAAAAAGTCATCTTGCTAACGAGTCATTCTTCTCAGAAAATCAACATTTCCAAAAATCATTAGAACCGTCGCATACTGTCATTATTTCTAATACCATCATCGCTAAATGACATATTTAATAAATTTCATTGTTCGTTAATGTTCGTCACCTTTCCCAAATGTCATCTGTCAACATTCCAAAATGTCAAGATTCTAATACCATATTTGTTAAATGTCATAATTCATATAATTCCCAAATGACATTATTGCTTGATGTCATTGCTTCATGTCATCATTGCAAAACGTCACAGTTCATATAATTCCCAATTGCATTATGCTAAATGCCATCATTCCCAAATGTCATTTTCCTATTTCTGATGACATTGACAAAGGTTATTGAAAGATCGCCCCTCGCGCCATTCTTACCTAGCTAACCACGCTTTGCTTATCACACTCCCCACCCCTTCCCATTATAAGTGATGCTATTTCATTAAAAGCTTTGCAGCTCACCCCCGCAGTTCACAAGATCATGGCGCGTGAGCATGTTTTTGCGTGTGTGTGTGTGTGCGGTTGTGCCCATGCGCTTGCACTACTTTTTGTTTGGGTCTCCTTTGAACATGGCGTTCATCTCACTCGCCACCCTAATGGAAGGCCCGACACGTGATGTCAAGCAAGGACACGGGAAGACACGAGAAGTCACGAGAAGACACGAGAAGTCACGAGAAGACACGGGAAGACACGAGAAGTCACGAGAAGACATAACAGACACAAAAGATGGAATTTCTTGTTTATAGCAACAAGCAAACGAGGTGTTAAAGACTCCGACCAAAGGAGGAAGGAGGCCAGGGAGGAGGAGGGGGAGTTTAGGAGGTGAGGGGAGATAAATCTTGCGATGTTATAAAGACGAGAAGCCATAGCAACTCAAAGGAATAAATGTCAGTTCTAACTAGGAGCTTCTTTAAGTCCTCACCCTTTTTTGTTTTAAATTCTGGAAGGTGAGAATTTGCAGATCATGCAGCCATGTTGGCTCAGAGCTCTACCATTCCAAGCTTATATTACTCTCGGTGCCGGAGCTAGGTATGCGCATTGTAGCCTGAGGCTTTCATGTAAGTTATGAGTATGTCTGTGAGCCTGGGGTGTCATCGTAACTTAGGTTTAAGCCCTGAGGGCTTAGGCCCTGGAGGTCTATGTCCTGGAGGTGGTGTGTAGGGCAAATGATGTAAAGGTAATTTGTTTCTGTGGCCTACGGTTAACGAGGGAGTCATGTGGCCAGCACAACCACCAACTACATTTACTTTTACCAAACTAATGTCAGGTACCCATTAGAGCTGGTTTGACTCAGAGGCGCCTAGCAGATCCCGAAAGTTAAAATCCCAGTTTGAACCCGGAACCCGGGTCTCTCGGGTTCGGAAGCCAAGCGTTTTACCATTTTGCCTCCCGCGCTTCCAATGAGATAAAAATGATAGAAGCCCATAGACCAGTGCTTTCTTTAGGGAACACTTCAAACAAACTGAGTTTTTAGCGGAACACGTTGCTTATTTTTTTAGAGAGATTAATTCACGTGGTGACCTACTAATCAATTATTCCAATAGTTGGTGGAACACCTATTCAGGCCTCGCGGAAACGCCGCCATAGAGTAATAATGTTGTCTAAAATGAGTCTTGAAGCCTGCAGTTTGACTAGAGAACTTTGATTATCTTATTATTGCTTATCTTATTTTATCTTATCTTATTTTATCTTATAAGCTACTGATTATCTTATTATATCTTATCTTATTTTATCTTATACGCTACAGACCTTCATGGAAGGAACTGTTAAGTCCTAGAGGTTTCCTTATGTTAAACTACTTGTTCATGTTAAACAGAAACATAAGTTTTACGGAAACGTGGGATTTCGTGGCTGACTCAGGCAACCCGTTATATGCTCTAATGGTAGTAATGGTACATTTGTGCCTGTTTGTGTGTTTCTCTAACTAAGAATATAATACAATGCAGTTGTTCTGTTCTAACTATGATTTACTTGTCTTATTCCAGTGAACCACCATGGCAGCAGGGGTCCGCAAACGGGCATCTCCATCGAATTCAGTTCTGAGCAGCTTTTTATCTTCTTCCATCTCATGCCATCGGTGTTGTTAGTATATCGTCCCCGCTTTTTAGTTCAATCATTGTTTTTTTTTTTTTTAAATCTTCAAAATGGTTGTCCTTTTCTCTCTTTCATACAAACACACACACACAAACACACGGACATGCTACTTCCACAGTTAAGGACCCAGCAGTACAAGGTTAAATATAGCCTTCTCCGTAACACGAGTGATAGAGGGCGTTCTAAAAAAAATCAAATCCTTGACCTTTAAACCCAAAACGTTTCTTTTCTGTTTGTTTTTATCCTTCACCCTTCACCCCTTCTATACCCTCCGACCCCCCCCCCAACTCTTCATCTCGTGTTATAAACTATAAACAGAGCGGCAGCATTGTCCCGAATATTAGAACACCAGTGGTCCGTACAGCAGACGAGACTTACCCACCCACAGCAATAATCTTGTTCAGTGCAAGACGAGATCTAAAAATAGCAGAAATACCTTTTCTGGGTTTGGGTAAATGCTGTGTGTGTGTGTGTGTTTTAGACCTCGGCCCTATACTCCCCAGTCACATATGACCTCACACACCACTCACACACACCTCACACACTTACACATACTCACGCATCAGATACCCCACACCTCCAACACTTAACAAAACTCAGCACACCCACACCACGCAATACTCGTGCACCTCACACATCCACATACCTCACCAAACCCACACATCACTTAACACACCAACCTCACTCCCACACAGCCCACAATAATTACCACACGCCTAACCACACATCAAGCACCCTCAGACCACTTTTCCCGGGAAGTGTGTGTGCACACTGGAGCACACCTACTTACTTTGGCCTTACCATTAACACAAAAAAAGACTTAAAGTCTTATATTTGCTTGCTCCAGGGAAAGCTTAGTCTAATCCAAGCATCAAGATAAATGACATGATATAAATGCAGTGGACAGATTCACCTCTCCAGAAACCGAAAGATCGATATCACCAAGGCCTCTGCATCCTATGGCAGACTGTCTAAAAATGTTTGGATCAGACGAGGTATCACCACAAATACAAACCTGGGGATCTATCGAGCTGTCATCATCCCTACATTGCTCTACTCCGCATCCTTAAACGACTCCTGTATGGCCAATTAGGGTAACGAAGGTGCTCACAAGGCGGACGAAGAAAACGCTTCAGGGACACCCTCAAAGCTTCTCTGAAGGCGTTCAACATAAGCCCACCAGCCTAGGAGACGGAAGCACATGAGAGAGCATCATGGCGTCGCAATCTGAAAACTGGAGCACAGGTTGCGGAGAAAAGGGAGATCAGCGCTGGCAGAAGAAAAACGCCAGAGAAGAAAAGCAAGGTCAATGACACTAGCTCCAGCTGGAATAACCTGCCCAGTGTGCATCCGAACATTATGGGCTCACATGGGTCTCACCAGCCACATGAGGAGGCATAAAACCCCAGTGCAAAGCCCTCAGCCCCCTGCATGACAGTGGTGGTTATCATCGAACCACGATGGACGAACTATATATGTATAGTTTAATGAAACCAAATAAAGCCAAAACATTAATCAAACAAATTAGGAAACTCCTTACAAAATATCGACTAAAAGAGCACACAATGTAATTTAAGAATATGTGCATCAGCCAATAACAAAAATTTAAAAAAAAAAATATACTTAAAAATAAATAACAAAGCTAATTCAAGGGGAAGAAATGCATAAATACAGTCAAATCTCACAATATTGTTCGATTTATTTCTCTGTTAAATATGAAACTAAATTAATTAATTATTGTTTCATGTTTTGTTAGGAGAATGAGAATGGTAAGTGGGAGAACTAACGTGTTCAAAATGTGTACCAGACAGACAGAGTGAGTTGATATAAGATGTGTACCAGACAGACAGCGTGAGTTGATATAAGATGTGTACCAGACAGACAGCGTGAGTTGATATAAGATGTGTACCAGACAGACAGAGTGAGTTGATATAAGATGTGTACCAGACATACAGAGTGAGTTGATATAAGATGTGTACAAGACAGACAGAGTGAGTTGATATAAGATGTGTACAAGACAGACAGAGTGAGTTGATATAAGATGTGTACCAGACAAACAGAGTGAGTTGATATAAGATGTGTACAAGACAGACAGCGTGAGTTGATATAAGATGTGTACAAGACAGACAGCGTGAGTTGATATAAGATGTGTACCAGACAGACAGAGTGAGTTGATATAAGATGTGTACAAGACAGACAGCGTGAGTTGATATAAGATGTGTACAAGACAGACAGCGTGAGTTGATATAAGATGTGTACCAGACAGACAGCGTGAGTTGATATAAGCCTTGTAAAAAAAAACAACTCAAATCAAATGGCTCAGCTCTTCTACTATTGGCACATAGTGGTGGCTGAATGGTAAAGCGCTTAGCTTCCAAACCGGGGTCCCGGGTTTTAATTCTGATAAAGAGTTGGATTTTTACTTTCGGGATATCAAAGGCACCTCTAAATCCCCTAAATTTCCGGGTGCCTAAATATCCGGTGCCTAAATTGTCAGATACCCGTTAACCTGTAGCACCAAACTACAGGTAGACAATTAAACCCCTGTGGGCGTATTATCTGTGGTTTCTTTTCCTTTTGCACTTTTGTGTGACTAAAAAAGCAAACCCCTGATACACTGCTGCGGTCACAGTTTGGGCACTTGTAATCACCTGTTTGCACATTTTGTGTGACTAAAAAAGCAAACCCCTGATACACTGCTGCGGTCACAGTTTGGGCACTTGTAATCACCTGTTTGCACATTTTGTGTGACTAAAAAAGCAAACCCCTGATACACTGCTGCGGTCACAGTTTGGGCACTTGTAATCACCTGTTTGCACATTTTGTGTGACTAAAAAAGCAAACCCCTGATACACTGCTGCGGTCACAGTTTGGGCACTTGTAATCACCTGTTTGCACATTTTGTGTGACTAAAAAAGCAAACCCCTGATACACTGATGCGGTCACAGTTTGGGCACTTGTAATCACCTGTTTGCACATTTTGTGTGACTAAAAAAGCAAACCCCTGATACACTGATGCGGTCACAGTTTGTGCACTTGTAATCACCTGTTTGCACTTTCAACCTTCTTTCTACTTCTGCTGTTAACAGTTAACGAGGATGTTTTGCTGTCAGTACAACCACCTTGCATTACCAAACAAGTTACTCAATAGACCAGTATGGACGCAGGAACTTCTTAAAGATCAGGCATCGTAGTCCATGTCGGGAGTCAAACTCAAATCCGTAAGCTAGGAAGCCAACTTCTATATCGCTCGACCACGATAACGACCACCCCCTCCCAATTTTTTTCCCCCGTCAATGCGATGTTACTAATGCTGCAATTATAAAATGTCTTCCATTTCCTAACGGATAGTGCCATGGGCAGACAACCTTTACACGGAAAGGTGGACCAAAGATCAGTGTCTTTCTTTTCCGCCTTCCTACTCAAAATCTATTTCAGTTGTTCTTCCCACTACCTCCCTCACTCTCCCACTACCTCCCTCACTCTTGCACTACCTCCCTCTCATTGCCTCCTCCCACACATTGGCAGTTTCTTAATGGTATTGGTCCAACAGAATACAGGTTGTTTTGTCTGATATGCACTTCTACGAACGGATTGCTGTGATTTTGTCCAGACTTCATTAAACACTTCCAGGTTTTGTTGTAGTTGTTTTAAAGCTGTCCCTTTTACAGGGCTACTCCCCCCCCCCCCACTATCAACTTTCTTTCAAGATAATACAAACAGTTTTAGATAACTAAAGGTTAAAAAGAAAAAAGTTTGACATTGTTTTGATATAGGTACAAAAGAAAGCCAATAAACATTGTATAATTCTAAGTGAATTAAGGTTAAGATATCAGTTTATAACACCCCCCAACCTCGCCCCCTATTAAAAAAAAAGGGGGAGGGGGAAGAATCGTTATTGTTTCTATGCAGCCTATCTGTCTGTTGGTCTGTTAAATCTTTAAGAAAAGTTCTATTGAAATCTATTTACACTGACACTGGCTCATCTTGCTTAAAAACATTTAAATCTGCAACTTGAACTTCATTGCTTACCAAACAACGTACCCACAAGGTCCCGCTTACAAGCCTGAAACTCTGTTTGTTATCTTGCTTCTTGTTTGTATCCTTCCAAAAATAATGCTATAAGATGTTATTTTTTTCTCCTTTGTACATGCACTTTCGAATTTCGTGTTGTAATATTAGTATTAGGTCAAATGTTTAGTACTAAAAATAACATTATGGTCTTTTCTTAGAAGTTTTCAGCCGTTCCTTGAAAAGGGGAGACTATTACGTCTAAGTCCAAGCGTCCTTCAACTCTGCAGGAGTTCAATTTCGTGATCATCATGACGACAGCCGAAGCGTCAGACACACATCCAGGAAGTTGAATAATAACAATAATGTGAAATTTTGATTTTATATTTTACATTCTTCTTCTCCATTTCGTTAGGTTTTGTTTTTTTTTGTTGCTGATCCGTAAGCTCTTTTGAAGGTTGTGCCATGGAAAAGTGGCCGTGATGTTCGAGTACTCCGTATGGCACGGTGGCTGAGTTATAGAACGCTTAGCTTGCGAAACGACGGGTCTAGTGACCGAACCATGGGATATCTATTAAGACAGTGATGCCCAACCTAATTCGGTCTGCGGGCCAGTTGAATTTTCCACACTTGTGTCGCGGGCCATACCACCAAAAAGGAACAAATACGAAATTTTATTTTTACCTCAAACTATTTTATTAGACATCTATATATCATCTGCCTACATTAATAAATGGAATATTGAGGTTTATCTTTTTTTTTTACGCATTGAAAATGGCTTCATTTATCTGATTAAAATGTGAGCAGCATTGTAGCTAGCTTTACACCGACTTATTTTCTTGTCTCTTTTTTGAAAAATATTTCCAGCGATCTTCAAATCTCTAGGTGTAGTTTAATTTTTCGTTTCGCGACTCAAATCGATAATGCCGCCAGATTTGTTTGATAATACCGTTTATATAATACCGTTTATACGTTCCTTTTTTTTTTTCAAAATAACCACACTTTCTTTAGAAAACAAATATACTGGCTTGTGATTATGTTCTGCACAAAAATAAAGATCCGTTCACTTTTCTTAGTAGATTCTAGTCCCAGATCATAAACACTCAAAGGTCATGGTACCAATTTATCAGAGAAAACATGAGGTCCTTAACATAGGTAAAGATACATTTTTCAAATATTTTCTTTAGATGGAAAGTTTCTATTCTTAGTGAAGACGTTTCTGCGGGCCGGGTGGAACCACGTCGAGTGCCGGATCTGGCCCGCATTTTTGGCATCATTGTATTAAGAGACCTTTGGGGCACATCTGAGTCACCCAGCACTAATATGTGCCTAGCATTTTATGAGACTAAAGACTAAGTAAATACCAATAAGGATATGATGCGTGATTTTTGTTATAAAATGAAAGTGTGTTGGGGAAAAGGTGCACTTCGTCAAAAATAAGGATATGATGCGTGATTTTTGTTATAAAATAAAAGTGTGTTGGGGAAAAGGTGTAAGCTTTTATAAATAAAGGGGCGGAGCTTAGAAACAAAGCGCGTGGAATGGACTACGTAAACTGGTGACAAACTTTTGCTTTGAGGCATAGTATACAATACAATTGTTGTTAAATTGTCAAATTGTCGCACATGATTCATAGTCATTTCGCGACTGCTGAGGTCATAGTATTGTATCAATTCTTATCGTAAAAAATAGCCATTAACAATAATATTAATAATAATTGATATAAGAGGTAGCCGCTTTTTTTTTTACTCGGGGGATATTCGTCATTACGTGATACACTGCAAGGCATCCAGCCTGTGCTAGATATTTTTATAGTGAAATGTGGATTGCGCAAACCAAAACCAATCTTTAAGCCAGCTGTTCTCAATCTGTTTAGCTCGGCGACCCCTTTTCACTGTTCCCAACTATGCGGCGACCTCCAAACAGTCAAATTATTTTCATTTATATTCCTAAGCAACTGCTTTTGCTAATAGTATAAAATGTAATCCGAATGTGAATGTACTGACAAAATTTTATGTTTAATTAAAAAACAATATGTAATTGCCGTATATTCTTCAAATATATTTCTTCACATAATTAAATTCCAAATAAATAAAATTTTTATGGCGTGCATTTATTTACTATTTGGTATCAGACGCAGACGGCGAAAAGAAAATCTTAATCGACTACCGGCGGACAATGGTTATGCTTGCCCTGGATTTGGCAAAATATGTAGGTCACAGCTGGTATTGCGTAGTCACGAGAAATATTGCATTCCTCATTAATCTTCGGGAGGCGCCGTGGCTGAGCGATAAAGCGCTTGGCTTCTGAACCGGAGACCGGGGTTCGAATCCTGGTGAAGACTGGGATCTTTAATTTCGGGATCTTCGGGCTCCTCTGAGTCCACCCAGCTCTAATGGGTACCTGACATTAGTTAGGGAAAAGTAAAGGCGGTTGGTCGTTGTGCTGGCCACATGACACCCTTGTTAACCGTAGGCCACAGACACGGATGACCTTTACATCTTCTTCCCTATAGACCACTAGGTCTGAAAGGGGAACTTTACTTTAGTTTACTTTACATTAATCTTCTGACTCAAAGACAAGCCTTGTCATTATTATTATTATTATTATGTTAGAAATGAACGAGTAGTCATTCTCTGGCGCTGCCAGGGTTGAGTTTCGCTAAAGAGAAACAAAATTCATCGTAGTCCCTTTAACAGTTTCCACTGAGGAATTTTCTGTTGATGTGGCAGGTCTGCAGCAGTACCGCCCTCTGACAGGGCAACGAAGATGTTCCTAGGAATGTTAAGGGCATTGAAGGTGTCAGTGAGGTTAGTTGTTATTATCCCCTCGGTTGATATAACAATGGGGTATATTGTTATTTTGGACAATTTCCATAGACGCTTAATCTCCAAGCCTAGGTTCCCATATTTTCTTTGTTTTTCTATCTCAGTTTTTCTTAAATTATGAGACAGTTGTACGGCGATTTATTATTATTATTATTATTATTATTATTTATAATCTCTTTTCACTTTCGTCATCACGTCACCATGCAAATAATAACTACGACCCCGTAATGTTGCGCTATGCTTAAAGATGCAATCATTTACACTTGTACAAATTTATATATGCTGCGACAATTAATGTGTTTGAAATCATTCTGATTTAGCTGTCTATCCTTCAATAGCAACAACCAAAAATATTAACATTCCAATGGAAAAACATTGTACAATATCAAATTTTAAAATTTAGAAAAGAGTCGAGATAGACACACAAAAAAATCATTTTTTTCGATGTTCGTAGGGTCGGTAAATTGCTATTTGATCCGCTAGGGGGTCGCGACCCACAGGTTGAGAACCCCTGTTTTTGGTCAAATGTGGGACCACAGTGGCTCAATAGTCTGAGACGGCTGAGGTTAGAAGATGGCTCTAGGTTTAATTTTGCAGTTTCCATCTCCAAGATTGACCGCCAACCAATGCTGTGGAGATCATTCCGGCCATTTCCTAGACTGACAGTCGACAAAGGCTGTGGAGATCATTCCGGCCAATTCCTAGATTGACCTCTTACCAAGACCCTGGAGCTCATTCCGAGCATCTCCTAGACTGACCTCTGACCAAGCCCCTGGAGCTCATTCCAACCATCTCCTAGACTGACCTCTGACCATAGCCGTGGAGCTCATTCCGCCCATCTCCTAGACTGATCTTAGACCAAGGCTGTGAAGCCCAGTCCACCAATCTCCTAGACTGACACCTGACCAAGGCCCTGGAGCTCATTCCGCCCATCTCCTAGACTGACCTCTGACCAAGGCCGTGGCGCCAAGTCCGTTCATCTCCTAGACTGACCTCTGACCAAGGCTGTGAAGCCCAATCCACCAATCTCCTAGACTGACCGCCGAATGAAGAAAAACCATTATTGAAGACAAGCGCAGACGACAGAAAGAAAACTTAAATAGACCGCCAGCAGATAACACAGATAACTACGTTATCTGAATGAAATACGGGAAAATATGAAGGTCGCAACTGGGCTTGCGAATTCATGTGCAGCCACCTTTAATCTCAGGAATCGAAGACATTACCATTATTATTAATAATTTATTTAGCACTGTTAACAAACATAATATAGGCTCAAGGCGCAATGACAACATAACAGACTCTTGAAAGGAACATTTGACATCATACAAAGATGGAAAAAGAATCTAAATTCGTTTTAACAGGTAAAACAGGTTATCAAACTAGTTTAACCGATGAAAAATTTGAGGCTTGACTAGTGACCTAATGCTAGGCCTGTTTTAGGGGATTTGCATGCTCGACACATAACTTTAAATAGATAATGTAGAATATGTTGAAACAAAATATTTTAAAATGTGTATTTAAAAAATTAGTATTTTAAAATAGACATTTGCAAAATTTGTATTTGAAAATGTGTATCTGGAAATGTGCATTTGAAGATGTGTATGTGAAAATGTGTATTTAAAATGTGCCATTGTAGATGCGTATTTGAAAATGTATATCTGAAAATGTGTATTTTAAATTGTGTATTTTAAAATGTGCATAAGAAAATGTGCATAAGAAAATGTGCATACGAAAATGTGCATAAGAAAATGTGCATAAGAAAATGTGCATAAGAAAATGTGCATTAGAAAATGTGCATAAGAAAATGTGCATTTGACAATGTGTATTTCAAAATGTGTATTTGAAGATGTGTATTTGAAAATGTGAATTTGAAAATGTGTAATTTAAAATGTGCATTTAAAAATGTGTATTTGAAGTGTATGATAATTTTTTTTCAAAATACTATAAAGTCAAATTTTTAACTATCTTTTACTTGTAACGAAAAGCAATTTACTATTCATTGTTGGCAACCTTGAACTTTGAATATAATGTCCTTGACATTGTTTAGTTTGTCTATCCATTTGAGAATTTCTCCCAATGTTCTTCTTTTTAAGTTAGTAACGTTGTTTTTTTTTTAATCACCCAATATCGCTAACCATTTCTTCATATCGATTTCTCTTTTTTTTCTCTATGTTACTATATTATATTGCAGGCGCGTTTGCTTAGTGGTAAAGCGCTTGGCTTCCTAACCGGAGGTCTCGGGTTCGAATTTTGGGATTTCTACTTTTGGGATCTTTAGGGCGCCTCTGAGTCCACCCAGCCCTAACCTGACATTAGTTGGGGGAAAAGTAAAGGCGATGGCTCGTTGTGTTGACACATGGCACCTTCGTTAACCGTGGGCCTCAGAAACATCATCTTTACATCGTCGTCTGCCCTATAGATCACAAGGTCTGAAAGGAAGACTTCATTATATTAATTACTTACTCAAAAAGTGAGAACTACAATACAAACAGGAAACGACAGTGTTCACAATTGATCCAGGAAATGTACGTTGTATATTAGCGACAGGCCTACTAGCTATTTATAGTAAGTCCACCCTTTAAACAAGCCCACGGTATGTTTGGACCAACTCACACGGAGCACCCCCTCCACAAAGTGACCTTTTTTTGCCCCCCCCCCTCCCCAGGTCTAGGTAGGATAACTCCTGCGGCGTTAGTGTCGCACCAAGTCACGTGACACAATCAGACGTCAGTCTATATTAGGAACTAGTATCAATGACCAGTGTAACAAAACAAGACATAAAGACCGGGTTCCCGCTGGTGTTTTAATTCATACTAAAGTTCCTCCCCCCCCCCTCGCCCCCTTCTCCCTTCAGTTACCTCCCCTTCCCTTGCCTATTTGATTCGTTTCTGTTTTCCCCAATGTTTCAAGCCGTATGGAAATTACGAAGCAGAAGAAGACATTGCAGTTTAACAGTTTAATTCTTTTTTTCTCGCGAGGGCGTGTGTGTGTGGAGAGCTTGAGGGTCTGGTGGATAGTCCTCATTTGCATTGAACTAGTCCGTGTCATTATAAGAACAAGCGTTAGTACAAGGTGCGAGACTCATCCAGTTCGAATCCTGATTTAAAAACTGTAATTTAATTTAGGAATTTTTAATTTTTTTTTTGTACCGAGCTTGTACCACGGATGTGATAAACTGATCATTTATTTCAGTAGTTCTCAAACATTTTCCATAAAGGAACAACTTCGTACATTCTGAGTATTTAGCGGAACACTTTTTTGAGAGATTAATTCACGTGATGGCCTACTAGTTAATTATTCCAGTAGTTCGCGGAACACCTATTCAGACCTCTCGGAACATTTGGGTTCCGTGGAACACACTGATCTAGTAAATGGTTGACAGGCGGACACAAATTTTATATTAAGGATCGATCTATCAATCATGGCCCCTAGGAAGAAGTCTTCCCTTTTGTCAAATGTTTTGTCAAAGGCTTGTCATTGAGTCCCAAGAATGACCTACATATTTTGCCACATGCAGCACAGGCACAACCTGTGTCCTCCGGTGGTTGATTTAGATTTTCTTTTCGCCGTCTACGTCTGTCCTCGGCAGCGGATTTTCGTTTAGTCTCAAATGTGTACTCCGCGACCTTTGTCTCGTTTTGAAGCCGCATGCCACCAGGTGCTCTCTTCTATGTAAGTTAGGGCAAGTTGGCGCCTAAGCTGGTCTTTAAAATGTTTCCGTGGGGCACGTCTGTTACGTCGACCACCTTTCAGCTCACCAAAGAAGACTGCTTTTGGCATACGTTCGTCCCCCCCCCCCCATACGGGATAGAGTAACATCATATTTTAATAAATCTAATGGACGCAACTTAACAAACACATGTCAGTATTCACAGGACATCACAAAAACATAATAACAAGGTTTGTCTTGATCACAGCTTCTACTCAAGCTCCTAGACTTAGGCAGAACTCCAGTGTATCTCTACAATATCAACATTCTTTTCAAGTCTACTCTGAATGGCGATGTGCAAGGCAGGGTCGTAACAATATTATGGCCTGCTTCAGTCGTGGATCATCTCACAGAAATGAGATGAAAGCTAATGGTCAGATCGATGTCGCTCACACAGCAGTACCCCCTCCATCTCCACGCAGCTAATCTATCCAAAGGAAAGTGCCGATATTGTTTGGGATCAGCAGGCTCTGCCAGGGAATAGCACTGAGCGCTGTTGACTTAACTCTTTTAACGTCCAGTACAAAAAAAAACTTGGAAGACAACGGCCACCCGCTCCATCAGAACTACGTCAGGTCGTCGCGAAGTGGGCGACTGCTGTCAATCAAAACAAGAACGGAGCGGTACAAAAACTCGTTCGTACCTCACTCGGTCAGACTCTATCACCGCCACTCATTGATCAGGGAACATGAAATGCACCAAGATACCTGTGTGTAGTCGCTGAATGAACTCTTTATGTTGTCTGTTGTATTTGTGTGTATTTTACTGTTGTGTTGTCTTTATATGAGAAAAGAGTCCTTGTAATCACAACAAATTTCCGTAAGGATCAATAAAGCAGTCTTAGTCTTAGTCTTAGTCTTAGAGAATAGAGCCGCAACAGCACTTCGCCATCGGGTAATTCTAGGCAATTCCCTTCAGCTGGGGTCCATCCCCATCCTGCCGCCTTTGCCGCTTGGTCTACTGATCTCCTCCATGTTTGCTTTGGCCTTCCCTCCATTCTCCTCCCATGTGTTGTTTTTCTGTTGCTTGGCTGCAGTCTACCAAGAGCTCCTGATTTTTTCTCAGGGTTGACTTCCGAAGTCTTTCCAAAAGTCTTTCCGAAGTCTTTCCAAAGTCTTTCCAAAGTCCTTCCGAAGTCTTTCCAAAGTCTTTCCGTAGTCTTTCCAAAGTCTTTCCAAAGTCTTTCTGAAGTCTTCCAAAGTCTTTTCTTTCTGGAGTCTTTCTGGTATCTTTCTAAGTCTTTCCGAAGTCTTTCCAAAGTCTTTCCATAGTCTTTCCGAAATCTTTCCAAAGTCTTTCCGAAGTCTTTCCAAAGTCTTTCTGAAGTCTTTCCAAAGTCTTTTCTTTCTGGAGTCTTTCTGGAGTCTTTCCGAACTCTTTCCAGTCTTTCCAAAGTCTTTCCGAAGTCTTTCTTATGTTTTGATTAGTGGACTGCTTCCATTACCACTTCCTGCAGTAACAACCTTACGGAGCCATCTGGCAATAGTTGATAAAAAAAAAACGTTACTCGCTCGTGTGGTATAAACCTATTACTGTCGCCACGATGGCCCCGAGTTCAAACCCTGCCCGACATCATTTGTATCTTATTTTGCTGGAGAATTAGACAAGGGCGTAACTCTTTTCAGAAAGAGCGACAGAAAGCCTGATCACGTGCTTCCCACGTACAATGCATTCAATGATAATCATTTTGAAGGATATAGTCCAGCGGTTCTCAACCTGTGGTCCGCGGCCCACTAGTGGTCCGCGGACATTTGCCTGGTGGTCCGCGAGCAAAACCCGAATCGCATGCTTTTTAAAAAATAAAAAATATGAAAAATAATAGAATTAAAGACATGAAAAAGAATATATGAAGTCAGTTTTAAAATTATTGATTTTAAATCGCTAGATGGCGATAGCGCAAAAGTGCGTTTCGATTTTATGTTTACTCTAAGTTTTAGTTACACCGGAAATCAGATGGGCCCTGCCGTCTTCCCGTTTATATTGACATTCAAAAATACGCTTTTTTATTTGAAAACTAATCAAAATAATTAATTTGATTGAGCACATGGATAAATTTTTAATAAAGAAAGCAACCGAACATAAGGACAACGATGATGATTTCTCTGACTCATCTTCACAACCTGAGTGTGAATCAAATGCAGTTCCGGAGAAAAAAAGACGAACTCCCAAACGACGGTATGATGAAAAGTATTTGCGCTTTGGGTTTATATGCGTCTTAGTAAATAATCAAACCAGACGACAGTGTGTAATATGTTCACAAATTCTTGCAAATGAAGCGATGAAACCTGCGAAACTCCGAAGACATCTTAAAACGAATCATACTGACTGCTCGGAGAAACCATTGGAATATTTTATGCGCAAGAAACATTCACTTGGTATTCAGAAGTCTTGCATACTCCAAGCAACTAAAGTCAATGAGAAGGTTTTAAGAGCATCATTTTTAGTGGCTATCCGAGTTGCACAGGCCAAAAAGCCTCACACAATTGCAGAAACTCTGATAATGCCTGCTGCTATAGATATGTGTCGAGAGATGTTTGGTGATGCCTTGGCAAGTAAACTGAACACAATTCCACTTTCAAACGACACAATTCAACGACGTATAGCTTTGGCGGCAGCTGACGTTGAAGAACAGTTGATTTCAAGGCTGCAAGATTCTAAACAATTTGCTATTCAATTGGACGAATCAACGGATGTTTCCGGCCAGGCACAATTAATGGCTTATGTCAGATATATCTGGATGGATGAAGTTGAAGAAGATTTTTTGTTTTGTAAAGATTGTCCAGGTCACACAACAAGTGCAGAACTTTTTGCTATCCTTGATAATTTTATGGCAGCCAATGGCATCGAATGGTCCTGGTGTATCGGAGTGTGCACGGATGGTGCTGCAGCAATGACTGGAAAACGAAAAGGCTTGTGGGAACGTGTGCGTTCTAATGTGCCAACTGCCACATTTACGCACTGTATGATTAATCGGGAAAGTATTGCGAGTAAAAGAATGAAAGCGGACTTGAAATCTATTTTTGATCAGGCCATAAAAATCGTTAATTTCATCAAGGCTCATCCATTGAATTCTCGTCTCTTTGCTTCATTATGTTCGAATATGGATTTTGATCATGAGCAGTTACTGATGCACACTGAAGTTCGCTGGTTATCAAGGGGAAAAGTGTTGAACAGACTGTTTGAATTACGTGATGCTGTGCGAGAGTTTCTTGTTAGTAAACATTCACAGCTTGTTGTTCATTTGAATGAAAATTCATGCTGTTCTGGCTTACTTGGCCGACATTTTTGAACAGCTGAATAAACTCAATTCATCTCTGCAAGGGAAGCACACAAACTTAATTACCCTCAATGATAAAGTGTCTGCTTTTACGAAAAAACTTGCTCTGTGGAAGACAAGATTATTTCAGGGTAACTTTGAAATGTTTGATCAATTGCATGAATTCACCGAGAAACCAGAAAATGCTGAAATCAACAAGCCCGAGTTGGTGAAATTGATTTCTGAACATGT
The DNA here is from genome assembly GCA_036873155.1 of Biomphalaria sudanica. NCBI lineage: Eukaryota > Metazoa > Mollusca > Gastropoda > Planorbidae > Biomphalaria > Biomphalaria sudanica. The sequence continues at coordinate 61,878 of JAZGLO010002420.1, read as the reverse complement.
TCAATTATTGCTGGATCAATTTAACTTCTACTTTGGTGATTTGAACGTTGAGAGTTTTTCGTGGGTTTCCAGTCCGTTTCTTGCACACATTGATTCATTAAATTTACCACCATCGGAATTAAACCAATTCATTGAACTGACCAGTGATACTACGTTGAAGATGATGCATCCGAGAGTGAGCTTGATGAAGATTTGGACACAAGCTTCGCATGAGTATCCAGACAGAACTGTCTCAGAAAGCTTTCAAAATAATTTTACCCTTTGCAACATCATATCTTTGTGAATGTGGATTTTCTGCACTGGTTACAATTAAAACAAAATATCGTTCACGGCTTGAAGTCGAAGATGAACTCCGACTGAGTCTTTCAAGCATTACACCTTGTTTGGACAAGCTGTGCTCAAATTTGCAAGCTCAAGGCTCGCACTAAAATTAAATGTAGCATTGTTTCTAATCCGAACTATTGTTAGCAGTAAGACTGATATTTGTTCATTACAAAAGGATGAAAAGGTTCAACCATTTATTAAAATATAAAATAAATGATTTTAAATATCAACTTTATATTTTTTTATAAAACTATATAAATTTCTAGTGCGCCAGTAGAAAAATTTTTAGTAGTGGTCCGTGGCTGAGACACACATTTTTAAGTGGTCCTTGAATCTCAAAAGGTTGAGAACCGCTGATATAGTCTGTGTTTAACTTGTGTAAGTCTCAAAAAGCAGCGTTTCTCAAACTGGGTTACGCTGACCCCCGGGGGTCCGCGAGACGGCCTAAAGGAGTCCGTAGCAAGATGAAAATGGTATACAATTAATTCAAAAAACAGTCTATCCGATCGTATAGATTAATGATTAACTTTATCACTATTTAAAGTGTCTATACATACTATTCAATGACGACCGAAATCGAAGATTTGAAGGCATTCTTCACTTGAATATACCCATCTAGCAATAGTTGATAAACAAAAAAAAAACAAAAACAAGATTACAAAGAGAGTTTGTGTTATCACACAAACTCAGAGGCGGCCCCCGTCGGATCTCTATAGGATCCACCTATTTGCAAGGAATATTCAAGACGTGATTTTGCTTTGATTGTCAAAGTTATTATGTTTTAAAGACTCATTTGGCGTTGGAAAAATGTTTTGGATTCGCCTTCTAAGTTAAAGATAATATAAATCATTAATATAAATCAAACCTCCCGCTGAACGACGGGAATTACCAAAATCGAAGATTTGAAGGCATTCTTCACTTGAATATACCCGACTGGGTGCTGGGCCCTTTTATGCATGAACACAATCACTTGAAATATCTACAAAGAGGAATTTCAATCAATATTTAATCAAAGATATTAAAAATTCTGCTTTACGGGTCATTGTTAAGAAGTCCGTCTGTTTTATAGAACGTGGATTCACTGCCGTGATTAACTTCATCACAAAAAAAAAAAATCGACTCGAAATGTGCGCTTTTTGAGCCGGGCATTAATACACTCATAAAATCTCATGATCCTCATTTAAGTCTTTTTTTTTTTTTTTTACATTTTCAACAAATTGTTGTTGTTGTTTTTAGACTTTTACTTCTGTGATATAGGGGGTCTGGGGGCAGGGGCAAGTTTTGACTCTAAAGGGGTCGCAGGGTCAAAAAAGCTTGAGAACCTCTGTCATAGAGAACTATTATTCTGTAGCACTACGGGCAAGGTAGGCGGTCGTCGTTTTCAGAGTCTTCCTGTCTTAGTACAGCGCAAACACTTCACGCTGACCAGTCGGTTCACTCCCAAGTTCCCTATCGGTGTGTGGTAGCGAATTGCAAAATTCAATAGTACTTTCAGTTTGGTAAGAAAGAGAAATCCTCTGGTGAATAAGAGAGAGGTGGACACACAAATGAATGAACAAGTGGAGAAGCAAATAGACAAAACAAGTGGACAAAAAGTGGATAAAAAGTGGACAAAAAAGTGGACAAAGTAGAGAAACAAATAGACAAAACAAGTGGAAAAAAAATGGACAAAAAAGTGGACAAAGTAGAGAAACAAATAGACAAAACAAGTGGACAAAAAGTGGACAAAAAAGTAGACAAAGTAGAGAAACAAATAGACAAAACAAGTGGACAAAAAGTGGACAAAAAAGTGGACAAAGTAGAGAAACAAATAGACAAAACAAGTGGACAAAAAGTGCACAAAAAAGTGGACAAAGTAGAGAAACACATTGACTAAACAAGTGGATAAAACATAGCAAAAAAGAACAACCTATGTGATTTCAATATTATACATGGGCGTAGCCATGGAGGGTGGGGGGGTATTGAGGGTTCAAATCCCCCTCCCCCCCCCCCAAGCAAGGTAGTTCAGGTTTCGTTCCCTGAGATGACATCTTTCAAATACAATAATATTAAACATGATCCAAACCAACAGCAGCGCGACAAAGACAGCGACAAGTCTTCGAGAAGCCACACTGACTTGTTCAAAATGGTCATTTGAACCAAACTAAAATTATTTTTTTTACAATGCCTCTATTCATGTCACTCCTTCATAGAACTTTCTGGATGAGTGAAACCTAGACACGATTCTTGAAAAAGGATCTAACGATTTTCAGAGCATTTCTTCAAAGTCTTGTAAGTTTGGTTCTTTAGGCGCATCGTTAGAATTTTATAAAAAAGTAAAGTTCCCCCTTTCATACCTTGTGGTCTATAGGGCAGATGATGTAAAGGTCATTTGGCGTACGGTTAACGAGGATGTCATGTGGCCAGCACAACGACCAACCGCCTTTATTTTTTCCCAACTAATGTCAGGTACCCATTTAGAGCTGGGTGGACTCAGAGGCGCCCAAAGATTCCGAAATGAAAAACCCAGTCTTCACCGGGATTCGAGCCCCAGACCTTCGGTTCGGGAGTGAAGAGCATTACCGCTCAGCCACCGCGCCTACATTAGAATTTTATACATTCGCTTAATTATGAGTTGTTTTTTTTTTTGGGGGGGGGGTTTGGGAGGAGAGGTAGGAGGAAATCGAGGCGGGGTACAAAAAATGTTCCTTTTTTTATTACAAAGTTTATATCGACTCACTCTGTCTGTCTGTCTGTGTGTCTGTCGTTCTGTCTGGCCAAAAGTGTGTACACGTTATTTCTCCGACACCCAATCTCGGATCAAGCTAAACTTTTTAAAATCTTTTTTTTTACCAGACAACACAAGAATCAATAAAATAAAACATTTAATGAAGTATTGGTAATAATTAATTTGGTTTGGTATCTTAAACAAGGGAAAGAAATTGTACTTGACTAAAATGGTGTTATAAGCTAAATTAGTCACCTTTATATAAATTGTCGTCTGAGACTTAGTGGACATAAACATGAAATAGAAACAATAGATAATAAAGACAACATTCTATGTTCATAGAATCGTATCTACCAGAGTGGTTAGAGCTTTAACCCACAAGCTCGATATCGGGTTGTTCCTTTTTAAAAAAAAAATTAAAAAGCGATCACCCAGATACCTTGTTCTTTCTCCCCTACCCCTTTCCAACTGGTCCAGACAAGTGATAGGATCATAGTGTATTTAAACAGCTAAAAGCATGAAATTTGCGCTAAACTAAAAACAATCGGTACAAATATTTCTAATCGCACCAATTTGTTAGTTTTAGTCTAGAATCGAGATCTATTACAAAGTCCGAACTGATCCATACTAATTGATGCACTTAATATAAACTTTTTTTTTTCCTTCAAAGAACTACTCTGAGCAGATTTATACATTCGCTTAACCAGAATTTTTCCGGGGGAGGGGGGGGGGAGAGAAGTGGATTGAGCCTGGGTAAAAAAATGTTTCTATTTTTTTAAAATCTATCATTCATTAGTTAGTACGAGAAACATAATCGCTCTTATCAAGGTTGGTCAGCTGTATAACGAAGGGAATTGTCTTTAAACAAAAAACCCAATAACTTCCTGTGTTACTTGTTGCATTAGTTTTCAAAGCCCACTAGTGACTTACGGGAAAGTCTTTCTAGGTTTTGTGCTACCTGTTAGTCCGTCTGTCTGTCACCTTTAGAGCTTGAAAAATAAAAACCAACTAAAAGCACAATTAAAGAATGTATTTTACCATGACTTGTAAAGTGGCAGGATTAAGAGTAAATCTACATTCGATTCTCTGAAACAAAAGCCTTATGTTGAGTTTAGTTTTAATTTAGTTAGCAAACTGTTTCTTATACTCCGTTTTAAATACAGTATCTATCTATCTATCTATCTATCTATCTATCCGTCCGTCCGTCATCTTATGCATGCATGTATGTATGTATGTATGTATGTATGTACGTATGTATGTATGTAATAGTATGTATGTATGTATGTATGTATGTATGTATGTATGTATTTAGGTATGTATGTATGTATGTATGTATGTATGTATGTATGTATGTATGTATGTATGTATGTATGTATGTTTGTTTGTGTACATCTATCTATCTATCTATCTATCTATCTATCTATCTATCTATCTATCTATCTATCTATCTATCTATCTATCTATAGTTATGACTAGGGATGTTTAACATACAGTCAATCTACACACACACCCATAAAAACTTTTAATTCCTTTCTCTTGATGACCTGCTCACCTACCCCTGCACCCTTTCTACCCCTGACACCCCCACGACCCCTGACACCCCCACGACCCCCTCTCGTCCACACTATCTCCCACCCTCACCCTCCCCCTCTAACATGTTGTCTCTGGACGGTACAATTTCTTCTGGTCCGACCAGTGTAGCATCGAGTCTGATCTAGACCAAGGAGTAAGAAGGATGGGTCAAGCGGGAGAGAGGGAGGGAGGGGCTTGAGGGATGTAGGTCTGGGTGAGTCATCCGCTGTACAGGCGAAATGGTTATTTTTCTATATATCGTAAGACGGAATGAATCATCATAGCGCAGAGAACTTGAAGGGCCCTTCACATGCAAGGTCATCGACCAGGATAGTCCCTTTTCTGACATCACAGCAGCGAATGAATTTTAGTCTAACAGCTTGGTACTAATGATTTTCATTTTTAAGTGTCAGTAACACTAACAAACAATCAAGTTAAAAGATTTAAAATCAGCATGTAATGAAGAAGAAAAAAAAACCTTGATAGTTGATTTGGCGTAAAAGATCTCAAGTAAAGGCGTCACTTTTAGACCTTGCGATCTGTGGGAAGGGGTGGTAGATGAAGTAAAGCTTATCTGTTTACATGACTGACTGTTAACAAGGATGTCATGTGACCTGCACAACGACCAACCGCCTATAGTTACCTAATATTTGCCAGGTACTCATTAGAGTTGGGTGGGGTTTCTTAGAAATTCCTAAGTTTGTTATATATGTATTGTAACGAATCTCACTTTCCAGGCTCTCTGCAAACTGCACCACACACCGCCAACTTAAAGAACTTGACAACTCAGGGCTCCAAAGTAACGTAACACTTTAATAGTTGAATAAATCTGAGCCAAAACTGTACAATTGGCAACACGTAGCACAGGGTGTACAAATGTCTCTCCGTATCAACCGTACCGCCGTATCAACTCTTGCACTGGCCTCTCCGTCTCGTTCCGGGCTTGCACTGGGTTAAACAGTTTAGGCCTGACTTCACACACACTAGGCTCGTTGTGTCGGTCTCGATCACAGACCAAGATCAAGACGACGTTCGTCTCAACTGTACTTGATAATGCTCCGTACAGAACCACACCGCTGAACCACAATGAACTGTGCTGTAGTCGACCGGACTGTAGTGAACCGGGCTCTGAACCGTCCTGACTGCGACACCTCCGCTCCTTATATAGGGTCCCTGCTAGCCTTCTAGTACCGGACGGAACATCGCTCAACGTTTCTAGTTTCGTCACATGACTACATCCCTCGGACGCTCCTGAGCTCTGTTCACGACGGCGATCCTTCCCAAACCGTCATGTTGACACTCGTCTCGGCTGACCGTCGTAACTTGTCACGGTTGACCGCTCGTCTAGGGCTGGCCTGGGGCGATTTGCGTCGGCTGACTACACACATATCACCACGCCCATCTGTGCCACAACCAGGTTTATAACAATATATTCATACATACTAGCAGTTCCTACTTGAGGGGGCCCCCAAATGAGTGCTTTTTACATTACAAATTAAATATTACGCAAATTGCAAGGGCCCCAAAAGAGGTCAAGCCCCCTGGCTCTGAAACGATAAAAAACCCTGCACCCTCTACATATCAGCCTGAGCCGTGGATAGAGTCTGCAGGCAGTCATGACAGTATCAGACAAAGCCTGCCTCCTACTCTTTAGATTCATTGTACATTAGAATGTGGGATTTATGTGTGATAAGAAACATACGGGACGTAAAGTCGGACGTAGCTATTCAGCGCGATGTCAGGAGCAATGAGCTACGAACTTTCCACAACCACAAGCCTATTTTCGCCATATATCATAGACGTGTAGGTCGAAAGTGTTTCTAATACGATTGTATTGTTAGACCGGCTAAAGGCTTGATACCGCAAGGAACGGAAATATATTGATAACTCCTACTCTTATGATTCAATGTCTCATTCTCTGTCTTGAGCATAGGCACCCAGCCAGCTTCCTCCATGCGTCTCGGTCCTGGGCAAATCTCTCCAATCGTCCCCACGTCTTACCTCTCTGCTTGGTATCTGTCTCGGCGCCATGGGGGGTTCCAGGTGTGAGCTTGCTTTGTTATGTTGGATGCCGGTGTGCGAAGAGCGTGGCCTATCCATCGCTAGCGTCTACGAAGGATATCGTCTTTAATATACTTCGGATTTTGTTCTCTGCCCATCACAGTCCAAGGAGAGGCGCTGGACGAGGGGGAAAGCTTCAACTCTTTAGGCAGTATCCTTGACAACCATGGTGATGATGTCAGAACCCTCATTGGTAAAGCTCGAGCAGCTTTCCATCAGCTGAAGAACAACTGGGATAATAAGCACCACCACCAAGATCAGACTCTTCATTGCCATTAGTAGGCCTACTATATGAGGCACACTCACCAGCATGAGAAAACTCTCCAGGTATTCATGAATCTGCCTCAGAAGGATTCTTATGATCTTTTGTCCGGACAACATCAATAATGAGAAACTGCGGCAAAGTAGAAATAGTTATTATTACATTAATATTGTATCAATGTATTAATAAACTGATTGTTGTATAATATGGTTCTCATAGTAAGCCTTAATGTTAATATATGATCAACTAAAAGATGGTTGCGGAATTGAAAGCCGTTCATTCATTACCTATAGAATGGGAGTTTCATTAGGGTATTGTGTAAATATGACCTCGGCCGCTATCATCAATCAGCACTTTTGTGAGTAGTATGTCGTTTGGTAATGCACATTGATTTTTTATTTCAATCTTGTTTTAAAATATGTTATAAAGTTTCAATTGATGAATAAACATATTGTGCACATTTAAAAAGCTCTTTTTTTTCAATCTTGTTTTAAAATATGTTATAAAGTTTCAATGGATAAATAAACATATTGTGCACATTTAAAAAGCTCTTTTTTTTCAATCTTGTTTTAAAATATGTTATAAAGTTTCAATGGATAAATAAACATATTGTGCACATTTAAAAAGCTCTTTTTTTTTCAATCTTGTTTTAAAATATGTTATAAAGTTTCAATTGATGAATAAACATATTGTGCACATTTAAAAAGCTCTTTTTTTCAATCTTGTTTTAAAATATGTTATAAAGTTTCAATTGATGAATAAACATATTGTGCACATTTAAAAAGCTCTTTTTTTTCAATCTTGTTTTAAAATATGTTATAAAGTTTCAATGGATAAATAAACATATTGTGCACATTTAAAAAGCTCTTTTTTTTCAATCTTGTTTTAAAATATGTTATAAAGTTTCAATTGATGAATAAACATATTGTGCACATTTAAAAAGCTCTTTTTTTTCAATCTTGTTTTAAAATATGTTATAAAGTTTCAATGGATAAATAAACATATTGTGCACATTTAAAAAGCTCTTTTTTTTCAATCTTGTTTTAAAATATGTTATAAAGTTTCAATGGATAAATAAACATATTGTGCACATTTAAAAAGCTCTTTTTTTTCAATCTTGTTTTAAAATATGTTATAAAGTTTCAATGGATAAATAAACATATTGTGCACATTTAAAAAGCTCTTTTTTTTCAATCTTGTTTTAAAATATGTTATAAAGTTTCAATTGATGAATAAACATATTGTGCACATTTAAAAAGCTCTTTTTTTTTCAATCTTGTTTTAAAATATGTTATAACGTTTCAATGGATAAATAAACATATTGTGCACATTTAAAAAGCTCTTTTTTTTCAATCTTGTTTTAAAATATGTTATAAAGTTTCAATTGATGAATAAACATATTGTGCACATTTAAAAAGCTCTTTTTTTTCAATCTTGTTTTAAAATATGTTATAAAGTTTCAATCGATGAATAAACATATTGTGCACATTTAAAAAGCTCTTTTTTTTCAATCTTGTTTTAAAATATGTTATAAAGTTTCAATGGATAAATAAACATATTGTGCACATTTAAAAAGCTCTTTTTTTTCAATCTTGTTTTAAAATATGTTATAAAGTTTCAATGGATAAATAAACATATTGTGCAAATTGTAAAAACTCTTATAAACAAATTATACCGGGCATGCTACCCTGCCTCATAGTGTCACCCGGGTGGAAACGATCGTAGGAGGAAACGATTTAGGCTAAAGGGTAGCAAAACAAGACTCCCGTGGGGGTCGAGAGCATCCTCATTGCACTTTGCGGAGTTGTAAAAAAGCTTCCCACAACCTTGTCACAATCCAGGCGCCGTTCATCAAAGGGCCGTTACATAAATGGCGTGGCCTGCACGGTTAGCCTGGTATAGAAAAGGAAAATGGCAGGGGTCCCTGTGCACGCGGTCTCTGGCCGCGAGTCTGACACCCCGCCAGACAGAACAGTGTACACCTCATTCAGGTCAGCGAAAGGGAGCTCTTGTTCACTTTTGCTGGCCTGGAGTTCCAAAAGCTGAAGGCTTAACTCTACCTGACAGTTTCAAGAAGAAGAAGAAGAAGAAACAAAATATTTAGTGATATACATATTTTATAAGTTTTTTTTAGGAAACAGCAACATACAATTTTTGAATGCTATAAAATATGTTGAAATTACCTCCCGTTCTTAATATAGGCTCCGCTGTTGTTGTATTTTTTTAAATTAATAGTAAATAGTTTTTAAAATAGGGTCAAAAAGAAGCTTACGTAACTAATTAAAAAAAAAAGATTTTCTTAAAAAAATGAATCTTTTCTTTGCAACAAAGTTTGTAAACTGATAAATATCATGAAATCGGATTTTTAATACCTTTATTTAGTTTTTGAGATCCAAAAGTGACAGACGGAAGGACAGACAGAACAAAGAAAAGTCGAGTGAATGTAAAATAA